>WBMV01002501.1:593841-880387 GCA_013396655.1 Campylorhamphus procurvoides
GCTCCGGCCGGGCCCGCCGGGCCGGGCCGGGCCGTGGGGTGAGCGGGGCTGCGGGCGCAGGGGGGCTCCCCGGTCCGCCCCCTCCCCCGGGGCGCCGGCCTCGGACACCTACCCCGCTGTCCCGGTGAGCGCCCCAGCCTCCAGGGGGCTGTCCCATCCCCCGTGCCCCCGGCCTGCCCACTCCCCGTGGGTTACTGGGCGCAGGAGGAGCTGCCTGGCCTCGCCGCAGGCTGTATGTTATCCTGAGGGGGATCTAGGTCAGGAGCGACCGGCCCCATGGGGTACACGGTGCGAAAACTCTGTTTCATGCAGCGTGGTAGCAGCGGGGAGCCCTGCCATCCACTTGGTGTGTTGGTAAAGTGGAAAAGCATTATTTTGCTCTTGCAGGTCATTACAAGTCTTAAGAGTCTGAAACATATCCAAGTTTCCAGAAACACAAAGGTTTTGACTAACTGATGTCCACAAGATGATACAAGTGGACTTTTTCATTTTATCGACCCTCAAAACATGTATGTATGTTACAGCAATGGCTCAAGTACAGCAAGCACCAATGCACAAAGCACTTAGAATAATCCCCTTGCATTCAGTGAGACTATGAATCGTACAGAAGCTCAACCTGTGCACAAGTAGTCACATTACTGGTAAACTGGCTGCTCTGCTCCATCAAGAAAAACAATGGCACTTCTACCTTAATTTTGTTGTGAAATCATCATAAAGTTTAAAAAGTCAAACAAAAAGATGAGCATATAATACTTGACCAGAAATAGCAGGTTTCTGTCAGAAGTTTCACATGTGCTTTCTTAGGTTTGGATTTGAACATCCAAACTAATTTAAAATCCTGAATTAAGAACTCAGTAGGTTGCACAACACTATTATAGAAACATTAGTATTACAGTAACATGTCTGTCAACATAAACATGTTTTGAAGATGAAAGAACAGTCTAAGCCAGGAGACCAGTTTCTTAATGCCACCACCTTTTTGTGCAGCACAATTGTGGTGCCACGTCATTGAAACGAATGTCTATAGACATCATCCAGGAAATGCCTGCATTTTATTATTCTAATAAGTAAACCTTTCTTTTGTGACTCAAATATTCATGTATTTGCTATAAACAAACCCTTATAAAGCACCAAAAGTGATGTGCTGTTTCAAGTGGACAATGAACTTGTGGACTACTTCTGTTCAGTCTGAAAAATCAATCCTTCATACCACATGACAAATATAAAAGCAGTACTTTTAGACTGAAAACAGTAATCGGTGTTGCTCAATAAGCATTTGGATAGTCTGACTATCTTATACCCATTTATAAATATTTTGCTTCATTATGTTTCATTTGACACGTTAATGGTCTGTTTCTTTTTCAAAAGTAAATTTTTTCCATTTTCCCAAAGAGCAATCATTTAAGATGATACTCAACAATATGATGCAAGTAAACTAATCACTTGTCATTGTCACTGCATCTACATGAACTGATCTCTCTGTTCACGACAAAATTACAGTTACATGCAAATCAACATTTATAGGACAAGAAGTCTGTACAGTTCAACAGAGCTAGGTAATGGGGAAAAAACAGTATTTGTTTAGACTGGTTAGCTTAATATAATGGCCTAACTAGCACTCACAGTATGTGTAAATTGTGATTTAAATTCTGTTAATTAAAAAAATCTAGCCTGCCCTTCCTAAAACTGTGTTTAGTTGAGCAACCTCGTTACTCTGGCTGTAGTAGCTGTGCATTTGACTTCCTTATTTGTTTTCTTAAAGAAAGTGAAAGCAGCTATCATCTTAATGCTTTAAAATAACTTCTGAAGCCACTAAAGAGGGTGTGTTGTCAAGTATACCTTTGCCGCTTTTAGTCTTGACTCAGTACATTTTTCTGCAATGCTGAGGCCTGTTTCCCATAGTTGCACCTGCTTAATTAAAATAGTGCCCTGAGCTCATTTAATGCAGGGACTGCTAATCATGTGTGGACACTCCTAATGCATTTTGAACCATATATGGTACCATTTTACCTCCTTGTATAAGTCTTTGTTTATGAACAGATACACATTTGTTACTTTAAATGTCATTTAATTGATAGTCTTTTTTTTTTCCTTTGCCTTACTTCACAGGTTAGGCTGATACACATCCACCTTAAACCAGTGTAAGAATACCTGTTGGAGTCAATCTGCAAACTTTTGTCTATGGCAGCACAGGTGAATGAACTATAAAACATGTCTCCAAAAAACCAGTCCTGCATGTGATTGTGTGTGCAGGCCTGTGCAGTCAACAGTTGAAGTGGTGCTGTTAAAGTCACTTGACACAGCCTTCTATCTAATGTTCCTGAGAGCTGGGGCCTTAACATGCATGTCCTGCAGCACTCATGACACGTGTCTGTTTGGACTTCAGCTGACTAATGCTTCTCCTAATACCCACAGAGGGCTAAAAGCCTACACCATCTGGGCGGAAAATTTGGGAAGAGATCAAGAGAATCAGGTATGCTTAGAATGCCCAAATTCTTTATGGATCTCAATGTTCACTGGAAATTCTCTGCAGTTGTTCTGGAGCCTTGCTCCAGAGAGTTTGTGGGTGCTGGGTGACTCAAAGTGTCACCAGGAGATCTGGGCAATGCAATCACAGAAGTGTGAGGAAGGTGAATTGCCCAGAGTATGTGCAGTGCAGAGTTAGGCTGTTCCACTTCACAAAAACATAAAATTAAATTAATCATAGTAAGACCACAATTCTCAGTTATGACTGGAGGCAGAACATGATGAATAAGCAACCTAGTAAGTAATTTTTAAATAGAGCAAAAAGGTTCAGTCAAACACAGCAGGGATCTTTCCTTCTCCCACCTACATATTGCCCCAGTATTCTTCAGGAAAAGCAAATACAGTACAATTACCTAGAGCAAGGGTTGGCAGCTTTTCAGCAGTGGTGAAACAGGCTGTATTTTTCTTTCTCAGATTAGGGTTTAAATACCTTGGAAGAAACAGATTGAACTGGAAGACACTGCTCATTGATTGCAAGGTGTATTTGATCAGCTAAAACCGTGAAATACCTCATCTGCAAGAGGCAGAATTTTCTGATTTCTGCTGAACTCACAACTGTGGGAGACTCATAAATATGGAGCTGTATCTCCTACCTGATATCTTTCTTGCTGTGTGATGTTCAAAAGCCTCCCAGTTGCTTTCTTTGGAATGTTATAGGGTTACAGCACTGCTTGACATTAATCTTTGCCCTAGAAGAACAAAGAAGATTTTTTTTTCATTGGTATAGCCTTTTTGATTTATTAAATATTTCTAAAACACAAGGATAAAGGTTTGTCAAAATGTACACCAAACCTAATATTAAAGATCTCAACACAAAGAAGTGTTAAAACATTTTTTTCAAAAATAGAAGTAGTGACCTCACATTTTCATAATGTATTTTCTGATAGTTCTTAATTACTAAATTTAAATTGAACATAAAATATTTAGATTTGTGCAGATTTTGTTCATTAGTTTGACTTTTGCTAGTTTGTTTCCAATTGCTAGTGTGTTTAGGAAAGGTAACGAAAGGATCAGCTGTTTCCATGGCACTGTCCTTATCTATCCTTTCACTCCTACAGGGGATTTCCAGGGATGGCTGCTGGCAAGGGAAGCCCTAGAAGTGCAGCTCAATTACTGTTTTAGTGTTAAAATGCATCACAAGGTATCCACACAGATGGCTTCTCATCTGCTGAATTTGTAGTTTCCAGGAGGGAATATTGGGAGCAGAAGTATCTTTATCTCAGCCTTTCATATTTTTACTATCAGGAAACCCTTTCTCAGCCTTCTGCTCTGGTGCCTTCAGTGTCTGATTTAGTGCTAATTATAACAGAGTATCACGGGGAAAAGATACCGAGTTTAAAAAGAAGTCTGCCAATTCTGAAAAATAATATGACCCTGAAGAGGAGATAAAATGTAAAATTTTCCAAAAATAAGATGCTTCACATTGCTCTATAGGAACTAAGAGGTCTGCCAGGGTGCTAGTAAATGAGAGGATAAATCAAGAATTAGAGATAGCAGCAGTTCCAAGTATTTCTTCAGACAAAGAGAAGAATAATGCTGCATATGGAAATACATGTTCCAGAGGAGAGAAGTATTAGAGACACACAAGTCAGTGCCAAAGTAGGTGCTGACTGATATTCCCGAGCAACATTATCCCCAGAGAGATGTGAGTTATGGCAGTGGTGAAAGATAAACCCTTCCTATCTTAGTTCTTAAGACTGCAGTCAGCACCATGCTTACTGGTGGTCATTGGAGAGCTGCCTGGTCGGAAGTGCCACTTCTCATTTGAAACTATTGAATCATGGAATCCTGGAATTTTTTAGGTTGGAAAAGACCTTTAAGATCATAAAGTCCAATCATTAACCCAGTATTGCCATGTTCACAGCAAAACCATGTCCCCAAGTGCCACATCCATGCATTCTTTGAACACTTCCATGGATGATTCATTTCCCTTATGACAGGTCTCAGCTGGGGAAAGAAACAGCCTGTGGGGCTGGAGAGTGCTGAATTCTGGTTCTTGCTTTTTGGCAGTTTTTCAAGATTGACAGTCAGACCTATTTCCAAATATGTGCTCTCCCCTGAATAAGTGTTAATGAGATCAACCAATGGACACTGGCTACATCAGATGATGATGGTCTGCTATCGCACCAGAAGCCAGAGCACTCCAGTATCACTGTCCCACTAGGCAGCATGCTAGGAGCATAGCTCTGTGCAAGCAAGTTGCCAATGTGAAGCTACAGAAGGCTCGCAAGAGCACTGCTGCCTGGGCAGCCCAAGTTGGAAGCCCTTACTAGGAGATTGGTAATGCCTGGAGAAGGGTTCCTGAACTCACCAGTGGTGCTCTTAGCTACCCATGTCACATGCTGGCCCCACAGCCTGGAGATAGTTTCACAAGTGGAGAGCCCTGGACTACTTATTGCCTGTGGAAGTATTTGTCTGGGCCTTGTGCTTGCTTGAAAAGGAGAGTCAGCTGTTAAGCGACTTTGCAAGCTTCACTGGGATTCTGATCATCACATTGGAAGACTCTGAACATCAGCAAAGAGTTCAGTGTATCTGACTGTTCCTCCAGTGAAGGCTGAAACCCAGACTATAAGTCCAGAGCTGTTGCTTATATCCTTAGCCAACTCAAGCAGCAACACGTTGCTAGGCCAATGGGACAAAGAACTTCCTGCATCAAAGTTGCTCTCTGTCTGCAGCCAGTACACTGAACTGAATTACTTTCTACTGTGGCTTGCATAGACCCAACCCTCAGTATCTCTGAGAAACTCCATGGCCATTACCATCACAGGACTGCAATCGAGCCTTTCCGGCTGAGCAACACCACCACTCTATGACAGATTATAGTGCACTGTAATGGAGCAACAGCAGCTACTTTTGAGCTCTTATTCACCTTCATTACACAGCCCAGCAAAATATATAACTATGTGCACATGCCAGCTTGGGACCCCCCCCAGAAGTTTCCTCAGTCTCAGTTTTGCTGCCACTGATAGGATGCTGGTTTATTACAGAACTTCCCTAAACACCTTGAATACCACCTTGGTTCCCTACTCCCATCCCAGTCAGGACCATAAATTCAGACTTCTGTTTACCATGAAGCCAAGCAATTTGTGAAAGCTCATGATGCGGAAATTCAACTGTAAATATTGCATGTTCAAATATTTGAATCTCTCCCACATCTTCCACCTCTAATCCTGCTCATCACTTTCAGTACTCTTAGTGGAAGGACAGCTAACATCTGAGAGCAGCAGAGCCACTCTGTGTGCAGAGATCAACTGACCAAAGCTGTTTGATGCTTCCTCCGTCAGACATGTCTCAGCAGAAATAAACAGGATTTTTAATTTAGTGGCCTGCCATGCTCCCATCACCTCCAGCAGAGTCCAAGGTTCCTGTTGTAGCCTTGCTCCTTGTCTAGCTCTGCTCCTTGCTTGGGTTGGCACTGAAGAAAGTGGCAGCATCTTCAGAGAAGACAAGAATTTTTTTTCTCTTTCTCTCTCTCTCTTCTCCCTCACCTCCCCCCCCTAATTTCTCTTTCTCTCTCTCTCAATTTATCTCTTTCTCTCATCTTGCTGTCTTGTTGAGAACACACACACAGAGTGATATTCTTGCAATAAGCAGCAAGTCCTTCTAGTAGAAGAGACTAGACCCATTCCTGCTGTAGCTCCCATGAAAGTAAACTGCTGTGTCCATTGGGCAGCCCTACAGATTTCAGTACAGGCCTGAAACACACAGATCATATCCTGCAAAACTTACGATTTCTGCATCCAGGATGTTTCCTATTTCCTTGTGTGTTGTGATAGCTAGAAATGCAAGCATTGAAACCCCAGTTCTGCAGCACTTTTTCAGGCAGAAGCTATGGCAGGTGGTGCATGTCTGGGCAGAGGGACAGACCCACTAAGACAGCACTGCACACTTTAAATTCTTTTTTTGCTAAGTATGGTCCCAGCTAGCTTATGTTCACAGCAAGCACGTGAGGTATTCACACTTTCCCTTATATTTAAGCAATGGTGTAACACTGATTCCCACTGGTAACTGAAAGGATACAGTGTCACATACTGGCAGGAGTCAGGGGTCTCATACACACACTTATATTTTACTTTTTATCTTTTTCCTTTGATGTTAAGTCAGATGAATCTGAAAGCTAGGGATACGATTCATCTTGCCACCTTTATCTGTCTGAGAAGGAGGTGCCTGATCTAAGCTATTCATCCAATCTTCCTGCAAGTCAGTGGAGAGAGAAGAGAATTTTTATGCCTTTACTGCCTCCAGAGAGTGGGTGTCTCTGCTGAGGGCTAGTGTAGGTGGGCTCTGTGGCACTTGGATGGCCAGCTCGAGCTGGGAGAAATTTGTACAATCTGTTTACTCAAATGGAAAGCCTAAATATTATTAGTTCTGAGTATTCAGGAGGTGTTTCCTAAAAAATAAATTTATGCACACATATAAGGATTTGCTGCTCAAGGCCTGTGTTTGGAAAGGATGCAAAAGGTGTCTCTTTTATGCAGTAGATGGTAAATCTAGTCATGAAATATTATGCAGGCATAAGAAAATTGGAAGTATTCTCTTGATTGCAAGATTTAATTTAGTAGGAAGATACTAGATATAAAATAATGTAATTCTAATGTATTGTCCTATAAACAATTTCAAAAGAACCCTGCCTTTTTCAGGGCTGGAAAAATCAACTGCAGGAAAACAATTTCTGAACAAGAAATTGTTATTAACTTCTTAAAATGTAAGTAGCAATTCTAACATCCTCTCTTTTCATATTGATTAAGTTATATCTGATTTGTTTTGTTGTTTGGTTTGGTTTGGGTTTTTTTTAGTATGGGGGCATATTTATTTTAAATTACAAGCTCCAGAGATCAAGGTTCTAGTGTTATAAATACATAGCTGGAGCCAATCCTTTCCTGAGTGCTTACTGTCAAAATAGATGAGACAGAAATAATGGAGGAGATGATGAAAAAGAGCTGAAGTGGCTTGCTAAAGTCATGTAACAGTCTCCTCTCCCAAGCTCCAGTGAAGAAATAAAGCTGCTGACTGAGACTTTGCATGGACTAGCTTACCCTAGTTAGCTTGGCCTTTCCAGTTCAATTGTTCCCTTGGGAGAAAACCAGTATGACAAATTACAGTTTACATTCAAACATAGAATATCATGAGCAAGAATTGTATTATTTTTAGTATAGTTAGAATGGCAAAAGATTTTGTGATGAATAGTGGTGGTTGTCATTGTCACATCCTTTTTAGCAATCTGTACTAGCACCCAAGCAAAATACTAGCTGAAGGCTGATGAGTATGATTTTTTTTTTTAAGTGTACAAATATGAGATAATCTGAGACATTTTTTTCAGTGGACCAGATATACTCTGGGCCTGTGCCAACTTCCCCACTCAGTCTCCAGTGTTTCTTTATTGAGAATGTTTATGGATACTTTTCATGCTAATCCAGTGAAAAGATAGTAGGTGATCTAAACCCTGAAACTAACTGAGATTTAGTCAAAAAAGAAATCTGACTTCACAAATCTCAATATTGTTTCTAAAAGATCATGGCACTTCTTCTGTTGGTTCATATTTGTTTAAAAAAATGTAAATGCGTTAATTTTGTAACAGGAGGCTTTGTGCCAAATCAAGAGCCTATCTTAGTACCAGACCATGTACTGTCCATCCTTCCACAGTCAGCATAAAATCAGAAAAAGCTTTGAACTAGTTCTTTGTGGGTCAGCAAGCCCATAGTGAGGAGGACCAGAGCATGTGTGATCCAGACCCAACAGTATGCAGATCTGGCATGAGCCATCATGACATCATGGCCTGAGGGTAGATAGCCGTATTTTGGGTTGTTTTTCGTGGGTTTTTTTTACAGTTAGTCACATTGCAAATGGACAAAAAGCTGCTTAGCCTACGAACCCTGATAATTAGGTCTCTGTGCTCAGCTAACAAAGTTGTGTTGTTTTCAGGGAGGATGAGCTGTGGGAGTGGCCTCACATCTGTCTGCAAAACATCAACTGGACCTACCCTGAGAGCACAGCCTGTGCACTGCTCTGCTGTGTGGTGAAGCACTGGGAAGTTTGGCCTTTGTGCTTCTTCCCCCTTTTCTTGGGTGAAGTGTGTGAGTCAGTCATCATTCATTGCTTTTGGGGTACTTGAGATGGCATTGCTCTCTCCCCTGGTGCAGATGGGGCTTTCACTGTTCGATCAACCACTAAAGCAATATCTGTAGTCATCACTGCTAGTGTTGAACCACTAAAGCAATAAAAGGGAGTGCTGTGTAGGACGCTCATTGCCAAAATCATCTGGGTCTCAACTGAAACTGAAACACTGATAGGCATTAACTGCTGCTGGCTTAACTTTTCATAGATGAGTTCACATTTACCTAAGTAGTTTAATATACTCCCTTGCAATTTCCATAGGCATTCATAAGAAGGATTTGGGGAGGCACGATTCAATATTATTAGTAGTATTATCAGTTATAGTTGCTAATTACCTGTGGAAGATTTGTGTTTAGCTGAGCCCATATTGCACTGTGTTAGGTCAGGACCTGGCCTGGAAGGTTCGAAGAACAATAGCCAGCTGCTGTGGACCTGAGGACATTGGTTTTCAGTGAAGCTGGAGCAGATCACTTAGCCCTGCCCCCAGAAGCAGCCTGTTCTCTCTGTGTTTCTCCAGATGGTTACTCTACTGCAAGTGTTCAGCCTCAACTTTTCCTTCCATTATCTGTTGCCATTGTAAATAAAGAAATACATGATTCTGTGAAATTTTCACTAGTTATCAGGAAATAAATACCGTAATTCAAGTCTACTCTGAAGTGATTTCTGTGTCTTGGCCTCACGGTAGTTTCAGTAGAAGATTTTCCTGGTGCTATGGTTAAAAATGATGTGAGAGGGAAGGATTAGCCCTAAAGATATATCCTTCTAAGCTCACCGTTGAGCATTTTCATAAGTTTAATCATATATAATGCATTAAATAATCCATAATTTGTAACATATACCTAAAATCCCTGTGGTATAATATAGCAATAATTTGTACAAATTCATCCAGAAGAGTGAAAACAATGATGTTTTTGTTTACAGTGTTGTCAAATATTTTACATTTTATGGCAGTTTGGAGGGAAAAAAAAGCTATTGAATTAGTTTAGAATAATTCCTCATTTGTATTCTCTAAGTTGAGCAAACAGTCTTTCACTCTTATAAGAGACATTTTATGAGCACTGAGACTTTACCCTCCCACAGCAAGGAAAATAACTAAGACTTGTGTTTTAGGGGCTGTGTCACATGCATGTGTGTCATGTGTGTGAGTACTGTACTGTTACAGTTCTCTGGAGAGAAACAGAGCAGTTGTGGATCCTACTTTCTAAATCCATTTCCTGGGATAGAAATAAAAGCTCACTACTCATCCCTGTTGCTGCATATCACATGACTTTCATTTTCTTTTGGGTTTCTTGAGAGAAAGAGATACCCAGTTATAGTTTTCCCACAAAGATTCCCTCCCTGAAATTCTGGTGTAACAATTAGCTGGAAAAATTTGGTAAAACCAGAATATTTTAAAAATATATTCTAATTGCTCTTGTCTGGCAGATAGAGCTGGCATTTGCACTCATTGACCAACAGAATTACTTCTCAAGTCCTAACTTTTGTTTATCTTGAACTGTGAACTCTTCCAGAGGGAATATACCCTGATTATTGCATGTCAGCAGTGAAAGTATTGAAATGCTACTCCTATACCAAACTAAAATTGCCAGAGAAATGAAATTCACTTCACATACAAAAGGAACCAAAATGCCATAGCACAACAGAAATGTCAGAGATATTTGCCTCTGTACTTTAGTTCTATTGTAGATACATTTCTACTTTGTTTATAGCTTACATTTAAGAATATTTTCCTGTTTACCTTCTTAACAGAGTGATGCATAGTGATTTTCTTTTCACATCTCATAAAAGTAACATTTTTCATCCATTGATACTCTCTAAATCATATATTCAGCTTTTAATGTTTTTAAGTCTACCTTCTGAAGTTAAATTATGATCTTGCATGAAATGCCTGGAGAGTGTCATAACCTAAGATGAAAGTCCCTGCTGAACATTCTTGGTATGTCTACGTGCTGGGTGCTACCCCTGACCTATGTAGTTATAAGCCTCTCCTGGGCTGGGTAACCCACAGCAATGCCTCTGGCATTGGTCCCTTCAGCTCACTCTCTGGATTCATGTGTTGGTATAGGTAGCATAGGTTTATAGATCTATATATCATGATCTACTAACTACATGTGGGATGCTCCAGTACAGCTGTGGTGAACGTTTCTGGAGCAGTGATAACCACTGAATACACCATATTAGTTTAGTTTGTGTGGTCCCAGAATCCAACTCCTGTGGAAAGCCTAATTCTGAATTAAATACCTTCAAATTAATTTCATTTTAAACAGCACAAGAAACTTATCATATAAATATCTACTCGGTTTCCCTGATGCATTTTAGCGTTCTTTGGGATTTAGGTCAGTAAACTTTTAGTGGTCATGATGCCATTCTTCAGAGCTCCTCCCCCTTTTTCTGGGGTTCCCCTCTAGGTTACTCTCTTCATCTCATCAGGCACTCTTTATTTCTTTCTCCCTCTAGCCTTCGATAATTTCTTCAGGTCCATTTGGTCCATCAGTGGAAAAGGGCATTCTTACCCATAAACCCCCTGTCTTTTAGACTGTTCTCAATGTCTCAGCTTCTAGCAAGCACTTTGCTAGCCTAGATACTTGTTTGGGTCTTTGTTTTGTGTTCCCTACTTGCCGTAGCTCTGCACTCTATACTTGTCTCCATCCAGCATACCCTTTCTCTTCTTTAAATGACCTTTTTACCTCCTTTTTACTCTTTTGCATGACAGGATTCTTATAAGCTTTTAGCTATTGTGCTGCTGTCAGAGGGAAGGGATTGTACACAGATTTCTTCAGCTCCATCAGAGCATACTGATACATCAGGCTTTGTACTGATCTCCCACCAAGCCAAAACGAAGTGTTGCACCTGGGAACCTACCTCAGCTGCAACTGCTTATTTCCAGCCATGACACATCATGGAGGTTCACCTCCAAGGCCAAGGATGTAGCAACCATGACTATTCATTATGAAATCTCTCACTGTGGAGGGAGGCAACAATGACTGGAGTGCAGGTGCAGACTTGCCAGCATGCTGACTTATCATATGCTCTGGCTCTGGCTCTCCCCAGCCTTGGCCATGCTTACAGTAATGCTTTGGTCTCATACATGAAGTTGTGTCCTAGAAGTGAGAAGGAGTGTAGCTAAAAAGTGCTTGAATTAAACAAAATTCTGGCATTGCTATTATTAGCTATGTCTGCATAAGTCTGGCAACTGAGGACAAGCAATACTTACATGAGCACGATTCTCTGCAAATGTGCCCCTCTTTAGACACCCTTATTCCCATCCTCTTGCAAAAAGGAGACTGGAAAAAGAGAGAAGAATAAAGACAGAGTCCACAAGAGCTGGCTCTTTTACACTTGCCGCTTACATCTTTCTGCCTGAAAGAACTGTGACAGGAGGATTGGGTCTAAATAACTGCAGCCTTGCTCAATAATACAGTATTTTCTTTCCTGGAATTGCATTTTATGCACCTCAGCTTCAAACTCTAATAACCCTCCTACTCAGATGGAAATATAGTGTTCATGTTTAAAAAGTAGATAAAAGCTTTTGCTTTCCTGAAACATCCTTCTAATTATGAACAAACTGGGTGACATTTTTCCTTGAAGGTTGCATTTATGTAGATGTTTTGGCTTGAAAGAAGAAAAATGTTCAAAAACCTGATCAAAATTCAGACACCAATCATGCTAGTCATCTTCTATGTGAAGAATCCAAACAGGATTTCTAAACTCATGACTCTGAAATACAAAAAATCTGACAGCCTGAAACTCCCCCTAAAAGAAAACCCCCCACCCAAACCTTGGAAATAATTGTTTCCCTTTTGCTTATTTCAAAATTCAGTCCAACAGTTTCTCATATGAGGCCACTAAACTCTTATTTAAAATTTTCAGGATAGTCTACTTCTGGCCTGGAGTGACACAGTATGCTCCTCTACCCATGTGGCCCACCAGTTATTAACCTCAGTCTAAAATCTTCAGCCAAGCACATTGGCACCAAGAGCTCACAGGTGTGATGATGCTGACCCTGGTGCTGCTGCTCCTGGGATGAAGTCAGCCAGATCCCTGGCATGGCTGTGCTGCTTTTCATCTGTTCACATGGCACCCAGCCCACCGGCAAGGGTTTGTGCAAGGCTTAGCGACCGATCAGCGCTGTGATGTGGGTGCAGATAGCTCCGTCCCCAGCAGAGGCACTGCTGCATTGAGGCAGCTGGGTCATGGGGCTCTTTGAACATGCAGACATTGCAGAATATCTGGTATCCCACAAAAAGTAGTAGTTGGGGGTTACAAAAGCTTTTGCTCACTCTCCTGGGTTTCTTTCCTACAGTGTTATTTAGTGAGTGGCTCCTGAGCCTGGAAGGAAGCTGGGGGCAGCTGGACAGCAGTTGGGAGGGCACTGGTCCCAGCTCTGCAGGTGGTGGCCAGTGGAGCCAGGGCCACATCCCACCAGAACACCAAGGCCTGGCCACCACAGGGCACCATGGTAAGCTGGTATGTCATGCTGCTTTTTTAGGTACCTGTCAGCTTGCAATACAGAAAGCTTTTGCTAGACTGATCCTTTGAAAGCAGCAAGAAACTTTGAGATGGTACAGGCAGGAAAAGCACCATTACGGTGTAAACCGTAATATATGAAAGAAAAGGGGGTTATTGCTGCCTTGCCCTGCATAAAAAGCCTGAAAAAGGCTAAAAAGTCTTGTCCACTGTTTTACATCCTGCAGCTGTTCAGGCTCACCCATATAGAAACATTAAAACACAGTAATAAATGCCTCACTGTGCCCCTCTGCTAACTGAAAACAAGTTTCTTCACAACTAAATATCTTCTAGAGAGACACAGAAAATGCATACATGATAGTGTTGTACTGGAAAGTCCGTAAGATGTATCTATATTTTTTTTCAGACATTTAGTAGAACTTTTAAGACTGGTCCAAGTTATCCAGACTTATCTATTGATGGTCAACATCAATCAACATAAGTGTCCATGGTTGTTTTCTGAAACGATTTTGTCTCATGTTGTCAATACTTGAAAATCACTTGCAAAGTAGGGATTGAGAACATTACAATGGTTTTTGTTCAGTGCAGAAACAGGATAATGGCCAACTTGTCATATAATTTATTTGCAATGAATAATTTAGTCTTAATTTTAATCAGCTAAACTTTCAATCCCTCTTATCTTTCACTAATCAACCTCACTTAGCATATAGGGAATCAAGATAAATTCACTCTTTTAATTAGAAACCCAAAAGCCTTTGTATGCATATTGGTTGATGACAGGTCTCATAAAAGCATGTCACCAAACTGCTGAGGTTTCAGAAATTCTGTCTCATACAGTGGAAGTCAGAGATTACACAAGGTGTTTTTAATCATGAGATTCAATTCTGGGAGGATGCAGGGTGCCAGCACAGCAGCACCTCTCATTGTGCTCTTTGACACTGGCCGTCTTTTAGACATCAGTGGTTGCTGCTCTGTGGCACCCAGCATGGAGTTTGGAGTGACAAGGCAACAGTCGCATGGCACCTTATGGCAGGCTCTCATTTTTCAGGTGCCCTTAATGGGCTTGGTGTCTTTTCAAACAAAGAGATTTAACATCTTCAGTGGAACGTGATCCACTTCTGGTAAAAGATGCAGAAGCAAAAACATGTTATGATATTTTACTACCAGAAATAGCAGCTTTTAGAGAAGTATTTTCCCCTTGACAGTGTGCTGCTGTATTTTCTTGTGTTTTCTGAGCAGCCAGACTAGAGAAGGTGAGGTGGTTGTTAAAAATGCTAGCACAGAAAACACCACTGAAATGAAAAAATAATTAAATCTAAAAATAATTAAATTGAACACTAAATTTAAAAGAAAAAATACAAAGTAAAACTCAAAACCTTTATCCAAATGAGAAATATTTATATAGAAAATAGAAACAAAGTGGGTGATTCTTTACTGAACTAGGACCTCCCACAAAAGAGTTGATATTATTTAGAAATAAGTCATTTTGGGCACATTCTGCTTCCTTTAATGGCCCAACCCTCTTAACTCTCAGTTTTCTTTGTAAGTGAACCGATTCTTCTTTGGAATAATATTTTTAATAGATTAAAAACAAGAAAAAAAGAAAATTACTCAATTTCCCAATTCTTTACAGAATATTCTAGGTGGAAGGACCCAAAAGGATCATTGAGTCCAACTTGTAAGTTAATGGCCTATACAGAGATTGAAGCCACAGCCTTGATATTATTAGCACCATGCTCTAACCGAGTTAATCTCAAGGTCTCTTCTCCAGGTGTGGATGACAGTTGGATATACGTAATCCAAGGTGTGCATAAATATGATTGATCTTTATCCTGACAGTGGCCACAAAGTGCTGTAAATGCTATCTTGGCTTTTCATTTCTCAAAAACTTGAGGAGTTGTTCATCCTTATAAGAAATGAACCAAAAGGTAGAAGAGTGCAACGGGATTCAGCTGTCAGGCTCCAGAGTAACAGCTGAATGGTCTGCCCTGTATTCTTGCCTCATAGTGAACACATCTCTTGCTTTCACCATCACAAGGAACCACAAGTAAGATGAGGTCACTGTCTGCTCTCACATAGGAGACCTGAATTGCTAGAGCAGAGGTGTTGGGAGTAGCAATGCTGGTGACTCATTAAGTGACACATTTCCTTCTGAGTCACGGTTGAATCAATGCCCTGTCAGGATGCTCTCCTGAAACCAACTCGTAAGTCACTTGTTGGCATTGAGGTCCTTGTGCATTTACTGGCTGACCAGGAGAGAAAAGAGAGAAAAATTGCAAAATATTTTTCTAAGACAAGCACTTTCTCAGAACAGGCTGTCTTTATTCTGTGCAGCATGCTTAGGTCCCACAGGTCTCTGATGTTGGCAGGTCACAGCAGGGGCTTGTAGTCAGCACCCATTGTGCAGTAACTCACATTTACACAGAAGGCACTTTCCACTAGGAATAAATCCTGGCATGTGCTGAATGTTACTCTGAGTTTTTTTCAGTATTGAAGCTCTAACATTTAGTTATTTTGTGTCATAGGTTTTTAGATTGAGCTGCTTCAGTGAAATATTTAATAATATGAAGGACAGTGTAATTCAATGGTACAAACAATAAAGGGCTGTAAGTTGGACCTCTGTACAAGAAGAATCTTCCCAGGTCTAAGAAAATAAAATACCACAGCACACTGCTTTGATGATATAAGCACTGAAATGGATATTTTACTGGTAGGGGACAAAAAGTTATCAATGATGCACAAAAATATATATTATACATTAATATTAAAAGCAAATTATGTCAAGCAACAAAGAATGAGTATTTCAGCAAATACCTATCAAAGCAGTGTTTTAAGCATAACATTCCAAAATCCAGTACAATCAAATACTTGTAGAAAGAGGTGATATTTTTGTTAAATCATCTGCAAAACCTATAGAAACTTTTAAGGACACAGTATATCCATCAGCTCTGGCAAAAAAGGGGGCAAAAACTCAAGGCTAGAAATATTTTCTTTTGATATAACATTGTTAGACTGAGATAATAACTGTTTGTCTGACAGCATGTTCATTTAATTCAGCTCTGTCAGCTGATTTAATAAAAAATATTATGCCTACCTTCATACTTTATAGTAAGAAGTGAAATGGAATCTGTCACACATCTCATTGTTTATTTTAAGGGCAGCAATATTAGATCACATTATTTATGCTGGTAAACTTAGTTTCCTTGACATTCTTTAACTTTAAAGACATATTGTCTTTATGATAAAATTACTTTTAGAGAACAAAATAAACTGTACAATTTTAAAAATCAAAATAAACACAAGCACCCTGTCTACAGAAGTAAGCAGTGATTTGATGATGTTTAGAAAATGCTTTGTTTTGTAGGTGGATAGGTGACAATAAGAACACGAACTATGAGCTCTGTACTTTAAACTTACAACTTAAAAAGCGAAAATAAACAGGAGCACATCCCAGGAAGAATCCCAGAAAAGGCAGATGTGTTACAGGAATTAGTTTTAGCTATTCAGTAGAGATGTTCTGTTGGAGTCACTGATGAAATTGACATGATGAAATCTCACATCAGATTTTTATTTCATATCTTACTTTGTTTAAATTGAAACACTCCTACAAAATATTTCTATTTTAACAAAACTAATTTCTGACAGAACATAGTTCAGCCAAAATGGTTTCAAACAGCTTTAACAGGCTAAGTAAAAAAACAGTTACAGGAATCAGTAATTTCAACATAAGCAACAGTTTGCCTTTTTATTCAGTAACTGAGAAACATAGATAAGCTGAGCATACTATAACCTGAATCTGTGACATGATTCCCTATTGTATTACCTTTGAAGTGTTCTGTATATTATTACCTCTTTTTTGAGTAAGATGAAAGTATAAACTTTTCCAGAAAGGCAAATTCCCTGTAGGGGGCAATTTGGAATTTATTCACTCCTTAAGTAATTGTTTTCAACTTCTGGATGCTCAGTTTCAGTGACAACTACTGCCCTGCACTTGCAAATAGGACTTGATGATGCTGACATGCATCACTGAGTAAATAGACTGATGTGTCAAACCCACAAGAAGATATTTTGCCAATGCCCTTTAATCCTGGTAGTGGTCAATGAAGTAAACACCACAATAAATGACACAGGTATGTGCTGCAGTGATGACCGAGCTGCAGCGAATGGCAATGCATGGGATTTGGGTGTCTCCTCAGTAGCAGTGTCTGAGCCCACTAGTGGCCCTCTCAATGTTTCAGTAGCCACCAGGGGTGCCACACATATGCTGACATGGGCTTCTCACAGTAAACCCAGCCAGGGACACCAAATTTGTTTCCTTCTTGTTACATGGTGCAAGTATAGGGAGCAAGGTGTTCCTGCCATTTCTCTTTACATCCCTCCCGACAGTGCCCCCGTTCACACAGAGAGGATGCTGCCATCGCCCATCACAGATGCCCCTCTCCTCTGTGGGTTTCCAGGTGTTTCAGTAGTTATGGGCATGTTATTCTTCAAATCATGGTGGGCATTCATGCTGAGCAGGCATCCTGGTGGCCTCGCTGTCTCTATTCGCATTCCTTTCCCTTCCAGGAGGAAGCTGAGAAGGGCACACATTGGTGATAGCAGGACATGAAGCTGGAAGTACAAGCTGAGAAAACCAGGGATGGTTTTGGGCTTTCCAGCTTGGTTCTAAGTCTGAGAGAACATAGCCACTGCCTATAGCTGCTGAATCATGTTAACTGCCTCAAACTGGCTCATTTGTCTGTCCTTAATCATTTCTAGCCAAATGACTAGCTCATTTCATGTTCCTTGGGACTCCCAAACTGGAAACAGCCTGAATGCTTTTCCCCATGGGTGTAAAACAATATCTGAGACTCCCCACCCAGTCATCTATAAATAGTCCCAGTCTCCTGTGATTATCACTTTATAGGAGGAAGTATCAGTGAGATAATTTTGGGCATCCAGCCAGCTCTTAACAGCACATTACATCCCATCACAGAGATATCTTCTAGTATCTCCTCATGAAGGTTACCACTACAAAATAAATACTGCTTCTGCTAATGCTAGGAAAGCACATGCTAAAGCTTGGGAATGGCAAATATACACATGTCATCATGCAACACTTGTTAAACAGCTAAATTTGGCTGCCCCTGATGCAATATATAGACACCAGAGCTTGGCGGCAATACCTTGGTGCTAGCATGGAAGACCTTTAATGAGCCCACGTTCAGGGCATCACTGAAGGTTCAGCAAAGACGAAGCAGAACTTTAAAGTATGAAAATGGAAAATGTCATCTGTCATGTCAGATTTAAGGGCTGATTTGCCAAGTGAGGACATGAAGCATGGCTGACTGAGCAGCAGTGTGACATCCTGGGAGGGCACCAGAGGAAATTCCTGGACATTGCCTTCCCTGTTTGCTGCTGCCTGACCCCACTAGGTCTAGTGAGTGGAAGGCGCTATGCCATGCTGAGTCCTGGGACAAAATGCCCATCCCCATCTGGCCCAGGACATCCTCCTTGGTTCTCAAATAGACACAAACCCTCCACAGTTCAGCATCTGCATTGCATAAAGTCAAGCTCTCCCTCTCCTCTCTGGCTCTGCACATCAATCAGAGAGCTCTTTTTCCCTTTTAAGTTTGTAAAGTTTGTAACAGTGAATGCTATAAGCCCTTCATGGTAATACACACAGTATTTCCAGCAAAAACTATATAGCTAAGCTATTTGCCTTCCCACAGTTTTCACTTCATTCTGTTTCTTTCTATCTTCTTAAAAGGAAATAAGAAAGAAAAGAAATAGTTTTCTCCTTTCCTCTCCAGTTTAAATCCCATTTTTTCCAGTAAAATTTTTGAAATAAAAATTTAACCAATTTATAAATGTTTTTGAAGTTCTTCACCAGGAGAGCAGCAATTCTGCTGTTGTCATGTAGTTCAGATAAAGCAGTTCCTCTCACAAACAAACAAAACCAGTCAGAAACGTTAATGCATTGCAACAAATATGACAAAGTGACATATTTTCCTGACAAATTGAAAGACTTTTAAAATACCAGATACACTTTTCATCTGTGTTGTTATTAGTATTCTGTAAACTGTAAAAAATTTCTTGACTAAAGCACATAAAACTTAAGCAAGTTTAAAGACCCTGAGTATCAGTCAAGGGATTTTATTTGATCATGCCTTGCTTAGCTTCAAAATGATTTTCTACTTCAGTAGACTTTGTGGAAGCAAGAGCTTTATGGTGCATATCTGTATCTGTGTTTTGAATTTCACACTAAACACTGCAATTATATACTGTGATATTAATAGTCATAATCTTCTCTCTCCATGGTGAATATGCTCATTTTAAAGTAAACTTCACTAAGTGACCTGATAAAACTTGTGTACAGGAAAACAGGGTTTTTTGGGGGTGTCTGGAGTAGTATGTGATTGAGTGCAGCTGATGAAATTATAATAAAAGCAATACAGGCCTAGGAAATTTTCTGCTGGATTTCATTGCAGAGGAAAGCAATGTAACAGTGATGGAGTTCAGATGAGTGGGCAGACTAAAAGTGTGGGAGCCAGCCGAATAATCTTCACAATTGTAAAGGTACCAGTGACTCAGAGATTTTGTTTGCAAAAGTCTGGGCAGACAGTCCACATTTATTATAATTACTCTGACCTGCTGAACACATTATACAGGGAATTGTCAACATTTCACACTCTGTAGGCTCTTTTGGTTAAAAAACATAGATTTTAGCTGGTTCATAAAGCTGACAAAAATATTCTAAAAAGTTTTGTAAGTACGTGATTAGTATTGCTTTTGATAAAAGAATTTGTAACAGCAGTGTTGCGTCCTCACCTTAGACGTAACTGGTTTTACAAAAAAAGTCTCATTTAATAAACTCTAGGCAGAAATGGCAGCAAACAACTCTCATAAAATATAAAAAAATATTTTCCCCTCTAAATTATGCATTCAAATCACACCACAGTACATAGTGTTCTTGCATGTTTAATGAAAATAAAAATTTCAACAAGTTCCAGATACCACTGGCGAATAAAATATAACTATTTTCACACATCCATCTAGTCAGATTCATGAAAGCTATAGGCTACTCATATAGAGCACCTATACGTCTACTATTGTGTGATGTCCAAGGTGATTACAGCACAGACAGGCTTTTCCAGCCCCTTACATACAGTACACAGCACATTATATTGGAGACGTCCCTTTGAATAGGGACACATTAGCTTACTGAAGCACAACATTACCAAAATGGCTTTTGAGAAAATTTTGGGGAATAATCCAAAGTGGCTTTTTGGGGAATAAGCCAGGCCAATCAAAGAAGCAGCAAATATTTCTTAGCTACCTCCCAAGATGAGAACCAGAAGGACAACCACCTCAAGGGTGTGTATGGCTATGGTAGATCCTCCTGCACCCCTCCTGGGAAGTCCAGATGCTTGATTCCTTCTCTGCAATGCCTGTACACCAACACATGCAGCACGGGGAATAAACTGGAAAAATTAGAGATCTGTGTGCAGTCACAGGGCCACGATCTCATTGTAATTCCAGAGACATGGTGGTATAGCTCACAGGATGGGAGCGCTGTCATGAATGACTATGGGCTTTTTAGGAAAGACAGGCCAGCAAGGCAAAGTGGTGAAGCTATGCTTTATGTGGGAGAGCAATTGGAATGTGAAGAGCATTGCCTAGTGATGGATAAAGAGCTTTTATGGATAACAACTAAGGGCTAGGCTAGCATGAGTGACATGTTGTGGGTGTTTGCTTCAGGTCACCTGGTCATGAGAAGAAATTGGTAAGACCTTGAGTTTGCCAAGCAAATCTGTATTTACCTGTCTGTGGCAAAGTCAGTCAGGAAGGTATCCACACTGCCATGGCTCATTTTGCCATGAAAGTGGTTCCCTCCAGATTCCATTAAACTCAAAATGCCTTAGTGTTTTGTTACAGATAAGTTTGTGCCCTCTGATCCTCCGGGCCTCATCCAAATTCCATGAAGTTAAAAAGCTTGACACCTCCAAAAGTGAGCTTTGCCATCTTTATTGTTAAGGTTCTCAGGTATGATGGGGCAGTGCAGATGCTGTGGAGAGGCTAACCTACAGGAGCAAGCAAGAGCATGTTTAATCCACATCACCTTTTTTCTCCTACACTTATGTAAAATCTCACATATTTTGTTCTCTTATTAGCATATTTGTCTAATCTTCCATGGCTACATTCTGAAATGCACTGTAAAAAAGCATTGCCATAACAGTAAAAAAATGCTTATTTTGCAACCATGAAGTTGTCATTCCACAGATGGAGCTGTATTGTTATACTAATCCTTTTTTATTCCAATACATTCTCAGTACTTGGAAGTTTCATATATTTATCCTAGAATTCTCCCCAAAATGGCAAAAATAAAAGATAAAGTAAACCCCAGATTCATAGAGATCTCCCACAAATTATCTTTCCAAGATTATTGCATTAGCACAGCAGATTAGCTTGACAGATTGAATATAATGCACTCTTATTTTAGTTAATGCCGCTTTACTGAAGGGGCTAACAAACTTAATTCTATCCAGGTCAGGGTTACCTGAGTGAGAAATTTTGTATTCTAACAGAGAGGATGAGACTGATTGACTCATTTCTTTACTCTGTTTGCACTACTTTGTTGAAAAGTACTTATTCCTGGACTTGCCCTGGGGACCTTCACTGTTGGCAGGATGCTGTGGTGAGGTCTCACCACCTGGACGGGTTTGGTGGCCAGCTGCAGCAACTGAAGGCTCATCCTCAAACAAAACATGTTTTAACTACATCTCCAGCCACAGTCCCTCACCGCCAGCACTTGCCTGCTCCTGCACAGAGTGGGGTGGCTGCTGGCAGGACACCAGCCAAGGTGCTGAAGCACTTTTCCAGGACCTTGCCCAGATGACAGGGCCCTTGCCCTCCCCACTCTGGGCTTATCACATGGCTTCTGAGCACCCGGGGGGTATTTTTAGCTTTTACCTGCTTTCCTGAATGACAGCAGCCCCCCTACCAAGCCCTTGGTTTGCCCTGTGTCTGTCAGGCTCTAAGGTCAGTGGGCAGCATCCCAGCCTGGGTGTCCTGCAGCTGCTCTGGGGGGCATTGCACTGTATGGGTAAGCTCACATTTACCCTGCAGCAGACAGCCACAGGTTAGCAGGGACATCCCGAGGCTGTGACAAGATGCAAGAGTCAAATCCATCTGGGAAACAATAACAAGTCAATCACAGAGTGAGTCGCAGGGCTATAGATGACCCAACCTGTAGCAAAGCAGAAGCCAGTCTGAGGGTAACCTTCTCCTAAAAGGCAAACGGACTCCAGACCTTCTCATCTCTTTATGGTGGCTGCCAACAGTTTAAACAAACAACTCCTTTTGTGTGTATGTGTTTTAGTTTGGGGTTTGGGGGGGGTTTTGTATGCTCATCATTACTGTGACCATACTGTGGAGTCTCATGCACTTCAAAGGCTTTCTCTGCTAATAAAGACTGGAGTGGCCATAGCAAGGCTTCTTTGAAAAAGAAATGCTAGCAGTGAAAAACTTCTGTAGCTTGCTGCTGGCTTCAAACAATCTTCTGTGTTAAAATGCAAGAGAGGACATGAAAGAGGAAATTCAGGCCACAAGAAGAGACTAATGGGAGATCAAATTGCATATCCTAAGAAAGTCCTCTACGTGAGGCTGAGGATAAGCGACAAAAGGAGTTTTATTCTCAGGGAGTTTAAATTATTAATGTCCTTGTAAAGAGGTCACTGTAAGGTCATTTCTACTGAAAAAATAGTGGAAACCATGTGAAATGCAAGAAGGTACCGAAGAACAAAATAATGAGGGCAATCTACATAGGATAGCACAGCAATCTCACTGGAAGAAAACTCTTTATTGAGAGCTAAGTCTTATAACACCAAAACCTTGTTCTCTGATACTTTTGTCCGTGGATTTTACCTTGCTTTACCAAGGTTCCTAAGTTCCCCTATTTTACTGAGGAGGAAGCTGAAAAAATTGAATTGTTGAAAAGTCTCTGAGCATGTGATCACTAGTTTTCTTTGCCCAGTTCCACATCTCTGCACCGTGGCTCAAAAATTGTGGAGGACCACAGACTCCATCTGATTAATTTGTTTTGGAAGAGCATGAGCAGGACTGGTGTGACCAAATTCACTCCAAGTAACAGTAGAAGAGCATGAAATAAAAAGTGGATGCCACAGTTCAGCTTGGCATCCTTCCTCAGGGAATATGTGCTAGACATTAGGTCTAATTGAGCCATTTGGGGGAAAAAAGAAAAAAAAAGAGTTAACATATGCAATGACAAAATCTAAGAATCTAAATAAATGCTGAAATCTGACTCTGTTAGTTGGTCTGTTTTTAAATAGCCTGTCCTAAAACAATAACACTGCTGCATTTGTATAACTGATAACACAAACATCAAGCAGATTTGAAGTGTAACCATTTTTGAGACTTTTCAGTGTTTGTATACTTAGGCTTCTCTCCCTTCTGAGCTGCCTGACAGATCTTTGGGAAATGAGATGTGCAACCTGTGCAAGCAAAGCTCAGGCTTTGGCTGGACCATGAGACAAAGCTGTTGCTCAGGTTCCTGGAGCCAGATCAAAACTGCACTGGGCACCAGTACGTGTCCTGTATAACACACTTACTAGTTCAATCTTGTATTAACAAATTAACTTTGCATCAACAGTGTTTAGGTCCAATCATGTATCTCTGTGCTACTTCTAGTTTCTATGGGATCAGGTAATGCCTGTGTTCCCACAGCCAGGCTGGAAGTAGGAACTTTCTGTCATGTGACTGGGTTAACCTTCCTCCAGTCCGTGGACATGCCTGGGCAAGACTGAAGTTGTTCTTCTCCAGGCTTCAATGTTAATTCAGTATTAATGAAGAAGGGATGCCAGGCTCACTGACATCTGCAGGCCAGCCTACAGGACTAAGCACTAGTGAAAGAGTCATGTCCAGCCCTGAGAGGTTGTCTCTGTAAGCCTTTAGTTCAAGTTAAACACACATACTTCATTTTCTAAATGACATTTTGTTCTCATGAGGGTTAAGGTACTGACAACCAGCATCGCTCAGCAATAAACCCTGTGTGAAGAGTGCAAAATGTACTGCCCTGGCAGTCTGCCTGAAGCCTGTTTTGCTGCAATTTGCCTTAAAGAGGAGGCATGGAAGACTCCATACACTTCATGGTGAGCATGCGATGGAGACATTCTGGCACAAGGATCCTGAGACTTGGTCAGAAGCAGGGTGGATGCAGTGGTAGGAAGCCAAGTGCTCATTACAGGGAGGAAGTCAGGGAGCAGAGCTACTGGAACAGCTGGAGGCTGAAGAAAGAGGTACAGTGTCCAGCATCTTGTTGCAAACTTCAAAATGGGTAAGCCAAAGCCTATCCTAGACTAGCCCAGGCAATGTACAGACCATGCATGCCAAATGGTTCTATTTTCTTTGCATCAATACAGTAAAACAGAAAACAGTACATGCTTTGCTTTTCAGAGTTTTACTCTCTGGGTTGCTCTATGTTGATTTTTCCCACTGGAAGAAACTACCTCATCTCCTGTGAGTTAGTCCTCACCAAGTATCCCTTTAAAAAAGGAAAGTTTACAGAGAATTATTTTTCAAGTTTATGTATTATTATAATTGAAAATTTCCTGGCACCATTATTAAATAGAATAGTTTCTATGCTCTCATTCATGTACCCCAGTTTATCTTCTTGGAATACCATGTCATTGCAGGGAGTTCCCAGGATCAAAGTCCAGCCTGCACGAAGATATTATCTGATCACCTTCATGCTGCTAGCGATTGAAATAGAAATTTAATAATACAGGGAAAGAATGCAGCAGTTCCTGCTGTTAAACTTCTTTCATAATACTGGCTGACATATATGCTGTCCTAAATGCTGGTTAAAATACCATCGTATACTAGTTGATTCCAGCTGCTACAAGTAATGCGATACGTCATGGTCAGGAGCAGCTCCAAGAATAATGCAAATATTGCCAGAGGCTGGAAGTCCATATTAGGAGAAGTATTGCTCTGTCCTTCTTCATCAGCTGGGTTTATGCCTCTTTCTTCTAAGGGAAACTTTCTTGTTTTCTTATTCATTTGTGAGTTTATTGTGGGGTTCTGCTTCATTTGTCCAGAAGAATGCTCTGGTCTCACAATTTTGGGGAAGAAAGCGAGCCTTACTTTCAAATTTCTGAAGATGAAAACGTTGCATTTTGTAGGATTTATAAATGTAGCTCCTATTGACAGCAAACAATATATTTCCACGTAGCAGACTGTTACATGAATATTCATGAAAATGTGTATGCACCTATGCAAAAATATGGATGGGGGGCTTTTTTTGTAAATATAACAGATCCCCATATAGCATCACTATGATTAGAAGTAGAGTGAATACTTTTCATTGAAAGACAAAACTATGAGAGTGGTCCAGGTCCAAATTAGTATTTTAAGCAGTCAATTTTTATTTCCTTTTACCATCTTCAGTGTCTTTTATTTTTCAGTCTCTTCATTCTCTAGTAACAGTAGATACACATGGTAATATTTGCAATGTAGCTGGATAGCCAAGGGCCACGGAAAGAAAAAATAATAGCTGTTTGATCTGCACATATTTATTTTCTCAAACTTTAAGGAATTTTCCCAACACTCTGGTTTATTTTTTGTTTGTAAAACACCTTTGAGATTATTTAGGATGGGGATTTAAAAAAAGTCGTATGCCAACAACAATATTAAATTAAAAAAACAAAGATGAAGATTGTTTTCACAAGTAATTCAATGCTTTTAGGAGACTTCCTGAAAACAAGAAATGTTTGGTGAATGTGTTTTCTGTATACCCACAGAAACAGATTTCTTGCTTTAGTGTAGCCTTGAAAATCAAATAGTGGCTTTCTAAATTTACCTTAGAGTAAACTCAGGTTTTCTTTTTGAATTTACTAATGGGTTTTGGGATACATTTTGTTGGAGCTATTGTCCCTGACTTTCATATTTGGAGATTTTCACATATACAATATGTGTTTTGAGGGGAGAAGAAGAGGCAGCTGACCTTTGCAAATGACACTGTTAAATTTTAAGAATTTCACCTATGCTTTAAGTGATAAGTAAAAGAAATATTACATGCAATATTCAGACAGAAACTTTCGAGGCCTTTGCAGTGAAATACTACAAGTAAGGAAATTCATAAAACTGGCTCAGTCGTATGAAACAACTTCACTCAAAACCTGCAACTGGTTTATTTAGAGATTTTAGGCTAGTGTAGATCAGTTCACTTCTGGACTACCAAACATAGCCTCCCCACCTCCCTGGTCTTGAGAGGAAATGGTAGAAGACGCATGAAAAATGCTGACTGGAAGATTCTGCTGGCGACCACGATCCAGCTCATCATCAAGACAAGCCTACACCACAGAACACAAGCCTCGCTATATATTAATTGACAGTAGAGGACAAGAAGCAGAGAGCACCAGTGCTTCATCCATGCAGTGCACAGGTCCTATTTGCCAACCAGTTAAGCATTAATTTTGCTTACCTGCAATATCATCCTTTACATGGTACTTGCTTTTGATGGAAGATCCCAACACAAGCTGAGTTCATTTTGTTCCTGCTGGTCTTGATTTTCCCTGTCCATCAGGTTTCAGTAAAAATACTATTTTTAGATGCACTACTAACTGACATTTGATGTGATGTCAATATCCTGCCTTGTAGGAGCACTGGTTTTTATACTAAGATCTAGTTCCTGACATTGCTTTCTGAGATAAATTAGTATGCATTGTCCCCTAATGAGTTTAAGAAGTCCACAAATTAATTTAACTTTTAATTTAGATTTATAAGCAGTAAGTAAAAAGAAGGAAGGAGTACCTGTACACCAAGCTGTGACCAACACCACCAGTGTGGAGAGCAACTGAGAAAAAATAAAGACTAATTTTGAGCCATATTGTGGGCTTTTTTATTATTTTTTTCTCAAAAAAGATACTGTCTTTTTGACAGTTTGATTGAATATTCTGTGAGTTAATTTATTGAGTATATGCATATTCTGCAAATGAACAGATCAAAATATTAAGGTCTGAGATCTACCCTAAAGGCATATAAGGATGTCCTAGTTCAATGGCTCAGATTCATGTCACCTATTTCAGTGTCTGGTGCTCAGTCATCAGTAAGGGACATAGGCATCTTCCAGTTGGCTAGTTAGTCCACTGAAATCCCTCCACTGACTGGAAAGGAAAGCAAGGTGAATACATGCTTCACTTCATTAGGTGCCTCATTTCAGCAAGATGCAGTAAGTGCCAGCAAGCTTGAAGCTATAAACACAAGAGCAGAATTTGGCACTGCGTGGTTATGGTATTAAACCATAAGACAGGCATCCAAATTTGTTCAGCAGAAAACCTCACATTACTGAAAGTGCTAATTAAATAACATGGAAGTAACATATCTTTACCACTACAAGGGAAATGTTTATAATGTTGTTCTATGAGGTCTGCTAAGTATAGACAGCCTTATATATAGGATTCATTAATAATCATAAGTAACAAATGACACTAAAAAGCAGTGACTTTTTGTTGCAACATTAAACTTAGTGAGTTATCAGACCACTCACTGCAGCGAAAGGCCATGTCTTGCCGCAGCAGCAGTACATTTGGATACAGATCAAACAGCTCTGCAAGTAGCACAGTTAGAAGCTTCAATTTACAAGTCCTAATCTGCAAGAAGTTATAATTACAACCAGTCCTTATCAACCTTCTGTCCAGTCCTTGCTTAAAATTAAAATAAACTAAATTAAATTAAAAATAAAAAATATGTGCCTGATTAAATTCTAAGAACTATAGATGACTGATCTCTGCACTGCTACATGCCTCTTTTCTCATTTTAGCCTTTTTACCCTTACATTTTTTTCTCATAAGTCTTGTGAGGAGACCCATAATACTTTGGGCTAAGATGGTATTAACATCACTATTACCTCAATGTGCATTCACTGTCTTCCATGTTATTTAGGCAACTGAGAGGACTACACAGTGCTTAGGGCCAGATCCTCATATAACCTTAACTAGGTGCTCTATATCCCCTTAACTCTTAGAGCACACAAAAAAGTCAGTGGGATCGCCTCTACAGGAAGGCTGTACTTGTTGTTTGATAGCATGCAAGAACTTAGCTGCTGGGATTATACAAGATGTGCACATAAAGCCATTTTTAATGTAATGACAACTTGACAAATGTAGGCTCCTGCTGATAGAGCTACTAATTATATTCTGCAACCGTGCTACTAGATCAGAGGGATTAATATATGACATTCATAAAAATTCCTGGTTTATGGATATTGTACATTAGTAATTTTTCATAGATCTCTGTAGTCTAGTGAAACAAGGAATTGCTGGCTCATATAAAACAACACTAGTGTTTAGGAAGATCTATCCTTCGAAGGTCCCACCATCGTCACTGCTGCTTTTTATTTTTCTTTGGCATTTACATTTTCAGTGCAAGAGCAGGATTTCAAATCTCGAGCTGCAAAAAAAAAAAACAAACAAAAAAAACCCAGTTCTTATTAGAAGCAAAGAGGTGGCAAGAAGTAATGTAGATTCCTGAATGGAGAATTCAGTGTCTTCCACCAAGCTGTTCCTTAACTACAAAAGCTGCCTCCAAAAAGAATGGAATAATCGAGGCTACACATCCATTTACTGTTTCAAGTGGAATTACAGACAAGGATGCAGTTCTTGGTCATTTTTGTGATGCCTCCAAAGGTTCCTGGGGAATTATGCTTCCAGGACCAGAGCCACTTGCAAGCATCAATTAATAAAGACCTGAGTGAATTTTGGTCAGTTGCCTGCAGAGAACTGCATGGCTCTGTAAATACCAGAGATCCCCAAGACATCCAGACTGTGAGGAATTTTGTTTATATAATAATGAAAACTTTCCAAGTGCTTAAGCTTATGGAACATCAACTTCCTTGCTTTAAATGCAAACTATCATTCGTGATCTGTCTTATCGGTACTCCAGGCTCTGATACGTCTTCAAGAAGACTATTTTTGTAAAAGCCAGCTCCTAGTCCTATAATGACAATTCCTGCCATAGTAGACGTCACTAGCTCCAGGATGAGAGGGTTTTTATAGGAAGGGCAAAGGGTCTGATTCTCTGTTCCTCTGAGATCACCATACAGTTGGTGAATAGTTTCTTTGGAGTTAGAAGAAACCTTCAAATGCAGGACTGATACAAGTCAGTGGAGAAACCAACGCTCTGCAGATGAGTCATTTTTAGTGTTATTTGTGAAAGATGTCTGAAAGTTGCCTCCCTGATGCCAAGCATCACCTAGCAGACTCAGATGAGGATCCTGCCAAGGTCAAGACAGGTGTTTCAGAATGACAGCTTCACTAAAGCCCAGTCTCCTTAAAGAAAAGTGATCCCTACATAATAAATACTGATCTTCTCTAGACATTATATTTCTTATTTATTTGCCAGCTATTTCATTTTCCCAGACCTTTCCAATCCAAAAACTTTCTGGCTGGGGAAATAAGGAGTTTTATAGCATGGGTCATCCTCAGGGACAGTCTTAGCTTGGTATGGTGACATGAGCACAATTTAACTGAAATATTTGGAAGTCACCATAAAGGGCACATGAAGGGATAATCCCTTGTTTTTTTCACATGGTCCTAAGAGACTGTTTGGCTGGGTTTCCACAAGACTGGCAGCCAAGCAAGAAGAGTCTGGACAACAAACATAACGTATTAAGGAAACAATTAATCTTCATTGCAAATTATTTGCCATTACTCACTGCATACATGTATGCAGCGATTAATCCCCTTTCTTGCTGAGGAACTGGTTCCCTGCAATTTAACACAAGCTTTTCCGGCCATCTTTGATGGTGCAGCCACCTTTGTTGGGGCTTTCTGCTGATCACACTCTTCTTTCTCTCCTCCTGATGCAAGGAGCAAAAGTGGTAGTGGAAATTCAAATCCTACCCTAGAGGTGACTATTGAATAAGGTAAATCTATAATCATCCAGCTGTAAAAATCTGTTAGAGAAGATATAATTTGTTTCTGTATCCCATGGTGTATTGATATATGAGACAAAAAGATGAAGTATGCAGGCACATTACTAGAGAAGTCTTCAAAAAACCTATGGTGTGAGAGACTCCAGTCACAAAATAGTTGACTTTCTTCTTGTTTACATTCAGATGAATAAATATTTCTTACATTCAGGCACATGTAATAGTGGAAAGTGGGTTTGGGTTTAATCCTTCACCTACATACCTTAAAATAATTCAGACTTAAGTTGATGTTGCTTATGTTTTGTATTCCAGGTAAGCTATCTGCCCCACAGACGTGAGATACAAAGACATTTTTTACAAAATTTGAGGTTCTCTATACTTATTTATTGCTATCCTAGCAATTCTATAGGATTAGGGATTTGTTATCTTGACATTATTTATTTGGTTGTTATTTTGTAAAGTGAGGTGAGATATATTTTTTGAAAGAAAATCCATTACAAATCTATGAAACAAATGGATTTGGCCCACAGATTTATTTCATTTGTACTATTTTTAAGTCCGAATTTGAAGTTTTGTTTCTCTGCATTTTAGCAGAAATCATTGTAGAACTAATGTCTGAGCAGAGTAAAATACATATCTAAGGGCTCATTATTTATGTATTTTTTTTTTACTATGATTGCCAAAAATGGGGTAGTCTTTTCCAAAATTAGAAAGACTCAGTAATTCCTTTTTGCAGTTAGCACAAAGTTCTTGCTACAATAAATACTGTTAAAAGCATTTTGGCTGAATGGTAGGATATATCCAGAATATAGAGAAGGAGGTCCACACAATTAGAGATTCCAGCTTTTCCTTTAATACTCTCAGTAGCATTTGCATTATTAAGCAAAGTGGTTACAATATTAAGGAATGCCACCTGGGGAGGAATTGCTCTGAAATCACACCCTCTCCTATTTGTGCCACATGATACTGTTTTACACACACTGGATTAGATGCAGTCAGCCCAAAGAACACCTTTATGATGATATTCATCACTATTATTCGTTAATTGTAAAGCTAACACAGAGGTCTGTGGGTGCTACTTTGGGGTCTGCAGTGCCATGAGATGTATTTTCTGCCACTCAGCTGTTGAGGGAAGCACACACTGAGACTTTGCATTCCCTGCTGTTATTTTCCCAGAACATACCTTTTCTGAAAACTTCCATTTTCTTTTATCGCTAAATACTACCTTATACTTCGGCTAAATAATAATCCTAAATTAACTGTTGCTAAGCTTTTCAGCCTAACTGTTCTGCTTCTGTTATTACACAAGCATAAAACTAAAAGCCAATTGCATCTGTCCTCAAAATTTTTTTTTCCAAATGCTTTCAGCTTGGTAAAAAAGGAAAAACAATTTGAAACATCTTAAAAATGAACAGGGAGATGGGTTGCTGTATTTTTTTGAAATGGTTTTGCCACTAAACTGAAAAAAACTGTCATACAACTGTTGCCATAAGTTGTAAAAGAAGGAATAGTTTCAGCATTTGTTAATGCATCTTAAGGGAGGGAAAGCAAAATATTTAAAACATTGAAAGAAAACCAGTAAGCCTAGTCTTTTTTCTATTTATCTGTAGTTCAGTCAAGTGGATTATTGGGAATTATGCTGGAGATGCTCAGATAGCTGTGGTTTAGCTGGTATGGGATTTAGCAGGAACCTCCCTCATGCTTCTTTCCCTGTCTAGGAGATGCTTACTGTAAACACTCACAGAGCATGGATGAAATATAGCTTAAACTAAGCTGCCTTTGTAGAGCAACACAAAGCAACTGCACAAAGAAAGGCATGGGAACAGCCAAGTGCAAGTCAGCTTCTGTGTTTGAAGCTTGCAGATCATATGGTGCATGACCCAATTAGCTACCCTTGATCTCAGACTGGCTCCACTGCCACTAAAAGTCTTTGGCTAAGTTACTATTGTTTTCTGCTGGCTGCCATGTGGGAGGAAAACATTTTAGCACACGATTAGATTGACTCCAGACAGCTAAGCTGGACTCTCAGATGGCACTCCTCTTTGGGTTCTCATGATTTCAAGGCTGAGGTTTCATAGCATGTTTCTGTTTGGTCTTGGCAAACCTGGGCAGAGCGGGGCTGCAGAGGGCACTCTCCTTGCTGTTCTCCTCAGTGACATCTCCCTTTCCTCCCTCTTCCCCAGCACAGGATGCTTGTCCTTACTGGTGCAGTACCACGGTGTTCATTCCCCTTCTCTATCTCTACTGTTCCCCACCCCCAGACAAACTTTCCTCTCTCCTTAGCTATCAGGAGAGGACTCTCCACTTCATCTTTGCCCATGATGTTAACCTGTCACTGATTTGCAAACCGGGTCCTTCAGGTGCACTTTCCTGCTTGGAGGATTCTCCCTTTAACCACCTATAGAGCTACCTTGCAAGTCCTTTTAGGGTCCCTTCCTTCACCCTCCCACTTTGATAGCAGGAAGAGACTTGGTGGCAGCCACGTGGCAAATGTTCTGCAGAATAAACATTCCTCACAAAGGAGGGGTTTGGAGAACATTTATTTTTCACCTGGAGCTGCAGGAAGATTTATATTATATTCAGTGGTGATGCCTCCTTTCGGAGTCTGGAATATCCTGCTTATGAATACCAGGGTCCAGCTCATTCTGACTCCTTCTGGGGGATGGCTGGGGACCCTTTCTTCCATCTCCTGAGGTCAGTCAGACCTTCACAAGGCTCCCAGTGTATAGGCGTGCTGCCTGGGCATCACATGAGCATTCTGAGCAGTCTCACAGACCTCTTGGACTATAACTGCATGTGAATAATAGATTGCCACAGCAAAGCATGCTGATGATCTATTATTCAAATAGCAGCAATACCCAAAAAATAAAAAGCCACGCTTGGATTCTGTATAATCACAGGATAGCAATCAGCCTATGAACACACAGGTGGCTGCTTTCCTGGCACCACGCATCTGGTAAAGGAATGCCAGGCTTGCAACCCTTAATTAGTACTTAAAAAACTGAAAACGTGCAATTTACGTTGCCTGATTTACCTCTAGGAGAGATTTATTCTTCTTGCTGCCTCTGTGCCTTTTCAGACTTCAGGCATTCCTGTTTTCCCTCCACTTTTAGCAACAATAGAGGAAAAATGCAATGGCATTTTTAAGCTGGGCAGTTCTTTTATTGTAATAGGTGATGCTGTTCTTGCAGCTAGCTAGCAAAGCCCAAATCACACATCTTTCTATGTATAACACTAAGCTAAATTGATTCAGGAGCTGTATTTCAGTGAACTGTGCAATGCCATGAGGGAAGTACCCTCTGATGGCAGACATGGAGTTGTCCCACCAAAGTGAGTCTCCATTTGTCTGTGTTTAATCTGATGTGAACATGGTCTTTAAACACTTCATGTAATTATTTCAAATAGCTACATCTATCCAGAGAAATACAGTCCCATGGCTATGGTGCAGGTTATATTCTGGTTGTTAGGTAAAGACTGAGGATTGGGACTTGCAGTCTGATTCTGGCTGTGCCAGTCACCCTTTCCATAGTTTCAGCAAATCTGGCAACATGTATGTCTCCTGTCTTTAACTGCAGGTTGTACACACAAAAGCAGGCCATGTATTCATACACTTCTCTGCAGTCCCTCATGAATGTCAGGAAACTCAGTAATTTCCATTTTCTGTGCAAAGACAATACCTGGGATGATAAATCTTAGCTTACAATCCTGTTGTATAATGGGACACCAGTCACCGAGCAAGAGGCATTAAAAAAATATATTCTCAGCCATAGACAGCAAAAAGGCTTTAACTGTGTCCTTATGTCCAGCAAAAGTATGAAGAATATTGAGAGGGTTTATTATGCATGATACAAAAAAAAAGAGAGGCTGCTAAATGTAATTGCAAGAAAACTAAATGGAGAGCAGTTTATAATATAAAATATATGAAAGCTTAAAAACAACATATAAATGTTCTTTTTGTCTCAGAACAGACATTTTCTGAAAAACTATTAAAAAACACACCTATTCTGATACTGTAATAGTCCTAGCATTTCCGAAAAGGTAATTCATCCACTTACATCTCTAAATACTGACTTTTACTCAGCCTTAATAGTGCTCTTGAATTAACTATCATTAAGCTTTTCAGCCTTGCCATTCTTTGTGTTATCATTTAAGCATAAAACTACTCAGCCCTTTTAGCTGACCTTCAACAAATGAAGCAGTCTTGCAGATAAAGACCTAGAAAGTCACAGTTAAAGCTCTTGTTGACTGCAGCAGGGCCAGGGTTTCCTCCAGATGTTTTCTAATACGTGCCTTTGTGAAGATACAGAGGCACTTGGTTACAGGTAGAAAAGTTACATGCTGACGACCTCTGGCTGAGATGCCAATCCTCGCACAGTGGATTTCAGCCTGTTGGCAATAGATTTGCATTCTGTGGTTGTCCTTTTATCCATAGGTACCTGTGGACAGAAGACCAAAAGCCTGGTCGCCACTGGAATGGTATAGACCCATATCTGGACAGCAGGTTCTGCAAATGGCAAGAATTGGAGGTGTGCAGCTACAAAGTTCTGAGACCAGTCTTTGGACACCACAGAAAGTGATGTGAAGCTATCTTTTCCAGTCATTCTGTATTGCTATTTCCCAGTATGTGACTGTGGCATTTTCAGGAGCCACAATGTCATTCAAGAGTCTAAGCCTCCCTAGGTTTCACTCCTGGAAGTCTTGAAACGTCTCCAAGCATTGCACAGAGGTTTTTCCCAATTAGTTGCCAGAATTTAGGGCATCAAAGGAATATTGAAGCTGAGATTATTCACATATTTAAAAATGTCTGAACCGATATCTGCCACTCATGGGTTGATGCTGATCCTTTAGCAATGCCTTCTGGCTGGGGCTGGCTTATGGAGACAGACTTCTGGCAACACAATTGGCCTGTCTGAGCCTATGAAACATGAAAATACAGGCAGTTTTCTATAAACCAAGACAAAATAAACCAAAAAATTGCTACATTGCCTTTCAAAGAGCTTTTCACAGTTCTGCAATAAACAGATGCTGTATCTGCAGGATCCCCCGTGCATCCCACTGTGCCTACAGAGCCAGTCAACAGGGTTCCTGCAGCCCAGTGTGGACTGAAGAATTTAGAGGTTTTATGCTGGGTCTCATGATGAGAAAGCTCCTCCAGTCTCCAATGATCACAGAGGTATAGCGGCTACTGCAGCAGAGGAGACAAGTTTGCAAAACACAATCATTGGTGATCGCAAAGGAAATCTTTACTATGAACTTTTTTACTTTCATGGGAGAGAAAGAAAAACTAAGTCCTGAGCTTCCAAATACTAAACTAAGAGAGGGCTTCATGGAAGAGAGCCAAGTGAATCAATTTGCAATACATTTCATTATTAAAAAGAATGCATTCTCTTTCTGCTAAATTAAGTTGAATCAGTAGCTCAGTTTGTCTACTACAGTGAAATCCATCCTCATTTTCTGATCACTCTCCCACCCTGCAATGGGAACCATTCCATGAGGCAAATAGTTGGTTTTAAAAAAACTAACTATATAAATACTTTTGTTATGACCGTTTCATTTAGAAACTCAGTGCCTTCTGAAAAGTAACACTGAGTTTTGATCCATGATACATTTGAGGAACAGGATGATATATTCATGCTAATGGTTTGCACCTGTGGAATAAATTACACAGGCACATTGATTTTGGAGACATTTTCCTCTTTAATACAGCTCAACTGGTTCCTTTTTTTTCTCTTCATTTTTAAAAAGAGGAAAAAAACTTTTTTCTTTTCCTTTTTTTTTTTTTTTAACTGAAACCTTGCAGGATTTTCTTAACATATCTCATAGCGCTTTTTTTGGTTCCAGTTACCTACTAGTTAATGGGAAAAGTTTAACAGTACTTATTAACCTCATGTCATCTTATTAAGCTTTGAAAAATATAAGGCTGTGATATGAATTAAATCACAAAATTACATAATATGCTGAGTTGGAAGGGACCCATGGGGATCATCTAGCCCAATCCTTAGACCTGCACAGGACCATCTCCAAGAGTCACACAATGTGCCTGAGAGTATCATCCATATATATATATCTGAGAGACTGTTTGCAATGAATGCAAAGATATCTATTCTTAATAAATATTGAGCCAAATTGGTTTATATTTTTAATGCTTTCTACTAAAAAAAAAAAACCCCAAAACTACTGCTCCAGTTCAGATAAGTAGTTTCTAGTTTAGGCTGTAAAAATACTCATTAAAAAGCTAAAAAAAAGGGTCATCTCATACATGGAGAATAACAGAAAATATTTGTTCTCCTAAGACTATGTTTGGAAATTGAAATTTCATATAACATTAAATATTTCTGGGTTTGAACATTTGGCTGCTTTTGACTGGCAACACTGCTCACTCCCACCTGGGATGTTTCACACAGTAGTTACCTCATGATGTTGTGAGGAGCAGAACTGCCTTTATGGAATTCTGTAAAAAACAGAGAGATTTCAGCACAAATCAAAAATTAATTAAGAGAAGGGCTCAAGTAGGGAAGTGACTGCAGTGGTAACTCTATTCCTGGCAAGTCAGATGTGTTTGTGCAGATGATCCTTTAAACCCCGGAAAGTGAAAGGTGGTGTTAGGACCTTCCCTTTCTCTTCCCTTTCCCCTTCCCTGCCCTTGCCCTTGAATTTCAACATTTAAAAAACAAAAGGAAGTGTTTTCTGGTGGTTCTGTGCCTCATAGTTATGGGAAGGCATCAAAGCTCTTGCTTGTGTGGATATTTCTCACAGCATAAATTAGGTCTAGTGTCCATACTAGGACAGTACCCAAGCACTTTGGCATTTTCAATGCACAGAGGATCACAAGACCACTGTGAGGGAGAAGATGCTAACAGGAAAGTGATAGCCAAGTGCCACAGAATTTCTTTTCTATGCTAACAGTGGCTTAAACCTTTCCATCAGACTTTAGCTCCCACTCCTGTTCCCCATCACCTTTTCAGCTGTGCCTCCCCAGCTGCTTTTAGAGCCACATGTAAAATTATATCAGCCAATTGATCCATAATAAAAGTAAGCCTGTATGAAAAGAGAGAAGGCTTTGTTTTCCACATGGAGCAGTTCCCTGGGAGGACTTATTGCTCAGCCCCACAAACACTGGAGGCAGTGGAAGGAGGAGGAGAGCCTCATGCTGACATTGTGGCTGAGGAATGTGAAGAAGGAATAAAGCATTGTGCTTGATATCCACGTTTCTGACTGCACTGAGACTCTTCTGGAGGGAAGTGAGATAGGCTTACTTTGGTTCATTGAAAGTCTGGTGGACATCTGTGTACTGCAGCCTGCTGTGGTTTAATGAGGTATTTTACACACTTACCTCTAGTTAAAGCAGGTTAATTCTCTGAGGATGTATCCATACATGAAGTTATTTTGAAAAGGCAGCCCCATAACACTCCCGTGTGTGCCATGCTGCTCCTGAAGATGCTCCAAAAGCCTGCAGTGGGGCAGGGCTTGTTCCCAGTCTCTCCCCCTGCCCCAAGATGCCCATCCTTCTCCTGCTGTGGGGCCCACGGATGCAGAAGTCAGGAGGGCAATGCCAGGGGATTGCTGGGGATTGGGATTTACAGCCCCTCAGCTCAGTTTGTTCTCCTTCTGTTGCCTGGCACAGCCAAAAGACAAGTTTCTGACCCAGGAACACCATGGCCCTGCAATTTATCATGGAGGAAATTACTTTGTTGTAACTTTGTCAGTACCAAATTAATTCACCATAATTAGTGCATTCAGTGTGAATCCCAGTGGAAGCAATAATGATTTCCAGTTTATTCAAAAAGGATGCTATTTTGCTTGACAAAAAAAAATATGACCTAAAAATATCTGATGTATTTCTCATTACTTTAGTGACTGTAATGATATGTTTGGAAGAATCACCAATTTTCCTGTCTACTGCTTTTGACACAACAACAATTAGTCATAAGCAATGTAAAAAAGACTTACATTAGTTAAGGAGTGGTGAGAAATACATAGATGTTTCTGTATTCATAGTTGCTGGATTATTATTTGATTACATTAGTCTAACTCAATTTGTAGAATCAGGTATTTAGAAAATATACCCTGTAAACATTAAAACTTGCTGATAGTAAAGAGGCAAAAGGATTGTATCTTTTTTGTATCTCAACAGAATAGTCCTCCCAGAGGAAAAAGATACTTTGGTAGCATCCAGGTATCACATCATTTAGTGAAAATAACAATGCAGTTGTCAGGAAACCACAGCTAGCCTTGGGATAGTAGTGTTTGTCTCATTAGAGAGAGAGAATGTAATCATATCATATTATCTCTGCATTTTGTCACTAAGTTTGGCTACTGTATCTCTAGCTATTCAAGTAAATATAAGGAAAAATGCATTTGTAAATGTTGTCCTCAATAATTTACTGTATCAATCTTTTTTGGCGTGCTTATTAGCCACTTCTTTTATTCATCTATTTGATAAACATAAAAACCTATTATGAAAATGGTAATTATTAATATTTCAGAAATTTAAAACCCCTTCACTACAACAATTATACTGTATCAATTTCAGCCTTTACTTTCCCTTTCCTTGCTCTTTCCAAGTCCTTTCGCCTCCAGACATCGCACTTTCAACCATTCTCTTTGCACATGGTATCGTACCCTTGCTTTCCAGTGTTGCGGCATTTTCTCTGTATCCATCTTCATAAATAATGCATGGGGCAGAATCTACAATCTCTGTCAGTCCTTATCCAGAGGGTAGGTTCCTTCTCCCAGCACCAACAGGTGAGTCATTGACACACATCACCCTTGTCATACAGACTGGATCTCTCAGAGTGAGTTGCTGCATTTTCTCAGCTTTTCCTGGCACCATGTGCTCATTGTATAATTATGAATTATGGCCTGTTAAACAGAAATCTAATGTGGTTTGGAAGTCTAGATTCCCAAGGCCACCATCTATACCCATAACACAGGAGGGGTGGTGGCTCTATGAAACTCCAAGGCAAAGGTTTTCCTGGGACTTGGAGCCTTCTCACGTAATGATGGGACATGGTTTAGGCTACATATGCTGTCTCTCTCTCTCCATTGAGAGAAATCCCAAGTCTGGCTATGTGGGTAGAAGACATATGGTTGCAGGCCCAGCACGTCCAGCTCTGATGAGAAATAAGGTTTGGCTTCTGCAGAAGTCAAAAGGAAATTTGCCTCTTGCTCAATGCAAAACCAGGTTCTACCACAGCATGAGGCTATTTCTCCATTTGTTTCCTTTTCTTTCCAAGTTAGACAGTTTCCCACCCCCACTTCTTAATTTCTTACTATTTCTGGTAGACTGGGAAATCTTGTTCTAGCAATTTTTATATTGTGAACACTGAAGAAATTGGGTTTGTTTCATTACCGCTCACCCTGCAAAAATTGGGGGTTTGCTGTGCTCCTTGCCTTCCACTTTCCAATTACACAAAAAGATACATCATTAAAATGGAGAATAACCTGCATTTCTTGCACTTTTCTAAACCCTACTGCTTAAAGGAGTGATTTGAACACCACCTATTGCTTCAGCTAGACAACTTGGTCTTATTATTTTCTACAGATAATAGGGACCATCCGTTATTAATGAAATTTAATTTATTCACCTCATTTTCCTTGTTGAGTTCCCTCAGCAACAGACCCCAAACAACAAGTGAATGAGGATGGAAATGGTTTTTAAAGGACAGCCCAAGCTCTCCAAGACAGTCTATGCAAATGCTGTCACAGTAAGGCAAGTCCTCTTTGAGGCTTCTCGTTTACAAAAGTCCTTCTGAGAGTATCTTGCCTCTGATGGAGCCTAGTGAGTCCCACCAGAGTTGCTGTCCAGCAGTGCTGCTGCTTCACCCACTGACTCTCTCCCTCTGCACAAGGGGACCATTTATCTGAGCATCCTTGGGCAGAGAGTTGGCTTTAAATAGCACCTAAGTTAGGAAAACTCACTAAAATTGAGAACTACTTGCACATAACCCTCTGAGTGAGGGTGGGAAATACTTTATCAAAGTAAGTGTCAAAGTCAGCCACTGGTGAAGAGGTGGGTAGTTCAAAACTCATTTCATTTTACTTGCAGAATTGCTGGCTTCTCATATGGAGCAGATACACCTCATTATAGATCATGAAATGAACATTTATGAAAGTTTCCAGGCCTCCTGAGCCACTCCCTCAGCTTATAAAGCCCTTTGAAGTTAAAACAAAAACAAGCCTCTATTTATCTTAAGGAAACCCTGTGAACAAGAAACCTTACCATCAGAAACTTTCACCTATCATCTATTCTATGCTGGTATTCCAATGCAAAATCTCTATCTGTACACTTTCTAAGTCATCTTCCCTCTGTGTAAATTCTGAAAGTCTTCAAGTGAAGATTCATCTGTACCAGGAGCCCAGGAGAATCTGATTTCTCTCTTTGAGTTCCTTATTTTGAATGTGGCCCCTACTGCAAATTCTCACTGTTGGGATAGTCTATAATAATATCACTGATCACGAAATATTTGGTTTAAGAAATTTAACAAGAAAATCTTATATTTATTAAGTTCATGAACAGTTCAAACTGTTTCACACAATGAAGTGACACACCCATCCCCAAATCTGGATAGTACATCAAGAGAGACAGAAGTGTTTGAGCAAGAGCTCTCTGCTGGCACTAACTGAATTTAAGTTTGCAAACCATTTATCGGGTGCTAAAGTTAGCTCCTCATGCCCAGTGAAACCTCTGATCAAAGACAGAAGAGTGATTTCTGTATCTCCAGACTGCACCTGCATAAGCTGCCGCTGCTGCAGGTACTAATGTTAATTTTCACTAATTTGGAAAATCGGGTCAGCTTGTAAATCCTTCACAATCAGTGCATCCAGAGTCACCAGCCACGCTTGAGAAACCTATTAGGCTTCAAAAGGCAGTAGCAAAATGAGCTGTCCTTCTGAAGGATGGAGGTGGCTTGGTAGATGAAGTAAAGCTGCCCCAATTCCTCATTTGTCAGAGCATATTAGGCTAGTTCTGCAGTTTTACATTGGCTGTACCCTCTCCTGATCCTGTGAGCAGCACAGCAGACCTCAGGGGCACAGATGCTGAGTGACAGGAGGTGAAGCGATACATGGTTCAGCTGCCTGCACCACTGCCCTGCTGCTGCAGAGCCACGCTGCCCACATCTTAGCTGTAAATGAGGAAACCTGATGGTTGCCATAAATTACGTTGCCAACTCTGGGGGCTGTTCCAGCAGTGTCGAGGCACTGTCACCTTGGAGTGAATGCCAAAATGCCAGTCCCTAGTCTGTGGGGCTGTGCAGAGGCAGATGCAGTGGTTGTGTGCCCCCTGGGGGCTTTCTGATACTGGAGAAATCTTCAGAGAGGCAGATGAACAACATTAAGGGCTTATTTGCACGTCAGCCACTCATATCACTACTTCAGAACTAATGATCTAGTTCTTTGAAAATATCAGTTACTACTGAAAATAATAAACAGAAGTTGTAGGCATCCCAAGTACCTAACACCTATAAAGAGGTCGCATAGCATAAAAGGGATTGGCAAGGAAGAGGATGCACCCATTTGAAGCTGTTGGCAACAGCTAAACTCCAAACTGACTTTCTTCAAATTAGCCCCAAGGGCAGTTGAGAGTAGCTCTATACATCTTGTGTCATATGTGAAAATTTCATTGCCTAAAATGGTTCATAAATCATGAGACAGTGCAAGAGCATGCCAAGCAGACTACCATTAATGGCATATTAGAAGAAATAATCTTTTTAACTAGCAAGTTTACAGGGGTTACTGTAACCAGAAGGGAAAGAAAGAAATTCTTTTTACTGTCCCTGGAACTACTTGCTTTCATCTGTTGTGCCTTCAGAAACCTCTGAGTTTCTTCACAGTGTGGTATTTCAATCTCTTTAGCAGCTGGAAGGTCATTGTTCAGTTTGTTAATGCATAAGGTACAGAATCAGCAACAGCTGAGTCTGTGTCTGATGAAGGGCCATGCCATAAGCAGGTACATGCTATAAAGAGCATGTTTCACGTTTTGTTGTACTTCAAGCCTTTTATTATTGAGCCTCAAGATAACTATATCTGTTGGACTTGCTGTACCAAGGATGCATTGAGGATTATATCATGTGCAGGTCAGATGTCTCTCTAGGAAAATATGGATCAGTTCTGAATGATGAAAAACAATACATTGTCCACTGTGTGTGTGTATGCATGTGTCTGTATATCATGTATAATATTATAAAGCCTGTTTTTTGCAGATGGAAGTGTTGACTCTCAGTTCCTGTGCTTCTACAAGGGAGGAGGTGAACTGATGTGACTAACTTACATGTCAAAAGAGAGGCATGCACGCGCATGCTTGTAAACTTGAAATACAGAATAATCATCTACACACATACACACTTTCAGGCAGGATTAAAAGCCTGCAGACATTTCAGGATTGACAGCATGCCAGATTCTCCAGAGAGCTGGTTGGTGGAGGGTTTGTTTTTTTAAAACTTGTGAAACAAGAATTCCCAGAAGACAGCCAGTCTGCAGGCAATTAGGAGGAACCCACAGTACTTCTATGTGGGGCACTTTGCTTGCACTGAGGCAGCACGTAGCCAAGTGGGCATGGGTGTTGTCACACATGCCACTGCATGTGGGACAGTAGGAGCACACCAAGTTGCTGCCTGAGTTTCTCCTGTGTTGCCCCACTGGAGGGTTTTTGGTACCATTTCTGTGTGCAGACCAGCCAAAGGCGGCACACCTCCATGCTGTGCCTGGGAGGAGCATGCTGTTATACTTAGGAAAAAAGAAAACTCTGTCTTCCAGCAGCCTTTAAAATTTTGCCCCAGTCATTAAGACCCAATAAAAATGTTAGCACCTCCTCAGATATCCTATTTTCTCGTACCATCTTTCCGGTGCACTGTATGGGCTTCCTTGTTTGGTACATGAAGGATACGTTTTAAGAGCCTCATGAATTACTTTGGGTAAAACAAGAGGAAGCAAACTCCTGGTTTCTGAGGGAGATTAATGGGGCAGCAGTTCCACAAATAGGTATCCTGGACCTCAGCCTGATTCTCTGTCCTTTCCAATTTTCTTTTCACTTAGGTATGATTTCCAGGCAGGCAGCCAGACTGCAGGAGCAGGGGACTCACTAGAGTACCTGCTCCAAGGCAGGGAGATACCTGGGGTGCCTGACATGCCTTGCCAATGGAGGGCAGCCCTGGGTCTCCTGCCTTGCTCGGCACAGAGTTTTGGTACAACTGGAGATGTAACACAGAGAGACCAAAGACTATTTAGAAACATGAGAAAATGATGCTAGAAAAAGTGCAGCACACACAAAGAGGACATCTCCACAGACAGCACTTGTAGGAGGAAGGCAAGGTCCTGCAGAAGCAAACTCATTGGACTTATCAGGTTGCATACTTGTATCCTTTAGGTTTGTTTCATTTTTCTCCAAATTCTGGGCTTTGTTCTGAGCTTTATTGCTCAAAAGGGATAAAAACTAGAGAGCTAACATTCTACAAAACTCATTCCATCATTGTTCCAATATAAGAACTTTATCCTTTCTTTCCTTGGTACTGCAAAGACCTGCATAAATTTAATTACATCTATTTATTTTGCATTAGCATATCTCTTCTTCTTTTGTCAAATCACCATGCATTGGCTAGCCAGTTTAGGATTTCTTGTATTTCAGAAATTAACACAGAAAGGATTACAGATGCAGTGATCCAAGGACACTAGAATTGACTAAGAAAATATATTCTCACACAACCACACTTTTGCAAATAATTTTGTCTTTTGGAAAATTTTCTGGGTTTTATCACTTGAAAATGAAATGTTTCCATTAACAAGCTTGGATTTGGGGATGGTTTTCTTAAAAAAAAAAGTTGTATGTTTTTTATTCCTTTACCCTAAACCTGTTGAAAACAGTTGACATAATAAGCTACCTAAGCATTCAGCTTGCATCAATCCCAATGGGAATAAGATATTTAAGAGTTCGACATCTAAATAGCCTAACTAATTGCCTCCTGACAAAGAGAATTCATGGAACATGCCATTCAGCCCACACAATTTTCTTCCTTGCTTTCAGAGAACACTCTTGTATCTGTCAAATGGCTCCTAGGCCTGGTATAAGCTTAGGATTAATTGAGGATAGAGGGATTGCTAAATATCTTGATTTTTATGGACAGATCTGATATGAACCTCTGTTTTCCACCGGCTTTTACGTACAGAATTAATCATCCTAAAGACATAACAGCAGATGCAATATTGGTAACTTCCACAGCTGTAGCTGTAATGATGGGTACTTTCTGCTCTTGTCACTGACAATAATAGTGGCATGTTAATACCACTACAAATGGCAGCACATCTTCTGGGTGGGTATATATGACCCCTCTTTAACAAGGCTCCACACCTCAGCAGCTAATCAAAATTTCATTAGTTGATCTAATGAAAATGTTTGGAGGACATTCAGCAGATGAAAGTAGGAGCTGGCACTGTCTCCCTGGAGGGTCCAGAAGTCCCCACTTAAGGCAGGTACCAGGGGATGGAAACAATAAGGTCTGGAAAGACCCCAGACTCTACTGCAACATAGAACATCCGCATCATCATCTCCAGGGAAGAATGATCTCAGAACAGGGAGAAATCACAGTCTAGGGCTTCCAGAGGCTGCTGGGAAAACACATACATGGGCTGAGATGCCTGGCCTGCTGGGGATGTTTTGTTTTCTGCCAGGTTGTCTCAATCCTTATAGTAAGGCTGGGATCATGCCTGAGACATGGGACAGCGTTCTACAGTGGGCCAATCAGTCACCGCAAAAGCTGCACTGAGTACAGGTATGGGCAGGAAGCATGGTCAGGTGTTGGACAAGAGGAACAGAGAGCACAGCAGAGGACAGATCAAGAGCATTGTCAGACATTAGAGGTAGCGAAGACAAGGAGCTCACGCTGGACCAGGTGCTGGAGCAAATCAAGGTCAGAAGCACAAATCAGGGTAAAACAAGAAGAAATATAGTTGCAGGCTTTGCCAGAAAGAGCTGCAGTAGCTCTTCCATTGTCTGGCTGGGGAGAAAGCTAGGGTCACAGGTGGATGTGAGGTTTATTGGTGCCCTCAGATCAATCACAAAAAGGGGATGCTCTGGCAGCCACTGGAGGCAGGAACTGAGTGGAACCAGCACCACCAGGGAAAAATAAAACACCATCCTGCTGGAGGCATATTTAAAACTATAGTATGGTCTGAAAACCTCAGCTAAATAAAGTGTTGTTAAAGCTAGTTATAGATTAAGAACCTTATTCCCATGGACAAGCAGAGCCTTGTTTAAATTTGCACATTCTTTGATAATTAAGAAATCTGTTACAATAACAACACAACTACACAAAACAAACACGGTAAAAATAACTTTGTGAAAAATTTTTGACTGTCTGTTAAGGTCATTATCAGAAGAACTATGTCACAAATATTCTGTTAAGTTAGTGGTGATGTAAACCACAACACTGCAACTGCTGGTGAGCAGATATGGCAGAGACTTTACCTAGTATGAAAGGAGGGCATATACATACAGACTATGAAAATACATCAACATAATAATTGCTGTGCACCTCACGTATTTTCAGTAATCTTAAAGTGATATGTATGTGATATAGCTAGAATTGCTACTGACTCCAGTGGTTTCAAATGAGAGGCATCACAGAGCTAAATCCTGTGTAGACAAGGAGTGGAGGAATTAATTTTCAGCAAATCTGGTTCTGTTACCTCAACGTTTCATTTCACTCCCTTTGGCCTTCCATCATTACCACAATATTTCATTTCGTTCCCTTTGGCCTCCCATCCTGTAATACATTAACAATTTTTTTTTTCAATCTGTGATGCCATGGGCATGATAAGCCTCAAAGGTCATTCTAGTGATGCTTTCACTCCTCTTTGGCTTATTTCTGGACCCCTTTATGGGAGATTGAATGTCCCAATGATGCTGTCTGAGAACACATCACCTGTTCTTTCTATGTGACACATATCTGTTTAAATCCTGTCCCAATGTCCACCCAGATGACCTCTTTCAGCATTGTCCACCACAAATTTACTGTGGGACTAAGTCTTTTTAATGCTTACAGTTTTACTGTCCTTTCATGTAAGCATCATTCTGATCCTTTATTGTAAAATACAGTCAAGATTGATCTGTGTTATACCCATCATAATCAACCAAGTTCTCACTACCTTGTCTTCCTCCTGAAGATAATAATTCCTTGGTTTTGTATTCTCCCTGTTAAAGATAAGTCTAACCAAATTCTCTAACTTTGTTACTCTTTCTTGAATCTTTTCTCAGTTATGTTCTTTCTTGAAATGAGAAACAGTACTGCAGAAAATCTTCCAGATAGATTATTTATGTATATATGCCCATACATTCTGTTTGTACTACACAGTGCAGTAATTTCTGTCTACTAAATAAGCTTTCATGAGCACTTATTGAACATTAATGCATGATTTTGACTGCTGTTGTTCATTGATATCCACACACACTTATAGACCCAAACTAGAAGACAGCAATATATGAATATATTACTTTTTTCTAATATTCACATTTGTTATATTTAATCAGATAAAAACTTGCCTTCAATTACATATCTATTGCCTGTCTCAGTTTGAGACAATTTGAAGGGGCAAAGACCTCAGACAGAAGTCTCCTCCTTTGGATTCAATAACCTTGGTTTCTCCAATACAAAGAGAGAGAACAAACATGCCTGGATGTAAGTGAAAAAATAACTCTTTACCAAGAAGAATGCCAATAACAGTACCAGTTAAACTGAATTAAACCAACTTCCCAAGCCCTGCCGACCAGACCAAACCCAGACAGCAGCCCAGCCTCACCTATCCTAAAAAAACCCCACATACATGGCCACAGAACAGAAACAAGATGCCCACCTTTCCGTGTGGTTCACCTCCCCCATACCTTGAAAACCTGGCAGAAAATGGCAGATAGCTGGGATGTGATATTGGCAGATACTTACGTGATGCTGGAGTGAGGCTGTGGTGCTGGCACAGGCAGTCCAAGCAGGGCTGAAGACCCCCCAGGTGACTGGAAGGACCACAGGACACTTCTTGGATCCAGCAATGAGACTTGGTTGTCACAATTTCAATGGTCTTTGGTTGAAGTGATGGTCACAGTCCAGACACTCCAAGGTGGGAGGAGAAGCCCAAAAGAATCAGTTACATATACTCAGATTCAGGTGGGAATGTCTCTGGTGCCTCCTCTGGGGCTGGGAGTTTTACACTGGATCCTTCGGGAGTTTTTGACACCTCCGAAGATGTTGCAGCTGCCTCTTATGCCAGTGCAGCTGAGTCCATTATGGCCCATTATGGCTCATCAACAAGAGATGAACACCTTCAGGCCCGGTGTGAATGTTCAGGGAGTTATCACAGCTGAGTTATCTGTGTAAGGAAAAGAAACACTACCCCACCTAGCAGGGCTTTCCTCCCTCCTTATCCTGCTTAACACCAGCTTGCAGCCTGAGGTGTCAGATGTGCAGGCCTTCAGTCCTTGCCCTGGGTGGCCACTCTGCAGGTTGTAAGAAAAGCACTCTGCTGACTGAGCCATGAACACCAATAGTCCAGTCTCTTATAGCACCTGGGCAGTCACTGCAGGTGGTAGAATGTTTGAGTCATTAATCACTAGCAGTCCAGTCTCTTTAAAGAAGTCAAAACAACAAAAAGCCCAAAAGGCATATTTGGAGAAAAAAGAAATTAAAAGGTGGATATCAGAATTTTTGTGTAACCCAGGACATTGCCCAATATAGAAATCTATTTAAATTCTTTTAATGAGTTTCTTAAAATTCCCCTTGATTTTTACTAATCAAAAGTATTTAGAATCAAATTCCTCAGTTCATATAACAGACACAGCAGGAGCGTGTGAGTCTAAGATCTGCTCTGTGTGGGACCCTAAGTTATTATCTATGTGGTCATGAAGGGCGATGTGCGACCATATTTCTAATTCTCTAATGCTGATGCTCATCGGTATTTTAAATGGCAGGATATGTGTGAGAAGAAAAGCCTTGCACTTTCAGGAAAAAGCTGCTGTCAGACCTTCCTATATGGGCGAACAGGAAATAGGAGTTGAGAAGCAGAAAAAAAAAGAAGAGTAGGAAGAAAATTAGGCAGTGGATTTTTCAGATGAAGGAATCACCCCAATGCCATGCTATGCTGAGGAGATGCGTTCACACAGGCAGTGGTCAGGACAGCCGGTCTGCTGGACTGGCACTGCTCAGAGCAGCAATCCATGACACTGCCTCTTCCTGCAGCAAAAGCCACAAGGCAGGCAAGCTTCCTCTTGGGTATGGTTCATTTTGAGCAGTCAGCAATTGCCACAACTACAAGTGAACTGATGGGTGTCCAGTTATGGTGACAGGGGGGAAAAAACATCTAGGAAATATTTACACTTGAATGGGAACCACCAGGTTGATTCCCTCCATGCATGTGCTCAGTAACATGTGCTTTCCATCTGCACCTTATGCCTTTGGGGAAATACACATTTAGACTGACTATAGCCACCTAAAATGTGGCTATCTGGGTCCAACCCTTCAGGGCTTCTCACTGAGCCCTGCTGTGGGAACAGCCTGATCACACTCTGCAGGATGCTTCACTTCTACAGCAACCTCAGCCGATGCCAACATAGGCAGCAAATACTCCTGGTAAGCAGAAGAAGAAAGGGTTACAGAGGGCAGATGGTCTGAGACACTTACACCCTCCCAGAGGCTTCTCAGGGTGCCAGTTTAGGTATCAGAGTGCTGGGCCACTTCTTGAGTGCCCTCAAGAGTCAACAGGGAAGGAGGCAAATCCATCCTCTCCATGACTATATGGGAAGCACCTCTGTTGCAGCACCTACATTTGTTGTCTGACATTGCATAATGTGATTCTCTCCCTCTTCATGAACATCCTAATAAGACACCTGACTTCTTTTTGTACATAATTTTTACTCTCTGCTGTTTAAGCTGTTTCCCTTTATTTCTTTTGTGGTTTTTACCTGTGACATTTATGTCAAGTCCTTCAGATTTATCTTCTTTGAAGAACATGGTCTTGGTGGATTTTACAGCACACTTGTGACACGGGTGATAGGGTTTGAATAGATGCACTCAGGAAGCTAATATTGAAAGATTAATTACTTTGTACTGGAAGGAGTTCTGCACCTCAGGGATCTTCATCAGGATGGATGGAGCAGAAGATTCATTTCAGATGACAGACGTAACTTGGGTCTTTCAATACAATTCCTATAGACATATCTTTCAAACAGAGGTCAAATGAACTTCATTGTGTAAACACCTTCATCATATTAATTACACTTTAAAATTCATATGCACTCACTCAATATTTGCAAATGATGTCCTTGCAACAGAATCCTCTTTTTTTGTTTCTGAACTGCACATACCCATTTTGTGGCCCATAAGAAAGTGTATGCTAAAAAGAAATTTAAATACCAGCTGGCTCAAGCCTATACACATTTGAAGAGAGCTGCAGTTTACTCAGCTGAATTCATTTCCCAACAGTATATTTAAGGGTAGAATGTAATTTCAAGGTCTAATGGCTGATAAAGTTAATGTGCACACAGGAGAAACAAAAGGTGCTGTCACTGCTGCAGATGATTCCAGTGCAGATCTATTCACATCCACTCCCATGCTGGAATGCTCCTCCACAAACCCAGGACATACTCAGCCACATTCCATGGGGAGCACAGGGGCTGCAGGGGGAGTCAGGGGGTGCAGTGGTGTGTGAGCAGTACTGTGAGGAGGAGACACCTGGGTGAAGGAACGTCCAGCCAGTGACAGGGCAATAAGGGGCCAAATGGGAGAAGAAGAGTTTTGTGCAGGGGGTCAGGGCACAGAAAACATGCTTTCGTACACAGTTGGAAAAAGAAAAGAGACAAGGAGCAGGAGCAAGGGGGTGTGAGAAGAATTAACTGCTGGAGATAGACTGTAGTCCTCTTCCTGCAGTGAGGACAACCCCCCGATGACAAACAGTTGACTCTGCTCATCCTGAAAAGACATCATCAAGTGATGGCCTCACTGCAGTGACGCTGTCTTCCTTTCTGAGGCAACCAGCTGGCTCCTCATTGCCAAAACCTGTCTGAAGATGAGTTTAGAAATGAAGGTCTGCTTTTTTGCATGCGTGTGCTTTTCTTTCATGAGAACTCCCGTTTATGATTAAAGCTGGGAGCTGAGCAGATGTCAAGGCAAAAGAAAAGCATTACTAAAAGTCTTCTCTTCAAGACAGCTGGAAAAGCACATTTGGGGCAGCTCTAGCCCAAACAATCCTCATTTTGCTAAGCTAAACTATGAAAGTTTTCAGAACTGATGGCCAACGCAAATCTCTTATCTTGGTGTACTTGTCAAGAACAGGAATTTAGTTTATAAAGAGTGGTTCAATTTGGCCTTAGTATAGAAAATAAGACCATCATCAAAACACCAGGAAAGGCTGCACTTTGATTTTGAAGAAGCCACAAATGTGCAGGACCAAACCCATGATGGGGTGTTGGAACAGATCCTAAAAGAGATCCTAGTGCCTGAAGGGGAATACAGCACCTTAATATCAAACTCAGAACTGCTCAGCTGAACTCTACAGCACCTTGCCTGCTACCACAGAGCTCTCCTGCTCTCACCATTTATCCTACTGAAGCTATTTCCCCTCTGTGAAAAAGAATTTTGGGTGCTTATGCCAATGGCACAGCCTGTGGATGAAAAAGGTGCTGTCTGCCCACCAGAGTCCTTGGCAGACATCCCCGTTCCTCCCACAGCCCGGTGCCCACAGTGCCTGGGGGGAGCTGGTAAGGAGACACAGGTCTTTTGGGACCCTTTTGGGAGCATGATCAGAGCACCATGTCATGAGAGAAGATGCCACCCCAAAAAGGCAGGGGCAGGGCAGTCCCTGTGTGCAGCGGGACCACCTCATTGGGAGGGAGCAACCACTGTGAAGGCACCACCACAGAGCCACCCTTTCCTGCAAATACTCAGTGCTGAGCCTGCAAGAGACAGGGAGCAGGGATGTACAAGCACTGTGCTGCACTGCACATCCTCTGCACAGCTCTCTGAGGGAGAAACTCTCCGAGACCTGTAAAGGTTGTTCATATGTGCCACAGGCCAGAGTGCTGAAGAGCCTGTCAGAGCTATGAACTATCACATCAGAGAAATGAAAGTTAATCTGTGCTCAGAGAGGGTTTCAAATGCTGTTGCATAGGCTGGAGGTGTCAGAGCTCCTATTTGACCTGGGCAAAGACCAGCTAAGGGGTGGGCTCCTGAGCAAAGAAAGCAGCAGATGCAGATTCAACAGCAGATAAAATAACTGGACCAGCAAATTCACAGCAAAACGCTGGATGTTTGCTGTGCTGTGCCAGCCACAAAGCCTTGTATTAAAGAATCAAATCAGACCTAGGAAAGAGAAATCAAACACAGAAAGGCAATGCTACTGACACATAAAGAAAAGTCAGGGGCTGGAACTGTTGGCAGTGAATTCACCTGAGGACCTCCCAGTGGGACTGAGAGGTGGAGGTAAATGGGAGTGTTGTCAGCAGGTGTCTTTCACCCAGCAGCACAGACAGCAGTGCCCTGGGCCAAATGGCCAGGGCTAGAGCTGAGAGAGCACCTCTGTCCTGCCCTCTGAGGGCCCACGGGAAGGTGTTTCTAAGCAATTGTCTGTCCCACCAAGAGCCAGTTTAAGCCTGGCTGCTCAGCCTGTCAGTGTTCCCCTGCAAATCTGAGCCACCACAACCAGGCACCAATAACTTGCAATGTCTGGAAACAGTCACCGAAACTGTGACTGGAGGTCTCCCTCCAAGCACTGGGGTCTGGGTAGAGGTGGTGGCACAGATGAGCTGAAGGAAAACCAGCAAAGATTTATTTTGCACAGAAGGTTGTACAAAACAAGGATTTTAAACCAGTTCTCCCTCCCTGCAGAAGCATTTATCATTCATATAAAAAAGGTTGTGATTAGAATCACATTCATAAATGGGAAAGTGGACAGCTTGCTAATCCTCACTCTGAAAGGGAAGGAAAGCAACTGTGAGGAAAAAAAAGAGAAATTAAGTAAGTTATAAAACAAGATAGTGGCAGCTGGTGATGGCTTAGGACAGTCTGGCGGTTCATTCAGTCAAAAGCCTTCCGTGTAACAGAGATGTCTGCTCAATCACTCAGAGCCACAGTCTGGGTGACAGCACAGGGACCTTTGTTGCCTGCCTCCCCTCATCTGCCAGGGGTCCATGCTACAGGGGTGAAGCCCTCTCTGTTGGGCAGTATATCACCTTATTTTACAAACTCTCTCTTGCACAGCCTTGCCTTTGTCTTCCCTGGGGTTTCTAAGTGCTACAACCAGGTACCTAAAGAGGAAAAGCACTGATTCTCCCCTACTGAGACTCACAATTAGACACTGTAATACTACAAACAGCCTAACAGTTGGGGGAGACTGACTGATCATACCATAAAAAAAGGTCATTAAAATTCTAGATTTAAAAGAAAAACCCTCAGCTCTGGAAAAACTCATTAAAAAGTCATTATTAGGTAGGACCACCGTAGCAGAAAGAGGTGGATGTTTGGGTAATGAAGCTTGCATATGCACAGAAGGACCTCCTGGTGATGCCATTATGATGCAAGATCACAGTGGCTAAACAATTTCAGTGCCAATCTATGGAGACCCCATTGAGTTAACAGAAATGAAGCAAGGCTCTGCTGTGCAGAAGTCCTGCTACTTATTACAAAAGTAAAAAAAAGAAATAGATATATATTGCTATGATTTTATTTTACACCAGATGGAGTCTCATAAAGCGAATCTCCCATCTTTTCCAGAGTTCTTTTGTGCCAGTTGGCAGAGGGTGCTGCAAATCAGCATGCACAGTCAGCGCACACAAGAGAAGCACCTCCTGGGCAGGTGGCTGGTTTCAGTTCAAAATGTCTCAATAAGGTAAAATACACCTAAATACACCAAGGCGTTTTTAGTCTACCATCAGCAAATGAGTAGGTGCATAGAAAAGAAACACATAACGTAATATTTTGCTTATTAAAAATGGTTGCGCCATTAAATAGTGATTTGGTTCACTGGGAAACAATTTTTCTGAGTGTTTGGTGTGGTCTTTACCCTGTCCTCATAAGGAGACCTGTACACCTGTAGCACTGCAAGGAGTCTGACTGTAGTTTGCCAGAGTGGGACAGCCCCAGACCCTCACACTTCCTTCATTGGCCATGGCAGCTCAAATCCAACAAGCCCTGTTTCCAAAGAATGAGGTAAAATCTGTTAACTTTTGTTTTTAAACAAATTGTTTGTTGCACATAAAATCACAGTTGTATTTAGTGCATGTAAAGCTTTTTGGTCCCTCAGCTGAACCCCATTCAGCTGTGGAGGTTGCTGGAGGGAATGGAGGACTCTGGGGACCTGCAGTTTCAAGGTCAGAATCTCAACCAGTGTGTGATGCTCCCAGCCACGACCCTGCTGCCTGCTCTGAAAATGCTCTGATTAAAATGAAATAAAACATCTTTGATGAAGGGGTTCAAGCACCTGGTCAAAAATTCCCAAATCAGTAAGAGATAAGGTAACATATAACTCTTTTCTTTCCTGCCCTGTGACTGAGATTGCCCTGCTCCATGCAGATGTGGCAGCCCTGGCACAGCAGCAGGAAGCCCAGTGTTGTATGCAGTGTGCATCTGGGATTTTTTTCTGGACAACATCTGCTTCCCATTAGCCTGTAACTGACAGTTAATATCTATTTTACAGAAAAACAGCAACCATACCATTGTGGTAGTTGGAATAAGTCTTGTAAATAATATCCACTTTCAGGACAGACTGTAGCTTCTTTGGTTTTCTATTCCCACACGCTGCAGGAATCAGAAAAAAAGATGTGAAAAACCTCGGGCAGGTTTACTATTATATCCCATGGAACTCATGGAAGCCATCCTTCAGTTCGTAGGGATATTTTCCTACCCATTTCTAAACCTTCTGACATATTCACAGGAAAGTTTGCCATAAATGGGTTGCTCAGCCACCTGGGTTGCAGTGACTACTCCCAAGCCTACTGACAGACAAGCTGCTGCACTTCTGTGTACACCAGCAACAGTGGGGTAAAGAACCTTAACCTTTTGCTGTGTTTGCATGTGAGAAGCTCCCTCTGGGCTTCAGAAGTGTTTCATGTGGTCACAGAGGCAAATGTTGACTGAGGCAGGAGCTACTAAACTGCACATAAAGTGCATGCTGTTGTTCCACTTTTAAACATTTTTCTAATACTCCAATAATGGTGTAACTAAATAAGTAATTAGAGTGGAGCCAAGTTTCTCAGAGCATAACTTTCCAATTTAGCTTTAACCACAGCCTGAAATAGCTACATGCAGACAAAGCACCATTTGAGGAGAAAACCCTTGCTAAGAGTGCTTCCCTGAGAACCGCCCCAACCCAGGTGGCTCAAGGGGAGGGCTGGCCATTTGCCAGGACTTGTCCTATTCTTTGGGTTAATTCCCAGAGTGACTTCAGGAAATTTCCTGGACCTTCTACATTGAAAAAAACCCCTTTTGGTATAAAAGGCTAAGCCTTAAAATACCCACTGGGGAACAAATCTTGGAAGCAAATGGCACTACAGACAAGCAATCAGTGGCCCGAGAAGGAAGAACGCTGAAGGCAGTAAGAAATAAAACCTCTCCTTGCATTTCCTTGGGCCCCTTTCTTTCCACTTACAATAAAGGAACTCCTAGTGCTAAGTTAAGACAGATCACTTGAGTTTCCTCTGCAATATACAGGTTATTTTACTGAAGTGGGGAGCAAAGGTGTGAATTCAGCCAAGGTTGTCAATGCGCACAAGCTTTTGACTGACAGCTCTCTGGAAAAGTGTGCTTAGGTCTACATGGAAGCTAGTTCATATACCACATCTATAGTGTGAAGCTGATTGTGTGGACTTGACTGCTGAATCCAGACCAAAAGTACCATTGACTTGAGCTTTTCACCCTGATTTCTTCAGGGAGGGGAGCACCACTGCAGGAGGGCTTTTGCTAGGTTTGTTCAGACAGATGTCCATCTGTCAAATGACTCCTCACAAAAGGGTCTAATAATGCAATTAAGGTATGTGTATACCCACACACCTAGTAACCTCAATTATAGCTCCAGATCCCACTGTAATAGTTCATTTCATTACCTTTTGTTGCTGTTAAATGTTAAGAAAAAAATGGAATAAATGGGAACTGCCTTCATGCCCTTAGGGATGCAGGTGTGGAATGGACATGATTAGCACATAAAGCATATTCCAGATGCAAATGCAGGCCTGTGTTTATCTATTGTTATTGTGGAATCCAATATGTCATATGCTATACTTAAAATTGCTCAGCACCTCCAACCCAGCATCATTTTCACATGCTCCGGGCAGGATTTGGGGGCTTGTAATTTTCATCAAAGCAGAAAAAAAGAAACTACATTTATGCGTTTGACAACAAATGCAGGATTCAGAACTTGAAGCCACTCTCCTGTGTCCAAACAATCAGGTCCCAGTGACATCAATGTAGATATATCTGCTGTGAAATAAAACTCCAGTGACACAAAACAATTATATTAGCAGCAGCTGAATCTCTGACATATGAATATTTGACATCAGATGGAAATATGCTGTTTAAGAAAATTTAAAGAATTTATCAAGACAACCATAACCTGAAAACTAACATTTTCTTTATTCTATTATCCCCGTATTAAGATTATACATGAAATAGGCATAATCTCCAGTTCACACATATTCTATCAGTTTGCAAGCAGGGGGTCTTGCAGTGCTCTCAACCTCCTTCCTTGCAAAGGCACCTTTTCCAGTTCAGAGTGATTTCACTAACCTGACGTAGAAAGTGGAACTGTGGTGTTGCAAAACATTGTTCCTTAGCACCAGGCACTGATCCAGCTCTGAGTGACTGCCAGAACCACAGTGATGGGCATTTAATTTTCTACTGTGAGCAAATCTAGCTGTTCAGAAAAAGGGTTCCTAATTGCCTGTTGGTTTTGCTCCATTTGCGGATTTTGTACCTCCAGTGAAAATTCAAGTCCAGCCTCTCAAATATAGTCAACTCCATTGTCATCAGTATCGGGCTCAATCCCTGCAAATTTACAAACTGGGGTAACGACAGACTGGAGAATAATACCTTGGTACCTCATTTACGATCACTTGATTCTTACAAGCCACAAGTGCCTGTATTATTAGTCCAACAAGTTTATGGGTTGATGCAGTCTTTTATGAGCTGCTAATTACTTGATTGTGCTGAATGATTGCAGGCTGTGGTATTTTGTATAGCACTGCCTGGCAGTGCACTGCTGTGAGCTTTGCATCAAGCTGTCCTGGCTGTGCCCAGCTCAGCAGAGCTGCTTGACCAGGGGGCTACAGCATGAGGTCCTCCCTGGATGCATGCTTTCCATGCAGGGCTCCCACAGACACCTCAATACACCTGTGAGAGGTGCAGGCACCTGTCATGTCCCTGCTTCAGCATCCATCCATTGCAGCTTTCCCCATAAGCCCAATGCAGTCAGAGCAGAGATCTGGCAACTTGCTCTGCCTATCATGGGGGAGCAGCATAAAGGCTGTGGTGCTACCAGAGTGCAACTCCCAGCCCTTGCACACACAGGTGATATAGGTGGTACATCTGGTTTGCTCAACAGCAGCAGTGCTGCTGGATCTGTGAGGAGGACATACATGCTGATGTGCAGCTGGGCCAGCACAAGGAGATAGCCAGAGTGGGAAGGATGTGTCCTGGAAAGGAAGGGATCCCTGGAAAAGGTGGGAGGTGCCACAGTACTTAAGTGAGGGTGTCCAACCTGTCACTATGTACTTGCCCAGCACTGCATTGCCTCGTGAAATGTTGATGCTATTTTTTTTTTGACAGGCTGCATCAATACTGGTAACAGTCCCCAGTGTGCCAAACCAGCACTGCTTTCATGACTGCCAATACCTTACCTTCACATGGAGAGGGCAGTGGAGAGCCCAGCCCTTCAAATGACATTAAAAGCTGCATAGAAAGTTATGATTTTAGGTCACTGTTTGCTTTAACCACAGAGACTGCTAATAAGAAAGGGTTTGTGTTAATGCTGCTGCTGCGCTCTGGTATATTATGTGCACACCAAAGTCAGGACTGCTGCTGCATTGTTGCAGCAGGGATAACACCAATAAACTTTGTGCCACCAAGCAAAGCAAAATCAGGGAGACCATCCCATAGGGCAGGTAATGGAATAGATGGAGTGACAGCTGTGTCACTTCTTGGAAACTTGCACACAACCCATGACTCTTCAGGTCATAGTTTTCAACTTTACTCTCCATCACCTTTCTGATGGAGCTCAGCATGGAGAATAAGGCTTGGCACAACTCCAGGATCAGCAGGCAGCTAGAGATTGTGTTTTGCATAGCTCCTCAGAGGGACAAAGCTTCAGTCTCAGGGAGAGCAGGGGGGAGTCTCTCCTGCCTCTCACAGAACTGGGACATCCCAGAGCACTGGGACATCCACCAGAGCTAGGGAGGAAGAGGAGGAGTTTTCTTCCATGAGTTTTCCCAACTCCAAGGGGAACCCAGACCCTCCTTTCCCTCCCAGAGGCTAAGTATGAAGGACAACTTGCCCAGGAAGAGGCAATAACTTCTAAAACAGTCTGCTCCAAGTGCTGAGGACACCAAGCAGGGACACACACTCCCAGTAAATGCCTTATCCCAAATGCAATGCATGACCCTAGACCTGACAGCATATTTGTGTTTTAGATTTAAAACAAAACAGCCTCACGTTCTGCCACATCCAGACCTCTCTGCAGCACTGAACCCTTTCCAGTGAATGCTGCCCCTTCCTGGACAGACACCAACCTCTACAGAAGTCAGTTGAAGAAGCTGCATTTTAGGAGGGGTGTAATAATGAGACACAACATGCCTTAAAGGATTGATTCCTTCTGGTCTGCAAATTGACCAAAGATGGTTGCTTAACGTCTAGGGTAAGAAAAACTCCATTATTTGGATGGCATTTCCTGGAGGCAATTTGCCATTTTAGGACACAGTTGTGATGTTCACTTAGCTTCAGACTTGCTGAGAATGTGTAATAAGATGCCAGAATACCACAGTCAGATGCTGGCTGTTCATCCCACACAGTACAGGATCACAAATGAAAAGCAGCAAAGCAGCAATCAAAAAAAAATCATGTTCGGACCACCATATCCAAGCCTTTGTGCAACCCACTTCTTTTCAAGAACATCTTCAAAATTAGGAAAGGATATATTCATCTATATATCACGAGATATTAATATGAAATGACATTATATGAGTTACATTAAAGTAACAGTTCTACAGACCTTGAAGCAAGGTGAGCTGCACTTTTCATCTATGATTTATACTTTCATGCTTTTGCCAACAAGACCCCAGCAGCACTGGTTCCCACTGAAAAACTGAATAGAAAATCCTAACAAATAGCCCAGTAAAATTGCTGTGTTTTCCATCTCCATTTGGACATATCCGAGGTTGTATTAGGCTGCACTGAGGCAGCATGCTGTTGCAACATGAAAAACATAAAAACAGAACCAAATGTTTCACTCAAAAGCATTATTGTGGTCTGTCAGCCACCTACCAAGCACCACCCAGCCCTCACTCAGTCCCCTCCAGTGGGTTGGGGGAGAGAATCAGAAGAGTGAGAGTGAAAGCTTGTCAGTTGAGACAAGACTATTTAATAGGACAGAAAAGGAAGAAAATAATAACAATTGCAATAATAATAATAATAAATATTTTTATAATAATAAAATTATTAGAATATATAAAACAAGTGAGACACAATATAATTGCTCATCACCTGCTGACTGATGCCCAGCCAGTCCCCCTGCAGTAGCCCTCAAGCAGTTTGCCCCCAGTTTATATACTGTGCATGATGTCTCATGGTCTGAGACATCCCTTTGGCCAGGCTGGGTCAGCTGTCCTGGCTGTGTCCCCTGCCAGTTTCTTGCGCCTCTCCAGCCTTCTCTTGGGGAAGGCAGGAGAGGCTGAAAAGTCCTTGGTTTAGTATAAGCACTACTTGGCAGCAACTAGAAACATCAGTGTGTTACCAACATTATTCTCATACTAAATNAAGCTTGTCAGTTGAGACAAGACTATTTAATAGGACAGAAAAGGAAGAAAATAATAACAATTGCAATAATAATAATAATAAATATTTTTATAATAATAAAATTATTAGAATATATAAAACAAGTGAGACACAATATAATTGCTCATCACCTGCTGACTGATGCCCAGCCAGTCCCCCTGCAGTAGCCCTCAAGCAGTTTGCCCCCAGTTTATATACTGTGCATGATGTCTCATGGTCTGAGACATCCCTTTGGCCAGGCTGGGTCAGCTGTCCTGGCTGTGTCCCCTGCCAGTTTCTTGCGCCTCTCCAGCCTTCTCTTGGGGAAGGCAGGAGAGGCTGAAAAGTCCTTGGTTTAGTATAAGCACTACTTGGCAGCAACTAGAAACATCAGTGTGTTACCAACATTATTCTCATACTAAATGCTAAACGGATCATTGTATCAGCTACTAGAAATAAAATTAACTCTATCCCACTCCAAAACTACAACAGGCAGCCATTCATAGTATTCTCTTGGAAACAAAGAGCTATGTTCTCATTATTTAAATAGGACCCAAATGCTGTAAAAGAAGCTGCAAGTAACAGTCTCCTTATGTCTCTACAAAGGAGTCTTCCCAGGTTGCTGGCATTAAACTAGTTCTTATTAGACAGCCACCCCATAATTACGTCTGGGTCAGGAGGCATAAACTGGCAAGTTTTATTTGGGAACAATAATTGGAAAAAGACGCAATAACTAGGCAGAGCTAATAATTTGGGATCCATTTTGCCCTCCTGAAAAGGCTTTTCACAGACTCTTATTACCATAGAAATTAATATAAAATGCACATCCTGAAGAGTGTTCAAAAGAAATTGTACTAATAGGTATAACCAGAAAAATATGTCATGAGTTCTGCATTCCCAGCTGAACATGCAGGAGTGGGGATGTGAAGCAATAGCCTGAGAGTTGCTGTAACAGCTGGGGGATTTGGCTGGTCTGGTAGGAAAGACAAAGTTCTCTTTTCCAGATCTCTGGAAGACAAGACACCAACTTGATCATGCATTTTTTGTTGTAGTCAGTGCTGATTTCCAAACTCTTCCTAGTTACATTGACTAAATTATTATATCTTTAATGTAGCCCACAGTGAAATGCAGCGAGGTGTCTAAGCACTGGCTATCACATTGTAGGCCACAAGATACTTGTGGAAGGCAGTTTTTCTTCCATAGTTTTGGAGCTTCTCTTCAAGCAGATGCCTGACTGAATCAGATCATCAGTGATTGAGATGCCATGACACACATTTATAAAAGCAGTGCTAAGAGGCCAGTAAGGACCAGGAAAGATGGTCATAATGTTATTAAGCAACTGTTCAGCTCAATGTCCTCTGTGATGGATGCCAGCCAGTCTTTTCAGTGTACAAGCTACTTCTGATACTTGTGCTACAAGACATAAATTTGGTCTCATGAATAATAAACAGACATGGAAATGAGGAAAAGCTTCAGACTGCCAAGCTTATCACTCATGCCGGCCACTGGAGCTCTGCATGTGCTTGCTGCAGACCAAAGTGTTCTTCTGGGGTTTTCAGTACATCTGCCTTGGCTTCAGATACACCACGTGGGGAGAGCGGGTGGTCACATCAGATGTATAAAGCTGAGCAGCATGACACCAGCTGTGCAACCCTGTGGAAAAAACGTGTTCCAAACAAGTGAGTATGAGGATTGTGCCATCCTGAGTGTGTCACGGAGACCAAGTGTCTCAGTAGGCCATACCAGGGAGAAGCCATTTGACATTTGATATCAAATCAAATCTGACTTTTTCTCAAGTCAGTGAGAAAAAACATTTAAGGGCACAAACCAAGTTGTATTTCTAGTACAGTCTATTAACAACATGTACATTTTGTTTCATATATTTTATCTTAAGCAAGGAATGTCTAAAGCACATTGAATCAGGTGAGCAAACTGCTCTGATACTCCAGCGAAGGTTTAATGTCTTTCTAGCATTTGGTTTTGTGTCTATATCTCTGTCTCAGATTTTTAGAAAAGCAATCAAGACGTTAGTCAAAGAAAGTGAGGAATCTTCCTGGATTGGAAAGAGGACCTCCCTCTCCTCAAGCCACCACAACTTTTGAAATTAAGAGGCTTTAGGCAAAAAAACATAGAAAAGAGGATAGCAGTTCTTTACTATAAATATATACAACATAGGAAACAGAACAAGCAACTACACCACAACTGAAACTTTCCAATGCGGCAGTCCCGCTTTGTCCTTTGGTGCAGTTGTAGCCACGAACAGCACGGGCACTGTTGGGCCCCAGCAAGGCAAAGGTACAGCCATGGGAGCGATGCCAGTTCCAGAGCTCATGTGGGAATGGCAGCTGCAGGGATGGGCTGGGTCCTTCCCTATGGGCAGCACAAGGGCCTCTCACTGTCCTTTGTTCAAAGGTGTTGCAGGATTAGAAACTCCTCTGCAGATGGCACTGGCCCCACAATGGGTCTGGAGCAAATCCAGGCAGTGGTGGCCATCCTCAGGGAAGGAATGCAGGATGTGCGGAGTGGGGGGCAAGCCAGGGTCCCTCCCAGTGCTGCTGTGGGTCCAGCAAGGGCAGTGTCTGAGCACGCAAGCAGATGAAACCAGTGGCAGGGGTGGGGGCAGGCACCAGAGAAAATGAGTGCAGGGAAACCTCTCTCCAACCACTTCCCAAGCCAGGGAAAAGTGAAGGGACCAGAAAAAACCCAAACCCTTTCCCCACCAAATTCAGACCTCCCCCTCCAATGCTTTCCCAAGCCATTATGTTGTTATTTAAGAGGCTACCAGCTACCCTTTTGTTTGGCTTGGTTGCAGGCTATTTCCTCAGGGACCTGGTTGCAGTCAGCAGTGAACCATCACTTCCATTCCCCCTCCCACGGTGGTAATGGGGAAAATTCAAGCAAGAGTTTTTAGCATCCATGACAGTCTCATGAGCAGTTCTTAGTCTGTTCAGTTTTCCTCCTCTGGGCAGGGCAGGCAAAGAGCCTGTGAGACTGTGGCCTTGGGGTCTTTCAGATAGGCCATGCCTGGTGCAGATATGTGTTGCATTTTCAGCTGCTGATACTATTTGGATGCAATTGCCTATGAAATAAGGTAAAGATATGTACATGTGCACACTTAACAGCCCAAATCAAGGATACGTGGTGTCCTACAAAACCCTTCCCAGGGGAAGAGGACAGCACTTCAGACCATTTGTGATCACATTAAGTTAAAGAAAGGTTCATTAATCACCTGTATAGTTGGGATTAAGAAGCAGTTAATCAGACAACATTATTTAAGACCACTAAGCTGGACTTGGCACCCTTTTCACATTTTTAAAAGCTTTGCAGAACTCCTTGTTTATCACAAAGCTCTGACAGAGGCAAAACACGCAGATGTTCTGAGGTGAGAAGGAAACTTCTAAACAGTCATCAGTGTGAGGTCAGATCCTGATACATTGCAGCCTCTTTCACGCTTCCCAATGTTCCTTTCAAAATATTGTGTTCCTGGAAAATATCAAAAGATCAACACATAAATGCTGCAACAAACAATACTTCTTGTTCCCACGTAGTTCTTCCCCCTCCAGGGCTAAAGATAATTTAATGGGAGAATTGGTTATTTCAAAATTAACTGTTCATTACAATATTTTCATTGACAGTTCAGTGAAACTGTCAGCTCTTCTATGTCTAATTGCTTTTGAACAACAAAAGGAAAACATGCCCCCTTAAAAGAAAACGATTTTGACGCAGCTGGAACAGCTCCCTGTTTAAAGAGACTGACGTGGAAAAGAGCAAGCAACAGATAATGATGAGAAGAGAAAGAAAGGAGGAAAAAATTTGACACATTCTTCCAAAGAATCACTTTTACTTCAGTACTTCTGCAGACAAATGCAGTTACTCCAGAAGAAAACTTTCCATGTCCTTCAGCAACATCTGCCAGAAGAATTCGTTTGGATTGGCTCCTGCTAGCACTCAAGAAAAAGGCAGTTCTCGAGTATTTATAGGGGAGCAAGTTGTTGGCTTGTGTTGCGTGAGTCAGGTTTCTCACTGGTGCTCTTCAATCGAGCTACAGAGATTATTTTGGATATACAGTCCAGTAAAACCTGCCATAGAATATCCATAATTGAATTTTAGGCTACAACTCTAGTCATAACATAAGTAGCAGCCACATAACCCTAAACTCTAGTGGAAAGTATGATTTGTCAACACTCAGGTTTTAACAGATCTCTGTAAAACACCTTGCATAAAAAATCTTGGTAACTTATTAAGCATTATTGCGTCACAGAGAAAACTAATAACATGGTCCTTTAAAAACTAAACATAAATTTGTGTTTATTTTTAGTCCGCTTCTCTTTCTGAAATCGGGAGATACAGAAGAGAGAAAATAAAATCTTGAATCCTAGCTAGATTCTGGGATCAGATTAAAAGGAAAGCTTTGCATATTCAGAAGAAGCACAGGAAGTCTCCCAAACACCAGCCAGCCACCAGCTCATCGGATCCTGGGGTTCTGTTCTCCCACAGGGTGCCCCCTGCATGAAGCAGGATGGAGATTTGGGGCCAGGTCTCACTTCTCTGGCTCATCTGCAGCATTTGCTGCCCAAACATTGTCAGCCCTTCCTGACTCCCCTCCCGGTGCTGCAAACGCTGCCACTCACAGCAGTGCTCTGCCCCTCAGCCACCAGTCCCATCCTCCCTCCTGGCTCAAGGCACCAGCTCCCTTTCCAGGGCAGGAACATCAGGCTGCATGTCCAGGAAAAGCCTTTACCAGAGAGCTGGAGGGAGATTTCCAGCAGGGTGATGCTGGTGAGAGTTACCATTTGGTTCTGAGACAGAAAAGCTAGATCTGGTGTATGAGCTCAGGAAAAATAAAGCATCAAGACCAACTGCTGAGCCCATCTGGGGCGGGTATCAGCACGCTCTCTGGGAAAAACATGTCAGGTCACTCAACATGATGCTCCTTTCTTCTAACAGGGGCCTTGATTTCTAAACTTGTAAGATTAGAATTGATTTGGTTTGTTTTAAAAAACTCTCTGTATACAGCATACATTATCTGCTAGCCCAAATGGTCACCCTTGGGATTTCAGCAGAATATTTGAACACTCAGCTCTTCCAGGAAATGAATCCCTCATATTTATGTACCTAATCATAGACATAAAAGTTTAACTTCTGACATGCTGGTTTGAAAAATACCGCCACCTCCTTCCTGGTTATACACAGAAGCTGTGGAAAAATAAAAATTACAAAGGAATGATTTAGTCTGAAGGAGCCTATTTAGCAACATCTCCTGGTAGCACATGGAGAATATCTGTGTTTAGCTGCAAGAGATGAACTGACCAAATATGAGACAGGAAGGATGGGAAGATACCTTGATTTGTCACATCAAATCCAAGCTCCATGTAAAATTTCAGTCCCAGTATAATCTGTTGTTTCAAATAGCTGGGACTCAGGCACACCAAAGCTTTTCAAGTTGAACTGCAGGCTCCAGAATAGCAGAGGGAAAGCAAGAGTATCCATCACCTCCCTGGTAGCCTCTGCCAGCTCCATCTACACACTTTCATTAAACATGTTCTCCTTCTGGAGAAACAATGCAATTCAGAAAATCCCACCAGTCTTCATGCAATCACATTTTCCCCATGACCTTGAAGAAGGCAAGATGAAGAACCAGGGCTTACTCTGTACCTTTGCTGCACTGCCTTTGCCTGCCCTGCAATGATCAAACCAGGGAAGGTTCAGGTTGGAAATTAAGAAAAATCTCTTCACTGAAAGGACTGTCAAGCACTAGAAGAGGGTGCCCACTGAAGTGGTTGATTCACCATCCCTGGAAGTATTTAAAAGATAGGTGGATATGGCACTTTGTGACATAGTTTAGAGGTGAACTTGGCCATGGTGGGTTTATTGTTGGACTTGATGATCTTAAAAGTCTTTTCCAACCTAAACAGTTCTATGATTCTACAAGTGTAAGACCTGCAGGAACTCACAGAGCCCACATGCCTTATGCAATTCTGAAATAATATCAAACTTTTTTGCTTTATGATAGTTTAAGGTTTCTTTCCTTCTTCATCATATCTCCCCTAGAAACCTCACAGTCAAGTTTATTCTAATTTTGCCCTTTTTTCTATCAGGTTATTTTTACTTCTGCATTCCTAATGTAGCTTGAAATTAATGCAGCCTTTTTATTTATATGTCATCCTCCTCAATGATGTATGCACTGTTTGAGGAGAGATATAATTACAGGCTGTTGCAGAAGAGCACAACAGGCTGGTGTCATTACATCCCAGGCAAACTTCAGCTTTGTTTGGAATTTGTGGCATATGGGATTTTATTTTTTTTTAAGATGTTTGATCTGAATGTCATTCCTCTAAACCCCATAATAATTTGAATCAGATCAAGACACAGGCAGTTTCCTACTGTTCCTAAGTGATGTATGCAGTGCCTTGGGCAGCATCAGAAATCACAGGAAAAGGGGCTGAGAGAATGTGCCCCTGCTGCCCACCAGACAGAGCAGTCCTTCATACACTGATTTCTGGGCCCAAATAAGGAATAGGAACTTTTAAAAGCACTTCAGACAAACATCTACAACATCTAAACCCAAGCAATGGAGATACAAAATTATTGAGAAAAACCTAATGCCTTTTGAAACGACATCACTCTTGGATCTGTAATGTGTTACCAAACTGTGGATAACTCACTTCCTGCCAGAAAAAAATAGTAAAGCTTGCACTATTTGAGAGAAGAGGTTTGGCTGTGACCCACTGGGACCGGTCATGGCTGTGTTTCATATAGGGAAGACTGTAAATAAGGAGAAAACTAAGGGACATTTCATCTGGAGGCTCTGATCTGAAGCAGCTGCTAAACCACAAAAACTACCTCACCTCATCAATTCTTCCAAGGACACTGTGGCTGAAACTAACTCTGGCTAGAAAATGGTTTTCTCATGCTATGAAACCTCAGAGTATCTTAATCTCAGGCTCTTTCCACCACCAGTAAAGATAAGGTGAAGAGAAGCCACTGCAGGTACCAGAGGACAAGGCAGAAGAGCGAAAAAAAACCCCTCAAACTTTCAAAACCTACTTCTTATACTAAATAGAGCCCCATCCAGAGATGCTATATATCTTTGTTTTATAGGAGGGACACAACCGAGGTTTAGTCTTTGGATCTGTCACTTTTAGCTAAATTTGATTTCCCTTGAGGAATATTGGCTGAATCTGTTTAATTCATTCCTTGTACAAATTACATATATAACAGGAATAAAGATGGGGAAAAGTTAAACAATTGCTTATGAAAATGAGATATTTTAATTAAATTTAAACATCATGGAACTTGGTATTATTTAAATAAGGCAACACTTTTTGTTTAACACTGTTATGAAATTTTTTTTTCATAAATAAATATTGCATTCCAGTCCAAGTACCAAATCAGGACTATTCTGAGCATTCTCAGTGAACACTTTGGCCAGTGGGATATTGCATGACCTTGTGGTCTGAAGACCTTTTGTAAGTGTTTAAGTAAAGTGGTAAATTGGGATAGCACTTGTTTTACCTGGGTGTAGGCTAGATTGATCTAATCTAATCTAATCTAATCTAATCTAATCTAATCTAATCTAATCTAATCTAATAATGGAGGCATCCTCCTCTGTCAAAGGGGAAAGAGAGCATCTCCAACGGGCAGATATCCCCTTAAGTGTTTCAGATTTGAGCATTAAATAGCCTTCTGTGGCTGCCTCTCTCCCTGCTCTGCGCACGGAGCAGGAACTAGAAGGGGTCTTTTGACAACTGTACTTGCTACTAGACGAATACAAATAGAGAAATGAGCTCATGCTTTAGTAACCTAATGAAATTAAAGTCAAGCCTTTAATTTATTATCTTTGGCATGAACTGTTGCACTAATTACTGGGAATTACTGCCATATTTCAGGGAAAAAAAAACAAACCGCCAAACAAACATGGAAATAGCAGAACATGCAGCACTTCAAAAACTGCTGTTCCAGGTAAGCAGTTTCATATAAAATGGTAGATCAGAAACCAATTTAAAATGAAAGAGATGGAAAAAATTAATCTCTGCAGTCTGTACAATTTCAGAATGATAAGAAGCCAACTGTAGCTGGTTTAGTTCTACTCTAAAAGGTACATAAAAACAACTCAGAGGGAAGTCTCATTATACTATGACAATAAAAACATTTTTTAGTCGACCAGCAGAGCAATTCTAGAGAAATATCTATGAAAATAATGAGGAGAAGAAAAAAAGTGGATGGATTTTGCTTACTTTTACACAAAAACTCACTGGATAAATTAGATCAGAAAGATAGGGAGCCTCAGCTCCATTTTTTCCTCCATTTAGCAGGATGCAAGGCCTGTGTCACATTGTGTGCTCTCCCACATAGTCATCAGTCATCTAGCAAAACCAAAAAAGGTTGGAGATGGACTTTGGATGGCATTGAGGATGGCACTGGAAACCCCGTGGTAACCAAGGGGACACACAGTAAAATGCTTGAGTCTGAAAACTGAGGAGCCTCAGATTTGACCCATTCTTCTGATAATGGCAAAGTAAGTGCTCCTCAGGTCTGAAGCAAGATTTAGTCCTTTCACATCATTGCAAAGACCCAAATGATTTCTCTGGTGAATATCAAGAAGAAAGAGCTGCTGCTTATCAGCCGCAGAAACATGAGGGCTGTATCCCTTCTCCACGGCATTGCCTTGGCAGAACAGTGGTGTACCCCACAGCCCCTTGCATAAAGCCCCTTTGTTTCTTGAGAGCTGAGTGCTGGATCTCACCCGCATCTCGACCTGAAATCCCTCTGGCATATTTTACTTCTTTTCACTTATAAGGCAGGACAAAAAAATCTGCAATGTTCACACTAAGCTAGCTATCAAACAAATGCACAATTACATATCTGATGTGGAGATGGTGAACATTAAGGCTATTCTGACTGTAAAACCACCCTACTCTTTACTGAAACCAGTAGTCATTGCAACAAAAACAAGCTGTATTTCAACATGGTATTTTGTAAAATGGTATTACCATGATGGAGATATGACTACGGCAAAGGCTGTAAAATTGGATGATTTAGGATATGCAGACCTTTTGAAATACATTTGGTATGTTCTCTTATGTAAGATTGTTAACACTTTCTTTTAAGTTACTTTACTTAATGCATTCATTGGAAAAAATCCCCTCTTATGCTAGTACTAGAAGGAAATTCATTTGGGCCAATTTGCTATCTCTGTACTGTTTGTTAATACACATCCTTCCACCATGTTTCTGTATTCGTCTCTGCTTTAGTTGAAAAAAAAATCTGTTTTTTCTACTGCATTTCCCAGAGATCTTTTTCTGCTCTCATTAATTTTTATTGCCTGGTCCAGAGCACTCTCAGCTCTGCTAAACAACAGGCAAACAGAACAGAAAGAAGCCATGTTTCTGTCAAGGTGGACAGCAAATTCCTTGAAAGAAAAAATAATAACCTCATGTAATTTTTTTCCACTCTGTCCCTTACACAATGTGGCACTCGAGTTGCTATATTTAAATCACTAAGTACATCGGCTAGAGGTTTTCTGTGTTCTGTTGTCAGTCACATCTAGCTTTTTCCCTCCATCCTGCCTGCAAATTAATCCAGCATCCCCCGGGGTAAATTCATCGTTCAAATCATTCCTGTCAGCAGCTTGCAAAGGTCTTGGCTGGCTCACCAGTGCAAACACTGATCCCAGACCTTGTCACCTCAGTGGGGACACAGCTGCTTGGTGCCACGCCAAGCTGAGTCCTGTCCCATGGCGAGGGCCAGGCCACCCCATGGCACAAAGCCACTGTGAATTTTGTCTCGCAGCATGAGGGAGGCTCAGGGCTTGCTCTCATTCGTCACACAGGATGGACAGAAATACTTTGACTCCACTGCGTGCTGTAGCCTGAAAGGTTTGTGCTCCCCCTCGAACACACCAAAATGCAAGTCCATTAGTTAATTGTTTTTTCCAATCTCCCTGCTCTAAGGGGAAATAGCTAGTGCCAATGAATAATAAATTGAACATTTGCATATTTTCTTTTTCTTTTTTTCTTTTCTAACTTAAATATTTGATGTCATTTTCCAGCTATGGATCTATTTTTTTTACGACCCCTTTTTAAGATTATTAATGCACTGAGCAAATAACTCTGGCTCAACTACAGAAAGTGAAAGTGCTGGCCTGCTGAACAGTGCCAATTTCAAAACCAATTATTTTCTTTCTCTCTTGATTAGTAGAAAAAGGTGGCAAAAGTCTGTTTGCTTTGCCTACTGCCTACCTGCTTTATTTGGGCCAAGTTATTTCCATAATTCATTCAAGGCATTAGAGCTACTCTGTTTATTAATAGAGACCCTTCCCTCTGAGCTCACAGTGAGGACACAGCCACAGCTCCTGAGGACCTCTTCCTTTTGGAAGACTCAAGATTTGGTGACCACTGAGAGACTGGACTCATTTCAAGCCTCAAAGAACTGACTTTGTGTAACAGAGCCTCAGCATTCTCATGGGGAAAGCAATCCAGCTAGGCTGGCTGAGTACAAAACCTGGCAGAAAAAACAGCCTGATCAATTTTTTTTTAAACCTGGATACCACTGAGGGAAAGCACAACTAAACAACACATAGGATTGGCCTCAAGTAATGATGTAGAATAAGAAAAACTGTCTTCACTGGGATTTTTAGGCTACTGGAGCTACTTCAGTGCTTTTACAAGATTGTAAGATACTCCAACCCCACAGAAGACAGCTACCCTTCCTTGCAGGGCTTACAACTCATTTTCTTCTCTCTTAAAAGCTTCTTAAGGGATAATATTTGAGAGTAATTAATTTTCTAGTTTATGTGCAAAGCGCTTCAGTAGAGATAATTGTGTTTTACAGTGCTTAAGAGAATCCAGGAAGCAGTTCAATGTCAAATTTTGTGCTGAGGCAACCCAACCCTGTAGATTAAGTACTGGTAAACATACCAAAGATGCATAGCTCTTGGTGAATGCTAAAGCTCATCATATTGTAAGTGTAATGTTGATGATGACTACTTTGCCACTAATTCAAAACAATACCTGTCATTGTGTTTGAAGTAGGCAAAGTGCTGAAATGACAGTGCTGGAAGCTGTACTTCTTTATTCAGAGATACCAGTGCAGCATCAGCTCTTGCAAACTGGCTCATCTTCGTGTTTCCACATCTTACTGGAAAGCCTGTGGCTTTCAGAGCATGAAAAATCCCTCCTTGCTTGTCCCAGGTCTCTCTGACGAAAATAGGGAACAGCAGAGTGTTTCTGCAATATCAGCTTTTGCAAGAGGTTCCTTTGACAGGTGGCTGAATAACACAGACAATAACATCAATGATCCCATGTCCCATGATTGTGACAACTATGGGTGAAAACTTAAAAGAGTCAGCAACCTTTGCCCCTAACCCATGCACAGGAAGGCTCATTCACTGCCCTCTCATCCTTTGCCTCTCCAAAATCCTGATGCTGGACATCCCTGTATCACCTGACACTTTCCTTACTGATACAACTAATTTCTTGGTTCCTGTTTATAATGTATCAGCCACTGTATGCTTTTCTTATTCTTCTTATAGTAGACCAGTGAGAAGAAAACCAAAAAGTTAACTATTAACTTGCCTAAGGAAGACATGTCAAAAGACATGTACCAAGAACCACTGGGATACAGCACCAACTTGCACTGTTTTTCCATTCACATCAAATCAGCCATGCTATGCTCCTCAATGCCAAAGCATATCCTTGTTCTGGCCATGGAAGGAGAGTGAGGTGCTCTGGCAGGGTGGGCACAGGAAGGTTCCCCATCTCACACTCATCCCCCAAGCACCTGCCCCAGGCAGGGCTGGTGGAGCTACGCACACCCTCGGCTGTCAGCTGGGAGCAGTGTCACTGCACACACCAGCAAAGTGCTCCAGAGGTGTTATCATTCACGTGACCAACACTAATTTACTGCTTTTATTACATCTCAGTGAGAAGCAGTCTTTCTCCCAACAGAAAATATTACTGATGTCAAATGGGGCCAGGGCTAGCAGCGGTGAAGGGAGGGCAGCAGAAATCTATGCTTCAAGTATGATATTATCAGAGCAGATTGTTCTGCCCTCCTCTATTTTAAGTAATAAATTGTTCTTTAATTAGAATTTAGCAATCACAATACAAATTTAAATGCAAAGCAACAATTGTAGATTAATTAAAAGGCACTTGATTAAAAATCATTTAAAGATTGATAACTTTGCAACTGATTTTATGTTTCATAATTCGTGTTCTCCAATATTGTTTGCAAAAATCAATTGGCATTTAATTAACCTTATACTATAGTCTCATTCAATCAAAACTAAAAGAATTTTGGACACTCGATTCCATCTGTTAACAACCCTATTAAACAAAATAGCCAAAGCCCCAACTATATTTTCGTAATAAAATTTCTTGAGGACAGTTTCTGTCCTCAGCTTCTTGTAAAATGAGAATGAGTTGGAAGAAGTCAGATTTATCCAGAGGGACAAAGGAGGGCATCTCTGTTGTGTGAAGCTGCTCCAGGATAGTATGAAGAGATGCTGGACATCTCTGGTGGCCATCTTTGCTGACCAGCCACGGTCTCTCCAGAGGCAAACAATGTTCCCCCAGCTCTCCTTCAGAAAATGAATTCCCAATGGACCATCATACTCTGTGCACTGAGGTGCAAAGCTAAATATCTCCATTTTAAAAACAAAAATACAACCAAACAAACAAAAAAAGAAATCTGAAGTCAAGCAGAAGATGTGACAATGACAAGGATATGGCAAAGATTCTTTCGCTTATGGGACTTTGAAATAGCAAATTAAAAATATCTCTGCAACACAAGCAGTCAAATGTAATTCCAGCTAATGATAATGAAAGATGTGACAGTTGAGGCATAATCCCAAAACATAAAATCTGGCAATCATATGAGCTTGTACTCACCTTTGGCTGATAAAGCACGTGATGGACAATTTGAGGTGGTGGGGTGGTGGTCATGACTGAGCTGCTGGGCTGAAAACCTCCCACATGGCACACCTCACACCCTTTCCCATTCACAGTGCCTGGGGCTGTAGTCTCACCAGAAGCATCTGGAGATGAGGATATACAGACCCTCTGCCCAGCCAGACAAAAATTGCCCCTCACCCACATGTGAAGAGTGCTGAGGACCGTGTACCAAGCAATAAGCCTAGTAATAAATGTATGTGGGAAAATAACTTTAAAAAGCACTGTAGGATTTCCAACAAAATGCTAGATGTCAGCCTCAGTTGATTAGCATTACAACTGAAATGTGCTTTTAAGTATGCCATATTTTTGTAACGCTCAGAAACCTCAGGAGCATTAGAGAGTCCTCAGGATACTTTCCCTAAAATGCAGCCTACAAAAACATTCTTGTTTTTCTCAACACACGGGAGAAAAAGATAAAAGCTTTATTGGTACTCAGGCATGACACATAAGGTCAAAGGAAATGCATGGGCATATAGAGTTTATGGGCATTTTTCCCAGCAACATTGACCAGTATGCAACACAGGATATTGACCTCGGTGTGGATCAGGGATTACCCTGGAAGGCAGTTCCTAAAACCACAAAACAGTGACAACAACCCATTACTGAGAATCACTCACAGACAATTGTTAATTATTTTATGACACATGAAGCCAAGAGAGAACAAATATCAGGAAAAGTGCTCCCCCAGTGATGATTTATGGCCCCATATAACCCACCTCAGTACCTGCAGGCAAGAGACAACCACTTTGCACTGATAACAATCAGAACCTCCAGGTAACAAGTCTTCCAGATTGCCATAAGCTAAAATGTAATCCAGCTTCCTCAGCTTTCAAAGGTGATAGAATTCAGGGTGTCCTTTCTTGGTGCCAGTTTCTGCCTAAGAGAAAAACTACACCTCCTTTCAGTTGTAGACCTGGCACTTCAGTCATGCCATGTCGTGTTCCCACAACCACTTTCAGGTCAGGGCTGGGAATGCTGCCTCCGCACAGGGTGTCAGAACAGTTCACAGGTCTGACCAGGTGTGCTGGCTTGACCTTGGCTGGACACCAGGTGCTCACTAAGCCTCTCTATTGCTCCTCTTCCCTGTCAGACAGGGGAGACAGAATAAGATGGAAAATTACTCATAGATCAAAATAAGGCAGTTTACTAAAGCAAAAGTGAAAGTTCACATGTGCACAAGCAAAGCGGAAAGTAACAAGTTTTATCCTCTACTTCCCATTAGTGAGTGGTCTTTGGTTACTTCCCGGGAAGCAGGGCTTCAGCACGTGCTGCAGTTGATCTGGAAGGCAAATAATGAATGCCCTTTCTTCCTCCTACTCTGCTTGGCTTTTATATTGGAGCTGATGTCATATAGTATGGAATATCCCTTTGGTTAGTTTGGGTCAGCTGTCCTGGTTATGTGCCCTCTCAGGTTCTTGCCCACCCCCAACCCTTTGATAAGAGGGGAATGTTGGAGAGACAGAGCGGATGCTGTGCCAGTTCTGCTCAGCAGCAGCCAAAGCACTGGTGTGTTACCAACACCTTTCCAGCTATCAGTGCAAAGCACAGCACTGGGAGGGCTGCTGTGGGAAAATGAACTCCATTCCAGCCAGACCCAAAACATCAGTCATTAACCTTGGCCTATTCATTTGATGTATTAGGTTTCAGTGTGTTCCTCAATCTGCAGCAAATGTACTGCACAGTAGCACTGCAGTGTCACTATGGACACCTACACAGAGGGGAGATGGGAGCACCAAGGTGGAAAGGGCAGACCCAGCGCTCCCCGGAGTGCACGCTCTTACATCTGCTTAAGCACATCAAGGCAGACTTGGAGGAGATGGTTATACTGAGACTTTGGATGTAAAGGAAAACCTGTAGCATTCTCCAAGCTGATGTGAGCGACCAACTGAATGTGACCTCATTGCTTTTGTGATGAAAATTCAACATTACATGAACTTGAAATGAACGAAATACCATTAAATCAGTACGGACAAGCACCAAACAAGGGCGGTTGGCTGAGACTTAAATGCATTGGCTGCCAGTGACTTTTAGTGTGTGCTTGTGTATACATATTTTTATGCTTTTGTGCATGAAGTATGTGAGGATACCTGGAGGCAATATTCTAAGCAGAGGGAACAAGGCACGCTCAAAAGTCAGATTTGAAAATAGGATTTAATTGTATTTTCAACTTATTTGATTATCTCACTAGGTCAAGGTTGGGATAGCTTAGATTAACTGACCTGAACATTTTCTTCGGTGTGATTCTGTATTTTAAGAACATGTTAAGGAAGAACCATCATTATCCAAGTTTTAAGTATTACATATGATCTAATTGAGTTAAAATATGCCTTAAATAACAGGTGTGATTAAGATATCTTTTCCAAGTCTTGTTTTCTCTCATCCACAAAATGAGTATAAACACATATCTCATCTCTGGGGGGAGATAATTCTCACATGATTTTACCTTTTGGGTAATGTCTATATCACTATTTATATTATGATTTCTCATCTGATTCTTTTTTATTATTTCAGAGTTATCAAACTCTGCCTGGATGCATGGTATTCTCCCTTTTCAAGGGTATACAGATGACTAAAAGTTTATTGTCAGAAAATATATGGAGTGGTTATCTCTGCTAAATACCAAAACAGTATTCAAGCAGGAAAATTAAGCTTATGAAAGAGATGTTAGACCAATGTCAAAGATCTTTTAGGAAGACAGAACTTCTATGCAATAACAACATGGTTGGATTAACTTTACAACAAAAGGAAATTAGACTGGATTTCTACAGAGTCAGTGTTGTTATTCTAGCTAACAATATGATTAACATTGAATGAATAGTAAAGGCCTCATTCATGCTTCACTTAACCCAAATTAATGTGACTGATTACCCTGCCTCTGTGTACTGGCACAAATTCCTGTGCCTCCTAGGCTCATTTATCCAGAAAGTCTCACTTCTAAGGCAGTTGACCCCAGGCAGAAAGGAACAGTAGCTGAAACCTTTGAAGCTTTTGCACTTCATTGCCTTTTCCTCTGGACGACTAGCTCCAACTTCATGTTTAAGGTTTGAGGCTAAAAGTCTACAGCCTCAGTTCTTGTAGAAGATCAAGCTGGGCTCCTTTGCAGACATGCAGATGTTTGACATATAACTACAGTAACTTCAGGAATTGTTCCTTCCTGAGGGCAGTACCTTTGCTCTTATATTATTATTCCCATGTTCCACATTGCCAATGATCAGACCATGCTAGACAGAGGTTAATGCTAAGCTTGGGATTAGTTGCTTGCCCTCCTTGAGAAGCATCCCTGACTCCCCAAGGCAGCACGAATTACAGCTGCTGATGAATAACCCCTTTCTGCCAAGCACCTTAGGAACCTGAGAAGACCATATGGGCTGTGAAAGTGACAATATGCACATCAAGCACTGTTTGTGTTTATGGCAAAAAAAACAAGTCAGTGCAGACTGACATCAATGTCAGCTTGATGAAGGCTGAAGAAAAAAATGTAAGCTGTAAATTTATCCTAAGAGGCGGGAAACCAGCCAGGAGGAGGTAACTCCCATCTTTCCTGCTGCCCTTGCCCCATCACATCAGTAATACTAGAGCAATCCACTGCCAAAATGTAATCAACATGAAGAGCCTTGACTTTGCCTTCTCCTCATCCTTAGCTAGGTACAATGCAGATGAAAACTAGAGGCAGTGGGAACAGTCTCCCTGTGCACACACAGAAGCAGGTAACTGGCCTTCCGGGAGCTCACATACTCCTTGTGTTATCCCTCGAAACACCTTCCATGTTCCACCAGAGGAGCCTGACTTTCATAAATGCCCAGGAAGCACCTGCAAGACTGAGTGCCTTTTGCATTTTCAAGGTCTGGTGATGCTTGAATCCAACAACCACCCACACCCAACACAAAAAATTCTTCAGCTGAATTTCTGGAACTGGACTGAATGGTAAACTGAGTCCTGTCTTTATCCTTACACATTCATGGCTGACTCAGAGGGAAGCCACTGAGGATGTAGTGGCTCACCAGGGTATTGGCACTGACCAGTGGGGACTATACTGACGACAGTTCAACTTCTGACTCTTCAATCACCAGAAAAATGACTGTACTCTCTTAAAAGGCACTAATTCTCCAGCTGAACCAAGTGTAAGTCAGACATGGGCTGCACTATGATGAGCAATTTGTGCTTACACACTAAATGAAAGCTAGCGTGTAGATCCTGGAAACACCAGCAGTGCTGCATCAGGGGTAAAGCAGGAGAAGCTGATGGTCTGAGCACAACCTGGAGTGCACAAAAAGGGAGCAAATGCACTGAGTTAAACTAGCTGCTGCTTATTTCCCCTCTGTTACTGCCTTGTAAGGTACTGGGAGGGTGGAACTGGAGATGGCTATTGGGAGCCAGAGGAAGACAGGGAGTGTGGAAGGAGGAGGACTGAAGAAGGCTTTTTTGGTGTGTGGGTGGGAGAGGAGGAGAGCATGTTGTTCAGAGTGAACATCCCAAGGGAACACTGACAAACCTAGGGATGTCCTGATATTGTCACATTACTTCCATTTTTAAAGGAACTTAAAGAAGTTGAATACCTTACATAGTATAAGGAAGTTTACCTAAGCTAGAGAACAGTGTATGGATCCTACCCTTGGTATGCTGCTTTCAACTCCTTTTTTCAGTAGACTTGCCCAGGAAGGTACCTGAAGGCTACCAATTCAGGTACTAGACATTAGGCAAATTACTTCAAATACAATTCTTAACATTATGTGCTAGGTAAATATTAACTGCTATGTTACTTCAGATGGACAAAATCCAAAGCCAATCTCATAGCAAAGCTCGACATTAAACCAATTACTGCTGACTGTGAAACATATGCACATCTTGGAGGCCTTTGATCTTTTAGAATGGATGACAGAAGCTTTTCCTTGCAACACGCTTCATACTGAAATGATCTGGCTATGGTACCATGACTCTGAACACGGGCACGGACAATTTGACTCCTTAAAACAGTTTTATGCCTTCACCCTGGTCAGTGGCTTGAGCGATGGGAATCACCATTTTGGACCATTTTCACAAACTCATGTGAGAAGCACAGAAGGAATTAGTAAATGCCTTCTCTAACTTGCATGCAGTTGTCACTACCAGTAGCTCCTGCATGACAGTGTTTGAGTCTCCCAAAGGTCTTTCCAGCATCTGCAATGCACATGTCAGTGGCAACCAGAACTAAACCAAATCCCCTCTGAGTTATCTAAGACAAACAAGAGAAGAATGGGAAAGCATCCTAATATTCTTCCTGGCATAACTCTACAGAAGCTTAGTTTTTATCACCATCATGTAGACTATGTCTGCAAAAAAAAAAAAAAAAAAAGAAAAGAAAGGAAAAAGATAAAGTTTCTCAAGAATGTGCATGTAATTTTCATAGCAGAGTAAGTCCTTGAGCCATGCAAAGGACAAAGCTGTGGTAAAATTAAAGTAGTATCACCACATTTTTTTCCCCTGCAAGCCCTAAACATTTCACATCTAGCCACACTTATGTGTACTTCCAAATGGAAAAAATTATGAATTCTTACGGCAATGAGCATTCGTACATATATATAGTGTAAGTTTGACTCTTGACTGGAAAAAAAAGTTTTATATATTAAACTGAAAAGCCCTATAGCACAGAATATGGTTCCAGAGTGAAAACAATAAGAGAAAACGCCATTCCAATAGATTGCAGTAATATTTGTCCTTAGCTAAAAGTGAATCCATGTTTAATATTAAAGAATTATCAATGGGACATATATATGTAGTAGTCTGAGCAAGAGACAAGAAAGGTGATTGAATTTTGTTACTTGCTCTGCTGTTGCTTTGTCTTCATGGTACTTAGTTCATCTACAAATTTAACTATTTGTACAAAAGGTTTTGCAGAGCTTAATGACTTTAGGATTTTGAAGACTATCCTGACACTGGTAATGCAGTAATGCAGATCATTGTTTTAATGACAGCAGTGGTGTTGAAAACCAGTAAGACAGCCATTCCCCTTCCTGAAACAGTACACAGCTTTTATGAGCATTTCTAGAAACAATATATATCACTATACTAATATGGTATTCCAGCACTAGAAAGGTGTGTATATGAGGACAATTCATCTTCTTCGGAAAGAACACTAAAGGATTTGGATTTGGGAAGTACAAAGAAAGGACTCAACCCCTGGCAAGATAAACATGGTATCAAAATCCAGGACAGGATACATATGGATTGGTTATACAACAGGACAAACATCTACAATCATTGATGTCAATGAAATCCTGTATATACAAATACACATAAGACATCTGCACACTGTGCTACATACTACCTTTTCTACATCTAGCAACCTTCCCTGCTCCATCAGGCACATACACTTTTCCGGGCTGGCTATTACAAAGACAGAAGTCATTTACCCAAGGTAACGCTGCAAGCAAATCCCTCAGGGTGGATGAAAAGCAGGAGCTCTCCGAGGCCTCCTGCCTGGAGCCCTTTGATCTCGGCCACATGTCCCCGCTTGGCAGCAGGTAGGTACGGCACATGATGGCCCTGTGCCAGCCACACTGTGCATCCATGGCTTCTGGCAGGGAAAGCGTGTAATTCCTGGGAAGGAAAACCTCCTCTGGAAGCCAGGGGAACAAAACAAAATGACTCCTGGCAGGATGCAAAACAGGGATTTTTCATGTACGGCAGATCTAGGTATCGGTTTGCAGAGTCAGAGATTGAAAAACTGACAAGGCAAACACAACTGGGAGGAGGAGGAATGACAGACAGACACAGAGAGATCACCTCCCTTGTGAGCCAAACATACAGCTTTTGGCAAAAACATGATTAAGATTTAATTACTCGGTACGAACAATCTTAGAATCCCCAAAGGCTCACAGCAGGAATAAACCACCAAATTAATTTTTGTCAGCGCATGCATAATCTGGTCTAAGGCAGAAAAAACTTTTGACTTAAAATTCCTTGTAGAGCAAATCTTTGCCTGGTCCTGACGGGGATTAAATATCCATGAAGATGCTCAGTTGTGGTATCACAAACCAACAGCTTTTCTTGTAAAATAAACATATGGAGTAGGCTTTATTGAGCTTATTTCATAAACCAGACGAGGTGGCAAACTCAGAAAGGCTGCCAGTGAACCCAACTTTGCAGCTTCACCGTAAGATGGAGAGGGAGACACATTGAATTCCAGCTGGGAATACCTGACTGCCATGATCAGCATACTCTTCTTCTCACAGCCTCAATTTCTCCTCCAGAAAGACCCAGGGTAGTATGTTTTCCACGTTTTTGCAGAGGACAGAACAATGGAGTAAGGCAAGTTTGCCAGCTGAACATCTGCTCAGATAACATCACCCAACAATCACTTCATGCTCCATAAGCTCTGGGGCGGAATCACTGGACTTGGGTGAAGTGGTACCAGTGCTTGTATCTTCAATATTAAGCTGAATGGCTAGTCAGACATCTGTTATAATATGCTTGTTTGGTTTCCAAGAAGCAAATAGCTGAGCACATCAAACACAGTAGACTAAGTGGCAGGAAGACAATCCCATTTTTCTTTAAATCCACGGCATTTTTCTCAACCTCCACTCTTTGGTACTGCAAAACCAGAAATTACTGCCAGCTTACAAACTGACTTTGAGAAATACGGAGGCTTTCAAACAATACTCACATCCAGTGAGTCCAGTTAAAATATTTTTATGAATATCAGCCAGCCTGTTGTCAATGCCAGTAAACTTTCTCAACATATGCGGTGGAGGGCTGGCTTTTAATGCCTTCCTTTCCCTTAGCAAGAGAAACTGAAGTCAATTTAAGAGCAGTAAGCTCATCACTTTGGTGAAAACCAATTCGTTTAGGATGCAAAGAAATTACTATCTGGTTATGGGTTTGGAAACTGATTGTGGCAATTTTCCATTACTCACTTAGAGAAGAGGATACTTGGGAACTCTGGAAGCCTAGGAAATTAGAGAGAGTCAAAATATCTCCTCTGAAAAATTATTTCTTCAGTAACAGTACAGTAAGTTTTGGTGATCTCTATGTTGCAGCAAATGTCTCATGAAGTCTTACACCTTTATTTATTTTTCTTTATTCACAAGCAAGCCTCTAGTCCTTCCCTGCATGCAAGTTTTTAGGGCAAGCCAGCTGGTAGAGAGAAAAAAGGGAAATGAAGTATTCACTGGAAGTTTGGGAATTGGGTGTTTCTTGCTGGTCTCAGGAGAGGATTGCAAAAAAAGCTGTAGGCAGGAGCACAAAGTGTTCAAAGATCCCAGTTGTTCATTAATGAGAACTCTCAGTCAGGACCTCACAGCATGTCCATGATGGAGTAATGAATAATAAGATAATAATAAGAAAGAAGATATGAAAGCTTTCTCCACCAAGCTGCTGTCCTCAGCTGATTGTAATGGCAGCTGGTTCAAACCAAAAACTTCCAACACTCTTAAAAGATGGATAAACTCCCAGCTGAGGGGCGTGTGCCTTCCAAACCCAGGCAACAGGAGCACTGTTCCAGTGTTTCATCCCTCCCATCAAAAAAAAAACCCTCTTCCTTATATCCAAACTAAAGCTCCACTCTTTTAGTTTAAAACCATTACCCCTTGTCCTATCACTACAGGCCCTGCTAAACAGTTTTTCCCCATCTTCCTCATAAGTCCCCTTTAAGTATTGAAGAGCCTCAATAAGGCCTCCCCAGAGCCTTCTTTTGTCCCAGCTGAACAACATCAACTCTCTCAGCCTTTCCTCATAGGAGAGGTATTCCATTCCTCTAATCATTTTCATGGCCCTGCTCTGGACCTCCTCTAGCAGGTCTATATCTTTCTGGTGCTGGCGACTCCAAAGCTGGATGCAGCACTCCAGGTAGGGTCTCACAAGAACAGAGCAGAGGGGCAGAATCCTCTCCATTTCCCTGCTGGCCACACTGGTTTTGATGCAGCTCAGGGCACCAATGGCTTTCTGGGCTGCAAGCACACATTGCCAGCTCATGTCCAGCTTCTCATCCACCAGCACGCACAAGTCCTTCTCCATAGGGCTGCTCTTAGTCCCTTCATCCCTCCGTCTGTATTGGTACCGGGGTAATCATGGCAGTCAAAGAAATGGAAGCCCCAAAGAATGGAAAAGTTTTACAACATACTGCATACAGATGTAAACAGGAAGGGACCAAGAAACTTGGGACACCTCACAGGACAAACCTATAAATATTTCACCAGCTGATGCAAGGGAGGCTGCACAATTTTGGCTTGCTTAAGAGCAAAACTGGCTGCCACTGCTTCAAGCCTGAAAAAAGGCTTGTGAATCCAAACCCATGTCTGTTAGATCAGTTGATACAGCTGGAAAACACAGACAATACCTACTCCAGGCTCCAAGCCTCACCTTGCTCATATTCACCATGACCAAGCCTAATGCAGCTCCAAGAACCAGACATGTACTCCTGCTGGGACTTGCAGAGGAGCCACGGGACCTGAGCAATCTTCATGGCCCACAGTCCTGTGTCGCAGATACCTCACTCCAGAGACAAAATAGCCACGCCAGCCTGAGGGCAGCTCTGGACTGAAGCACTGTAGCTATTTGTGAGGACCAGGCTCAAACGACGTGTGTTGGCATATCACTCCCTAGGCACACACCAGGCTGCTCAGCAGCAGCTTGTCTAACTCAAGCCTGCCATGTGCACCCTGCGCATGCAAATATGCCCTTTGTAGCTGTGCAACCCCTCTGGATGTTTCCCTGACCTATATTCCCATGTACACACCTCACAGAGCAGCACCAGTGCTCTGCGAGTGCCATTTCTTCTGCACATCACAGCAGTTTTCCACGAGCCTTCCACTCACCATGTGCACTGCAGAAAGGACCACTTCCAGGACACCCTCAAGCCTCAGATGAAAACACAGACCTTTGGTTGAGTATTTTGGTGTCACCACGGCTCTGACACACCCACCAAAAGGGTGCAAGAGATGGAGCAGCACAGCTAAGATCACCAGATGTACAACTGTGTCTGAACAGCGGCGGGGCCAGTATGTCAGGCATGGCAGGAGCTCACTAAACAGGCCTATTAGCCAGAAAAATAAGGCACTCTGCCAATTGAATTATTAACATCCAGGCACATTTACACACATCGGACATACTCAGCTTTTCCAGTTTTACTTCTTTTGCTATGCCCAGTGACCCATACATGCCACAGCACTGTATGTGGCTAGGAAAACATCTTTATATCATTTTGTAAGTGCAGAATAGCAGACACTAAGTCCTGGAGAAGATCATACAGCAAGACAAGGGAAGAGCCAGAAGATACGTCTCCTGACTCACCATACAGTGCTCCATCACATCACTTTCAGTGCAGGGACACTGCTGTGTCTGCCACATGCTGATTAAGTTGTACAAGTGCAAACAAAGGTACTAAGTATGCAAGCTTAAAGCATGTGGGATTTTTACCTAAGTGAACAGTCTTTTTGTTTTCAGTTCAGCTTCCTACATGGATGAAGTTATATGCACCATAAAAGTCTTTGTAGGCCATGCTTCAAAAAGTGCAAAGATCTTGCATTTCAAAATCTGTAAATATAAAAATAAAATAAAAAAATTGTTCAACTTGCATGGACTATTTCCCTTTCCTCTCTGCTCTGAACCAAATACACACTTCCGATCAATGGCACTCTAAGCTGTTACATGTACATTGCCCTGAAGTCCTAGCAAAATGTACAGCAGCAGCACAGGATCTGCAGATAGCCAGGCCACAGAGGCATTGGATCCTCTGACTACATTTATGGTCACAAAGTTTTAATGAGTTAAAACTGAAAGAGTGATATTCTTTCATTCCTTGGGTCCAACTAATTAATTTTTTAAAGTCAATACTTTTAAAATCACTGAATCATTTAAATCAGTCATGGGTGCTTTTTCCTGAGCCTGAACAGGGGAAGTACTGACATAAGCATGCTGGGGGAAACTCTGCAGCATAGGAAACTCCGAAGTACAGCTCCCACTGGTTTTCAATTGGAATTATGCCCTTCAGTACCACAAATGCTTTTGAACACTTACTCCACAATGCACATCTTTCTTTGCAAGCTCCATGCTGAGCAGCACTGCCCTTCAGCAATGGGGAATATTTGACTGCTCTCCTGAAGTAAAGCAAATAGAGAAGTGAAAGAAAGAGACAAAACTGACCTTACTTCAAGTCACAGAGCAGGGTTGTCTATATTAATCAGTTCAAAATAAGAATATCAAAGAGGTTTCCATAAGTTAAAATATTTGACAGGACATTTTGAGAGGCTCAGGGACGTAGAAACTACTTTTACATAGTTGAAACAAAAGCAGCAGGCGTCAAAAAGCCTCTAACATGGTGGAGTTTCCCTCAGTAGTTTGTTTTGATCATCGTATTTTAATTTCACACAGCTATTAGGTGAACATCATCTTACTCGTATGCTCTAGCACCATCTAGCTTGTGCCTAAGGTAACTAACTATGGTCCATTACTTTGTCCTGAAGTAGGGAAATCCTTAATTGTGTCATTTCCTTCAACTATGACTGTCTGTGTTTCAGCTATTTTAGTTACTTTGACATTAGAATACAAACAAAACCAAAAATAGTGAGTACAAAGCAGCCTCACTTGTTAAAGAGGCCTCTTCGTGGAGTAATTCCTTCAGCTGTATCCTTTTCCATCTGTTGGTTTCTCTGTTCCCTCTTTTCTGTGCTTGAATCATACCAAAGACACGTATGTCTGTCAAATATTTCCAAGGTTTACATTTCAAATTTTGTTAGTTTAAATAAGGTACCTTAGAGGAACTCATTAAGAGAAGCAACAGAGAATGGGTCAAAATAGCACACCACCAATTCTTATTACAAAGGAAAAATCACCAAACAATATGGAAAACAGAGAAGAGTCGCATCACAGTCCAGACTCATCACAGTCAAGGCTAATGGTCAGTATTGGGAATGACTTTGCTCATGGGGGTTTGAGGTGGCTCTTGATGTCCCTCATGCCCCACAGAAGCCACCTTGATGCACCCTCTGTCTCAGATCTCAGATGCAGGCAAGGCAAGTGAGAAAAAACAATCTTCAGCGAACCACTCAGCAATGTGGAAACTATGTTTACCCTGGATCACCCATCAAATTATACAACATGATTCCGTTCAATACCTGAGCTGGCATAAACTCTCCTGCCCATATTCCCTAAAGTGAAATTCATAATTATGGAAACTGTGATTAATAACCACAATTACCCTGAGGCAGATCTCAGAAGACTGCTCCTGAAAAGGGCTGTTCCCTTTTCCTTAATCCCTGACAGAGATGCCAGAAGAGCTTTTACAAGTTGTGAGAGCTTTCTGCAGTTATGCCACTGCAGGACAATACCTGTACAGACCTCACCTACATTTTTGGGGTGCACTTCTAAGCGGCTTGCTCACTTCTCTCTGAAAAGCACCACGTAGCTGAACACTCACCCATCTGGCATGGGTTTACACTGCAACTGAGTGTAACAGAGGAAGAGGCTTGCAAACCAACTGTGGGCAGTGCCACTGTGGGAGGTCACACTGAACTAGTACTCGTGCTATCTCCCTGCTGAAAGAGAGCAGACAGGTTCTAGGGCCATGGTGTCTGCAGTGCTGCCCTGGGGAACAGCCTCAGCTCCTCCACTGTAAAGGACTTTGGAGAAAAGCTGGGGCAGGCACTGATTTGGGGATCGTTCCCATTTTTGCTGAGCTGAAGCTCTAGTGAGGAACTCGACTGATTTGTTTTCCTCACACCAGCGTCATGACTAAATTAGCTAGTGAGTTATACAGTGGTGATGCCAAAAGCACAGTAATGCAGGGAGTCTGGTCACAAGCAGGTGTATTTAGACACCAAGCAAAAGCTATCCTTCGGACTAAGCTGCAGTATAGCTTTACACATTTATTTGAAAAGCCCTTAAGGATGTCAGTAAGGAGCTTCCAACTTAATATTGCAAATGTAGTAAGTCTCCGTGATTTGAGCCCTTTTCATATAAGGTGATGAAAAACACAGGAGCCAGGCTCAGCAGGGACAGTGCCCTTCAAAGTGATTCAGAGATCCTCAGCTCAGCACTACGCCAGGGCAAACCATTTTCAAAAACCGCATTTTCCTGCCTGCAGGTTACAATATGCTCACAGAGGCAGAAAGCTCATTACTGGCCCTGATCTAAAGGCTGTCCTGCCTGACTTGGTGTCCGCTCCACATGCCCAGGCCACCGTTTTCCCACACGGGGGGCTGGGTCCCTCAGAGCTCTCCCACCCCTGGGAGCTCATGGGGAGAGCAGCCAGGACACGTGTGCGGTGACAGACCGCGCATCTTCTGGCGGCGTTTGGCAGCACGGCGTGATTTCACAGAGGACGCTCCATCTGTCACTGTGCTCTGCAGCAGAGCTTGACCTCACTAGCACTAAGGAAGCCCCAGCAGATTAACATTTAATGATGCTTTCAGTTTCAGCCCTTGTAGTTTTTCATCTCTCAAAGGGCAGACATAGAAGAGAAAGAAATCATATATTATGTACAGCATACAGGTCTTCTTGCAACTGGCTCCTTTAGTATGGTTGGCTTCTACAGATTCAGGTTTTTTCAATTCTGCATTGAAAGAAAAATTTCTACAATTATTTTACTCCAGAAATAGAACATCAGTTGCCTCTTGTATACACAGACCATTTTTGGTTTGATTTGTGTAATCATTGTACCTAATTCAGTTTAAATAAACAAACACAGAGGATGTATTTTTTGGTAGCTGTCTGAACAGAAGCAAGGAGACTAAATGTTGCCAAGACAAATGGATTAAACAAGGTCCTTCGTGTCACTCTTTGCTGTCTTGAAAAACACATCTAGCCACATAACTTACTGCAAAAAAAAAAATCCTTAAGGGACAGTAAAGTGAATCAGAAACACAGTTTCCATTGTTTTTGGGAAGTATTTCTATCCAATTTTTTGTGTATTTTCTGCTTGTGAAGCATTCAGCTTGTGCTCCGTGCCAAGGAGCACATGTGGACAAAGCACTTGAAGGTCAGCTGGATGTTCCCAGAGGAACATCAATGCTACCTGGAACACCAGCTGACATCAGTAAGATTATCCACAAGCACAGAAGATGTTGAAGAAGGAACACTGTGGTATGAAAGCTCATGAAACATATATATGGCATCATGGCTGAGCCTCTGATGATTTAGATTAGTATTTGTAGGAAATAGTGACCTGGAAGACAGGTCACTATTACATGGGAAAGTAAAGGGACAAATGTGATGGCCCAGAAGGAGGGAGAAACACAAAAGCCGTCAGAGAGATCCCAAGCTGTTGAACTTTTCTCGAAGATAATAATTTTAATTTGGGGATGATATTTACCAAGAGACAAGGCAGTAGTCTGACCCTTAGAGCAAGTAAATCACGAAGTAAAGTGATAAGACAACTGCCAAGAGGATAATTTGTGCTGGTTCAGCCATGATGCTGTTGGGAGAAGCTAGATGGGTATGCAGGAGGCTACAGGGGGAGAGCATCAACAGAATGCTGCTTCTGGTCACTTCAGTGGCCAGAGCCCCGCTGCTATGTGTGCTGTATTGAAGAAATTACCCGAGATGGCAAAGGTCCAATGAAAGTAAGAGCTGTGCAGTCATGAGGGGAAAAAAGGCAATTAACCTGCCCCACCCAGCAGCCTTTTGAGGTTTCTAAATAGTGCCTAGGGGACTTCAGCAGCCAGCCACGCAATGCTCACCAGCACCCTACCAGCAGTGAGGTTACCACAGCAAACTGCAAGTACAAGTTTCTTTGCCTGAAGAAATCAGAGCTTAAACTATTATCAATGCCTAAAAAGCTGCCAAAGTAAATTGGGAAGAGGGGAAGTCAGACCTTTTTTTGCAGCCAAGACCCTTCCAAGTAAGAAAAAGAAATTGCTTTTTAGGGATTGAAATTGCAAAATCATAAGGTTTCAGGGGACTCCAAACAAGTCTAGAAACTGAGAATCATGACTTTGAGGAAAGGGTGTAAGACCCCAGCAACTGAACTACAAACTCACTAAAGGGATTTTACTTTAAAAATATACAAGGCTCCATAAAGTCACCTGCCAAATTTATTAGACGAGCCTTCAGTTCTTTTAAAATCGGAAGAGAAAATGCAGAGAAGACTCTGCATGCATTTTCTCAGGAGGTACTTTTACTGGTAAATTTTAGAAAATAAGGAAGCTTGGCCAAAGTTTAAAGGGTAACAACCAAAATAAAACATTCCACAAAGCATTGACTTGTCCCATGCTAACCCATGCAATTTAGCATAATCCAAACGATCCAGTCCCAAGACACCCAAAATATTAAGAACGAAAATTAGGAGAAGTAAAGGAAGAGAGAGAAAAAGAGAAAATGCTAGCTAACACCCCTAGATCCAGCAACCAGAGTCCGGGAAGATGGCAGGGTTTGAACAACATGGAGAACACATGCTGTGGCTTTTACTTACTTTGTCCCAATGTGGCCACCTGCCCCTCTGCCCCCAGGTGGGACTTCTGGCCCCCTGGCCATTCTGGGGTTCCAGGGCAGGGTCAGGAGCGGTGACCCCAGTGTGCCAGCCACGCACTGACATAGTCCCCAAGAGCAACACAGAGCCGGGAAGGGAAGAGTGCAGCAAAGACCTGTAGGCAGATCTGTCTATCTGTGTAACAGTTTCACTGAATACCATGCTTGAGTGTATGATCTTGTCCAAAGTACAGGTGGCATAACTCCTGGTTACAGCCACTTTAACCACCTCTAGATGCAAAGATATCCAAACACCTCAGCAAGAATATTCACAGTTTCTAATTAACATTGTGAGAAATCAGAAAAGATAGATTATGCTTAGTTACTGCCTCATTTTGTTAACAAGAGATAATTGAAAAAATACATGCTAAAGTGATTGCCTAATCATCACATCAAATTAATTAAAAAAAACATTCACTGTGAACAAATAGTGCCTGAATCAGTGCTTCTCCCTGCCTTGCAGCAATACCCTGACCCTCTCCATTCTCCCTCTACCATCAAGGTAAAGGCCATGAGGGCCCACATGAAGAGCTTGCATGACACTATGCCTCCAAAATGAAGGACTGACAACAAAACTCCTCTGTCACTCCCATCCCCTAATGACATTCTCTTAATCTAGGTTTTCAGTGAGGAAATTTGTCAGCCAAATACATAATGAATTATTTGTAAGTAATTTAACCCAAAGAGCTTTGTTGCAAACTCATGTAAATTTCTGCAGATCTAACAAAGCATTCAGGACACAGCTTTAGGAATCAGCAATATGCTTTAAGCAGAAATTGCAACTTGTAAATATTGTGTTCTGGCCCAGCAGATTTCCTTCCTGATAGACCATGACCACTTCATAATTCTAGGGCAAAACCACAAAGATTAATAAAAAGCAGAAAAAGGATTTTAATCAACACAGCCAGCTGGTCTGTGGTTTGGATTATGTTGTGGAAGGCAAAGCGTAACATTGAGATTGAATGAAAAATGCAAAGCACTGATTACCCCGCAGACTATCTACCAGCTAAATTAACATTAAACTCAAATTTGAAAATCCTGTGCTTGTATTATTGTGTGTAGGCAACTGTGATATATTTAACATCAACCAGAAATTAAAACATCTGTGTTTAAAATAATGAGTTTTGTTTCAAGTCCTGTCCATAAAAGTAATTTTCTACCTGTTACTAAGAAGATGACCTATTTTAGATCTCATCCTTTAAAAGTATTGTGACAAGCGCCTTTTCTAGAGGGAGTGAAGCAGAACACAGGACGTCTGGAAAACAACTAGTGAGGGATGAGGAGAGGGAGCCTGCTCAAAGCCCGGAAGCAGGAGGATGGAGGCTATTCCGATACAGGGGCATGCAGCCAAAGGATGGGAGCTGTGGTCTGTAGAGGAACAGCTCTGGGTGCCTGGGAGGAGGTGTCTGCCCCAGGACACTGGCTCAGAGAGGCATCAGAGGCTGCAGCGTGGCTGCTGCTCCTGGTCAGCAGATGTAGGCTGCTGCCAGCTGCTGCGATGTGGAGGGAGAAGGGGGGAAACAAGCTGGCTGGACCCAGGCCAAGGAGCAACAAAAGGCTTGTGTGCCATCGCCACATCACCCTGCCCAGCCGGCCACCCAGCCTGCAGAGTGCCATAGCAACCAGGGTTAAAATTGGGTCAGGATTGCCAGTGCAAAACCTGTTAGGGTTTGCACTGGAAATGGTCGTCCATGGGCTGTTTTGACAGAAGACATGCTATTTGGTGAAGCTGGAGAGGGGAGGAGAGGAAACTGCATTTATGTAGAAGTCAGTGAGCAAAGTGCTGTGAGTGCATGAATTTTCCTTTTCTTAACCTACACTGTATCTGGACAAGATGGACTAGGAGTAACTAAAGTGCCATAACATGTCTCGAACCTTACTGAGGTTCCAGGCAGCACCAATGGTGCATCAGCCAGGCTGCTGATACCTGCTCCTGACCCCTGCTGGCACTCCCCAAGGCTTAGCAGGAGGGGAAGCAAGCCAGTGGCCAAACATATGTAGTCCAGGACTAGGACATGCTTATGCTCTGGTCTTTCCTTAGAAAACATTGTTCTTTCAGCCAAACAATGTTAAGAGCATGGGTCATAGTCAGCAACTGCCACTCCAGGTATTATGTGATGGTTTGTAGATGTTAATTAAAATTACTCAGTCCATATCAGAAGAATTTAACAAATGCTATGCATGCAGAAGAGCGGGGGGGGAGGCGGTGTGGAAATATAACAGTGAAAACCGTTTCTTCCAATTACTTGGTCACCACTGTGCAGAAAAAAATTATTCATATATTTTCTGGAGAAATATTTCTGTATACTAACAAGGATTTTGAGTTACCATGCCCAGATCAAAGCATTCAAACTGAAAAGCTAAATCTAGACTTATACCCCACTCACTGGGCTGGCAGCCCTGCTCACTGGGACCCAGCAGTGTTGCCTGTGCCTTTTCAAAGATGCTCACCTCAACTTCTCTGTGAGGTCCCTGTGAGCAGCAGTGTGCCCAGGTGGCCAAGAAGGCAAATCCTGGCCATGGTATCCTGGCCATTGTACCAGGAATAGTGTGGCCAGCATGGCCAGGGAAGTGATTGTCCCTCTGGACTCAGCACTGGTGAGTCTGCACCTCAAGTCCTGTGTCCAGTTTTGGACCCCTCACTGCAAGAAAGACATTGAGGTGCTGGAGCCTGTCCAGTGAAGGGCAACAGAGCTGGGAAAGGGTCTGGAGCACAAGTCCTGTGAGGAGTGGCTGAGGGAGCTGGTGGTGTTTTGTCTGGAGAAAGGAGGCTCAGGGGAGACCTTATCACTCTCTACAACTACCTGAAAGAAGGGTGTAGCCTGGTGGAGATTGGGCTCTTTTCCCAGGCAGCGAGCAACAGGACAAGAGGAAATGGCCTCAAGGTGCACCAGGGAAGGTTCAGGTTGGACATCAGGAAGAATTTCTTCATGAAAAAGATGGGTAAGCATTGGAATGGGCTGCCCAGGGAGGCGGTGGAGTCACCAATGCCAGAAATGTTCAAGAAACAACTGGACATGGCACTTGGTGTCATGGTCTAGTTGACAAGGTGATGTTTGGTCACAGGTTGGGCTCAGTGATCTGAGGTCTTTTCCAACCTAAATGAAGTGATTCTGATTTTTCAAAAGTACTGAGCACATTGTTTTACTAAAACAGGACCTGTTTGATTAGTCCCAAACACATAAACCTGAAACATCTGAGTATCTCAGTGTGTCTAATACATTTACGCATAAAACGCTGACCTATTTCCAGATCCTCTTCCCCTTCCTGAAGAAAAACACAATTAGCAAAGTTTTATTAGTAAGCAATGGAAGCATCAAGGCTTCATCAGTGGCCCCAGGTCCACAGAGGAGTGAGGCTACGTCCCAGCCTCCTTGTGTCACAGATGTTAGCAGAAGCTCTGGATCTACAAATTAAAACTTCCTAAACATCCTGTTTCAAAAAGGACCATCTCCCCTAAGGAACTGAAGAGACATCACTCATGATTCTTTTGTCTGGAATGAACTGTATCCTGGCTTTAAACAGAAAATAAAATTTACAAGGTGATACGATCAGCCTCCCTGTTCTGCTTATGAATACTTTTTAAGGTGTTAACCAATTACAAACAAATTTGATAGAGGCCTGGCCTTATTATGTTTCTACAAGATTCAAGAAAATCTGAAGCCAAGAAGTGCAAAAGTCCAAACCTGGTGCCCACAGAGACAAGAGCAATCTAATATTTCCAAACACAGGTAGGAAATCGCTGTGTGAAGGAGCAGCCAGCTATTCCCCACCAGTATGAGAACAGCTCAAATTAGAACCAGTGCTGCCTTTTGCCTTGTCCAACACATCGGGAGCATGGGAGGAAGCAAATGTCTTGTGGAGGAGCAATTCACAAAAGCCAGCAGAGCAGCCAGGATTTTTGCAATGGCAGACTGCCAGGATACAAATCTGAAGAAGTTGTTTCTCTGTAGCATAGTTTAGCTGGGACATTAATAGAATTATTCCAGGAAGAAGGTAAGATCAGTAAATGATTCCTATAAGGAGCTTCCATCAGTTGTGTTCAATACTTACAAGTATGCTATAAGGTCACATATAAAAGTCATATCTTCATTAAAGCTACATATCACATAAAAGTCTTACAGCACTGAAATTTATAAATTATGATTAATTTTCTGTGTATCTTGAAACTAGTTTCTATACCAACAATGAGCTGGCTTATTCTAAACACACTGTGGCACTCAGATCAACAGAAAGAGTAAACCTGACACAAATCAAGTTTTCATTTTGCAGCTGGATTGACTCAGGTTCTATGCAACAGATTTGTAATTTAAGTAGGCAGTGACTCTTGAGTGACCAGCTTCTTGCACTGTGAGCAGAATAGCAATAGCAAATCTTAATGAAAGCATTTTTCTAATTCTATAAAGCAAACTAAAATCCTAGAAAAATATAGGTAAGCAGGACCTAATCAAAAGCTCACCTCCAGGTCTCGCTTCAGACCTGTGCTGTGCAGGGCTCCAAATTCAGCTTTGCTAACTTCTCAGGGTGGGCTCACATCATCTCACCAGACAGCCTCCTCACTACCCACCAGGCTTCTTCTGAACTAGAGTCATTTGAACCAAGCTGCAGGCAGAAACCAAAATGCCTGTCTGCTCACAGCTGTGTACAGCTGGGGCTGTGCCCGAAGGCTGATGGCAATTCCAGCTGCAGACACACACCTCAGAACAACTCATTCTGCTCTTCTGCCTTGCCCTTGGTTTCCATGGGGCGACCATGCAAGGTTTTCAGCCTTTACAGCCTCTTCCCTTATTGTGTTGAGCTTCGAAGTGATCTCAGGCTCTTAAAATGCCGCTGCCACCACTATCTCAGCCTTAGTGAAAGCAAGGCAAGGTAATTTGTGTTACAGTCAAGTAAAATGTTAATTGCCACATCACGTTCTTGGTATGTGCAGCAGTTTGAAAAGCAGATCACATGGCGCTAGATGACCCCATTTCAGCCCTACCTTTGCCTCCTGCAATTTAGAGCTGTGTCTATCACACAGACTCGAAGTTTACTTGGCCTCAGCTCCCTCTCAAGTTAGATGGAAATATTCCAGCGATGGATGTCAGGAGGTCTCATACAATTCACCCACACTGCAATAAAAATAGATAAGGGAAAGGGAATTTCCTGTTCTAAATAGAATGCACATAAACCATCAATAATTCATTATTCAGTATCACAAACATCGTTTCAAATTATAACAACCACTATTTAAAAAAAGTTGTAATTTTATCGCTGAGGACACAGAAATGGCACACCCCATCCCCCCAGACTAACTGACATGCTTGAACTTTTTAGAACATTTTCATTTGGAAAAGTCAATCCATACTTCTTTTGGTTGTACAGGATGGAAAATGCTGCTGGCCATGTTTTCCCTGTGGTATTCTTCTACAGTAGTTCTAGTATGCAAGGGAGAAGGACTGAACAAGGGCAAGAATGTCACCAGTCCAGTGTTTTCAAGATGAGTTCCACTTCCCCAAACATAGTAAAGTGAAGTCTCAGCAGACACATGAGAAAGAATCATTCCTCAAGTTTCTGTATTTCCACTCCAAAACGGACCAAAACCTGGGCATGTATGACTGTCACTGACTGTATCTGGTGGGGCTGTGTTACAGTTTAACCCCAGTAAGCAGCTAAACAGCACTCAGCCACTGTGCTTTTAATGCCAAGCATTTCATTTCTGCCAGTTTTAACCTAGCTTTTGCCAAGGCGGATATTTGTTACCTCAGACATATTAGAACACAGCCTTCATACAGCAACAAGCATGTCATCTTAAATCTGAATGAAATCTCCAACAGTATCTTGCTACAAACATGCAACAGGAGTAAAGAACTAGTTGAAAATTCCTCAATGAGAAAAATAATGTGTAATCACCACAAACTTTTAAACAAAGAAAATAATTGCTATCCCACACACATCTCACTCTAAACTCTAATCTCAGAAAGCTTTTTGATGACAGGAAACACTTGGAGCTTACATTCTCCTGCTGCAGTGCTCTCTGCCACTGGGAAGAGCATTAAAATCCAGAAGAGTGTGATGAAAACCAGGTGGATCTAAAAAGGCATAGTTATTGTTCAAAATGTATTATCATCTGTGACCAGTTGACTCTTAAACCAAGTATGGATCACAAAAAACTAAAGGCACAAACTTCTGATGATTTTAGATCCAGATTTCCATGTCCAGTTAGTCTCTGGGATGTTAGAGAACATGTGCTTTACACCATAAATACTTCCCAGGAGAAAAAAACCAAAACAAAACAAAAAACCCACACAGACAAAAAAAAACCACCCACAAAAAACCCTTATGTGTTTAAGGTCAAACTAGTGAGTCATTTAAGGAAAAAAAAGCCAGACATTGCAATTAACCCCAACTGAAGCACATACATCTAAAAAAGAATCAGTGAGAAAGACATCCTTAAAGGAAATCCCAAAATAGTAACAAAAGAAATGCCAAATGAAGGTACAGAAAAAATTAAACACTCCCATCACACTGTCAGGCAATAAATATACAATTAAGACACATTGGGATTTACTAAGACTGTAGTCAGGTCTATTTTAGACATTAATTTTTCTTCCTAATGTTTCCCTTTCACTGCTAAATAAAGAATTTCATTCAGAGAACAATTGTTCAAATGTAACTTTTACATTATAAATCTTTAAAAGCCTACAGTCTCACAACACTATTTATACTGTACTTGACTATTACCTTTGATTTCTTTCTGAGCAACTACTGTGATATTTCATTCAAATAGCTTTTCTTTACAAATGTATTTCCTAAATATAAACAGAAAGGTCTTTCCCATACAAACATGTATCTATATGCAACTTAGAAAACCGTGCAGACAAGACATTATTCTTCTCAAAATTTCTATTCTTTGATCACACTACCTCAAATCAAATGCCAAGAATAAAATAACCTGCATTTAAGAATAAATAGTCCATTCCAGCTGTACAGTTTCAGAAAAAACCAAACAAACAAAAAACCCAAAACAACAAAAAGCCACCAAGGTAGCTGAAACAGCTGAAACACACCTCATTCAAACAGCAGTAGCATCGTTAAATCACACAACTGTGACTGTAATGATGGGACTGCTTGCTGAAATGGAAACACTTACACAGGCTGCTGAATTGACCTGTTGTTCCCTAAGTCACAACACTTATTTTAGAGGGCATTTGCACAGTGCTATGTTTATCTTTTAGAGTTTTGTTTGGGTTCGGGTTTGTTAGTAAAAAAAAAAAAAAAAAGATTTATATATAAGAAAAGGGCAGCAGATACTTAAAGAAAGCATATGTCTGTAGGACAGAAGCAGGTCTCCTGACTGCAACTAACATTTTATCATCTTCCCACCTTCTGACAACTGGAGTATATCTCAGCTGAGCAGAGGCCCTACCCATTTGTTCTTGTCTGCTATACGTACAATATCATATAATTTCACTATGATCAATAGGATTATTTTATTTACATGTCATATACTTCATTGCCTCATGTCCTTTTAGACAGTGTTTCTGGAAATGCAGAGCTATGGTTATCGTCAAACACTTTATTTTTCTTTTTTTTTTTTATTTAAAAGTGAAACAAACAAGAAAATGCCATGTAACTCAGCAAGAGGATTAAAAAAATATCCAGGGTCATTCACAAGTCTCTTTTTCATATTAAGAGTTTCTTCATCCTTTCCCCAAAGTACAGAATGTTTGGCAACATTTTAGTTACACTGCCGATAAAAGTAGAAGTAGTAATCAGTAAAAAACATTCCAGCAAAATAAGGGTCTGTTGAGCAGCCAGCAAAACCCTGCAGAAGAAAAATAAAGGAGATTCATATATGATATTCCTCAGTTCAAAGGCTGTTTGTCTTTTGCTGTGTTTCCATTTGAAAAAGCTTACCGGTACAGCTACACGGAAATAGTATGCACTGTCATACAACTTAGCTACGGGGAGAGCCCAAATATGCTGACGTCCCTAGATGGTAAATGAGAGAGAAATTAGACAACCTTATTTCCTATGGAACTGGAAAGAAGGTTAGGCTCTGGAAACATTTCATTGACAAATGTAGTGCAAAGTAATTACGATGACAAGCCTTGATACCTACAGTCAAAGTATTTAAAAAGCAAGTGCTGACTTCAAGCCCTGCAAATGTGCATTTGCTGTGACCAGCTCTGCATGGGAATTCAAAGGCATCTGACTCGCAGTGACACTCAGCTGGCTCTGAATAACTGAACTCCCTGATTCATTTCCTAAGCAAATCCCCAAATAAAAAGGGATTGTTCCTGATGTGCCAAGTGACCTGAGAGCTTTAAGTTATAATAGTAGCAAATGGCAGTTCTGTTGATTTTGGAGCAGCAACTTTAGCAGTCCCCAGAAACAGGAAACATCCTCTATACATTCTAAAGATATGGGTAATGTCTTCACTTAATATTTCAAAAACAGATATGGGCAAGGTTTCATGCTATTTTTCATTACAGGGTTCTGCCATGTACAAATGAAACAATTTATTTTGTATCTGAAATGTTTATGTTACACTGAATAAAATAAAATTCAATCCTCAGCTCTCTTTAACCTAATGATCCATGTTAACTTTTATTTCATCAGTTTCTGGCGTCTCTACTCTGTCTTTCCTCCCTGCACCTTCTGACACATCCCCTCTGCTGGAGATGATACATTCACATGATAAAACTTACAGGAGGCTGCTGGGTCCGAGTGATTACTGGCCTGACTTTTGGTAGGGAATAAGCCTTCCAATCCCTAGGAAAATCCTCTTGAAAGAAACCTCTTCAACTCGGCAGCATTTCTGTTCTGAGTCACATCAAATCTGAATGCTCACTGCTGCTGGAGGCTTGTTAGCTTTAGTCTTTTGATGTGGATTTCAGCTTGACACAGGGAATCTCTTTGACCAGTTTTGTCATTAAGCTTCAAGGACATTTATGCATTGCAAAACTCTCTATGTCTGACTTAACTTCAGTTCTGTTGGAATTACAGCAAACAGGTCAAAATTTGGAAAAAAATTTTGGCTTTCAGCTGGCTTTGCCGCAGTTGCAGAGAAGACTAACTTTTTGCAAAGACAATTGAAAGGTTGATCAGAAAGTCAGCTTAAGATAAGAGGTACCTCAACTGCGCTGATTTGACAAAGCACCAAAAAATAATTTAAAATCAATTAAGAATATATTATGTATGGCACCATAAATCAGAAATCTAAATAAGATGCTGAAATTACTGCCAAATTCAGAGATGTTTCTCCTACAATGTGTTCAGAAATGCTATTATCCTTGTTTACACCTTTCCTACTGTTTTAGCCAAAATAAACATTTCCAAGCAGACATTGACAAATGGGGGCCTTGAAAGAGTCTTATCTTTCCAGGAAATTTGAAGAGAGTTTAAAGCCTTCATCAGTTTACTGGAGATGCTCAAAAGTTTGCAAGACCTGGTTGCTAAATATTTTATTTTTTTTTAACTGGGAAAAGCTAACATGTTTTAACAGCCTTTTTTCTCATTGAGGCAATCCAGAGAATGGCATGTAAACAACTCTTGCTTTTAAAATGAAGAGTTTTCCCTAGAGGGATTTATTGGCAAACTCCTGTTCACACAGATATAAAGGGGAATATTACCACTGTTTCCAGTAAATTCAAGACTTTAAGACTGGAATTCATTACCCATAAGATAATAATGAGAACCCTATATTAGATGAGAGTTTGGAGGAATGTGTCTCCCAAAGCCCTGAATGATCTCTGGAGTTATAATGAGTTCTAGTGGTGACTTGGGCTGAAGCAGACCCAAAAATATCCTTCCAGAGAAACACTGGACAAATTTTTATGAAAGTCGGCAGAAAATTGACTCCAACAAAAAGATTTCATCTCATTAGGGTCATTCCAAAACCAGCTAAGACTGACAGACTCAAAGTATCACTGGATTTCTACTACCTTAACCACGACCAGAAGTTTGCAGCCATCAATTTTATAAAAATTATCCCCAGAAATCAGAGTATTGCTCCAAAAATCTTACTTGTGTGGTTTCTAGGAAATCCTTCCTACTGTTTTGGCTTGAAGAATAATGAGAGCAATAATTTCCAAATGTGACTTTGCAGAGGAATACAATTAATGGCTCTGTGGTGCTTCAAGAAAGAAAAAAAAAATAAAGATAAAAATTATTTTATTAATAATAAAATCAGTTCTCCCCAAACCACAAACCAATATTCAAAATAAATTCATACTCAGTGAAACTCTGAATATGATGTATTAATCCCTGCATGGGAGGGCTCTACTACTAGTTTATACTGGCATACATTTAAAAGACAAATTTTCAGGAGCTGTAGAAAACAAGTAGACACTTCAGGAGTACTGTTATATTTCCTCTTATCTAAAAAAGGGAGATGTCTACAAAAATAACATTTAAAATCAAAAGACTGCACAAGCCCTTTCTTGGAGAGACAGGAGCCATGAAGTGTCATCAGGCAGGTTGTTTGGCAGCTGTTCTGGCTATCACTGGCCTTTCTCAGAGAAGAATTCCAAAAGAAAGGGTTTGTTACTTCTGGGAGAACCCTGTGGAGGGAGGAGAAAATACCTGCTGCTGAGGAATAAGTCTGCTGCTTGTTCCTGCTGTAAGTCACAGTTTTATGCATTACCACAAGTTCCTGCATAAGAATCCCCTTTTACATGGCTTGGCACAACAGATCCAGAAATGGTACTCTCTGGATTTACCTATGTACATTCCTAATAGTATTTCTCTACATGAAAAAAACCCAAACAAACAAACAAAAAAAGCAAAACCCAAACTACACCCAAACAACAACAAAAAAAACAACAACAACAACAAAAAAGAAACACCAAAAAACCAAATCCATATGCCAAAGGCCACAATCTTAACAATATATGCACACATGTCTGCTCAAATGATTACTAGAACAAAACCTGAAGACTTCTGGATTTTAATATCTGTAACAATGGGAGAAATTGTGGTTGGACTGAGAATGGTATTGGGCCTGTGCTACAGCAACAGAGCTACCCAGAGGTCTACATTAAGAACTTATTTGTGCATTGATTATCCCCACTCCTCTGAACAGGACAAATTGGTGTCACAGACATCAGGCAAGAATTTCTATTAAATAATGAACCACTGTTCTCTTTAACATGTGTTCTTTTTAATTGTACTTACTTTATTTCCAGTGAGATTTCTACATCCATGGGTGTGTATTTGTTAACAGGAATAACATAGCTGTAATTACCGGAGCTGAAAAAGGTTGCAATAATACACAAAGGGTTTGCATTTAAATTTAAACAGAAAAGGGTACCAAAGACTCCTGCATGCTAGAGGAAAAAACTGTAAGCAGGAGCCAGCCAAGCAGCCATGCCACATTAACAGTATTTTATTCCACCACAGCATAATAAACTAATTTACCTACCTGCACTGCAGATTTTTACCACAGTAGCGATTGTCAATGCTTTGCTGAGTTTCCAAAATCTGTATGGAACTGATTGTTGTATCAATCCCTAAAAATATTAACAATAATGGTTTATTCTTGATTATTTCAGAAATAATTATAATTATTCTTGATTATTTCTTAGATAAGGGCATAATAAAACTGCAGTTAATATGGTGGCATCTACTCAATTTTCCACTGTGGGACTTGATGCAGGTCTAAATTAGCACCCAGTTAAAAGCCTCTGATTGATTACCTTCATTCTGCCATCACAGGAGAGACAAGATCCTTGTTCCATTTGCAAGGACAAACATTCTGGGAACCTAAGATTGTACTATTTTCATTTGGGCAGACATTGAAGGTAATTTTGATGGCAGCCCAAGTAGAACACAAATGTGTCAATATTCATTTTAATGTACTAAAGGCCATGATCGTGACAGTAACCATTAATTTGAAAAACTTCATCTTTATTGAGAAAAATAATATGGAATGCAACAAAACTTGTTTCTAATCCTGTGTGCAAGACTACACAATTTTAAGGAATATTATAGTTTCTTCATAAAATGTTGCCTTGAGCTTGCAAGGACATTTGTTTTTGCAAGAATTTTATAACACAGAGATGAAGAGTACAACCACAACGACATTGCTTTTCCCCAAGGCAGATTAGCCCTTCAGAGGGTTAGGCAGCAAGAACCAATGTGCTAAAACAGCAGCACAGCTTCTGCTTTCACTCCTGGCCTAGGAATCACTGCACTGTGCTGCATCCTGAAAGGCTTATTTCTTCGGGATACATCTACAGCATTCAATCAGTGCAGGTCCATAGGTAGAACCTTCAGCACCTCAGACCCCTAAGCCAGCCCATTTCAGTCGGAACTGCAGAGGGCTCTTAAACAGAAGGGGCTGAAGAGGCTTAATCCCTTTTAGTGGAATTAGGCTGACACACCAATGGTCTGGGGAAGGCCCAGGGGTGGAGGGAGCTGCACTCCAGCCGTTGCCTATAGCATCAAGCTGCTGATATTTTAAATCACAGAATGATAGAAAATCCTGAGGGGGAGGGACCCACAAGAATCATACAGTCCAACTCCTAGCCCTGCACAGGACACCATGTGTCTAAGAGTGCTGTTCAAACACTTCTTGAACTCTGCCACCCTTGGTGCTGTGATCACTTCTCTGGGGAGCCTGTTCCAGTGCCCGACCACCTTTTCCTCATATCCAGCCTAAACCTCCCCTGACACAGCTTCATGCTGTTCGCTTGGATTCTATCAGTGATCACCAGAGCAAAGAGATCAGTGCCTGCCCCTCCATTTCCCATTGTGAGGAAGCTGTAGACCACTCTGAAGTCACCCCTCAGTCTCCTCTTCTCCAGACTGAACAAAGTGACCTCAGCCACTCCTCATAAGGCTTCCACTCCAGACCCTTCACCAAGTCTTGCCATGTGGTGCAGAAAGCACAAGGAGGACCTGGTTTAGCAGGCTCAAGCCTACTATTCACACTGCCCTGTGCACATGGGTTTTGTGTTTCTGTTCCGCTGTTCTACAGCAACTGTTGCCTCTTTTGCAGACAAACTGGATTATAGGCTGACATATTCTCTGATATAAAACATTTGTGTGGTAGTATATACTTAAATTCCAGAATCCAAATATCCACACATATGCTTAACTGACAGGGGGAAATTAAGCATGTTCATCTCAAAGAACTAGCACAGAAGAACATTTCCCATTGACATGACATTTCATTACAACATGTACCATAGTGATGCCTCAGAGGACCTTTTCTGAGGTGTGTATCCATGTTAAAAAAAAAAACCAGAAGGGGAATGATTTTTACCAGATCATCCCACTGGGGCACACCAAGGCGACAAGCAGAACCTGTGCTCTATTCCTCACACGGCCCTGGGTAGCAACCTGCTTTAAGTGCATGCTAGTGTATAGATGTTTTATCATCCAAACATTGCCTAACCTTTAATCAAGCATTTATTAAAAAAACCCCATCCTTAAAAAAGAGGATCCACATAAACAGAAAAGACAGAAGGCATAATCCTGCCTATACTGAGTGAATGCCAGAGCATGCTGTTATAACATATGTAATCAGCAGATACTCATCTTTACATAAAAGAATCAATATTTTCAGCCCAGACTGGCTCTGACAGCAATGCACAGTTACTAAAAGGGGAGCCTGAAATCAAGCCAAAAGTCTTGTGTCTAGGAACTTCATTTCATCTCCTCCGAAGAAGGCAGTGTCAGGATCTTAAGGTAGAGATGGCCCCTTGCAGCAGCTGACACTTTTAAGCCCTTAGGTGAGATGAGCCAATCCCCAAACACTTCCTTTACACTGTATCATGCATTTCATGCACACAAATGTCACACTCATATCCTTAAGCATTTTGCTGTAAAAGGGTTAGCACAGTTGGGCACCTTGTAAGATTTTAGCCCCTGTCAAAGAAAATGTCACTTGTCATTTTATTGTATCTGAAGCCAAGCCAGAGAACTCTCTAGAGAGGGCAGTCAGAAGGTCTATAAAAACCAAATGAAGATATAAGAATAAACTGAAAATTACAGTGAATCACAGGTTTCCTGTGGTTCACAGGGAATAGATTCCCAGGTGCTAATTCTCTATAATGATCAGTTATAAATGAAACTTCCCTAAATTCCAGAAGTAGAATTCCAAGCCTAAAAGTAGCTCTTGAAAGTTATACAAGTATACATTTTTAGTTTATTTACTTTAAATACAGGACTTACAGTCATTTCCAAGATCAGGTCTTCCGTTAGTTTTTTTGACTGGATCTTGCTCAGGTAATACGTCATCTTTGTTTCCTGTAAAAGGATGTGTGTACAAACATCCCCCAAATTAGCCTTGCACAGATGTAACAGCAAAGTATGAATGCAACACCAGAAAATGTTTTGTTAATTATCTCTTGGATAAAGGCATGCATAACCACAAGATAAATCTTTAAAATATAAAGCCCCTCTATTCAGAAGAAGATATACACAATCAAAAGAAGTTTGCAGATAAAAAGAAACAACCTTTTGAAATCTACAAGGTATCTAAAACATTTCCATAAAAATAGCCTAATACAAAAGATTTTATCCCACACACAGAACATCACCAGTTTTTGTAAGAAGAGAGCAAACGTGAAAGTCAATATGCAGTCAGGCACTTCAGCACAAATCTGATCATAAAGCCACATCTTTCTTATTAGTGAGAAAATGGCATTAGTTATAGCAGGCATCTGGCATGAAAACACAGGCTGGGGGAACAACTTAGGTTTTTGAATGAGATGTTAAAATACTGAGGACTGACCCAGTGCTTCAGAGAGAGGATGCCTAACTAAATTAAAGAAGCTAATAAATATCTCTAAACAACACAATCACCATGTTCACTGATGTCACCTCTGTAACCTTAAACCTTATACTAGGCTGGGTAATTTAAGCTGATGATTTTTTGAATTATTCTATTCACTTTCTCAAAACTTTTCCAGAAAAGTGAACTTTTAAGACCTTTGAATAATCATCACATAGTAAACCTGGGGAAGGCAAAAAGTCCTTCCAGCCCATGGGAAATGGTTAAATGCTATTCCTGTGCTTTTATATTAATTGCCAGCTAAGAATCTGTTCAGAGACATGTAACCAGTAAGATGGCACTTGAAAATGTTTATCTTCCCTAAGCTAATGTGTTTCATCAAATACCATTTCTAAAATACCAAAATACTCCATTCTTATGTTTTCCAAAGGAAACATTCTGATTTCAGAATGGCTGTTTAGAACAGAAATTACTGTTTCATGATATATACATTTATTTTACAGAAGAAAGAATCAAAATTCATTATTAATGAGATTGAAACAAGACAGCTGAATTGACTTAACTGTTTTCTTATCCATGCCAGATTTGGTTTTCATTTCAGTATTGGGCAATAAGAAAATCCAGACTTTTTCTCATGCTAGTGAGTGACCAAGAGCATGGAACAACATTAATAACTGGAATCCAAGGGTCCAGAAGCAATCTAATACAAAATCACCTTCGAGATTTTAATCTGCTTTGTGTTTTGCTATGAATCTGTCGTATTGGTGCCAGTTATTCCTCGAATCCATTTTGTACAGACCCATCTGTTTTGCCACCTTTGGTAGTAACTGCTACATTTAGTAGTCATTTGCTGTCCCTTTGCATTATACTGTTCCACACACCTGAAAAACTGGCTACTGAACAATCACTTATACAGGTACAGTTGGTCTTGAGGCAGATCTAGAAAAAGCCTGTCCATTCCCTCATTTCTCCTCCATTTTCTTCTGATTTCCCTTAATAGTCTAGATATGCTAGCAAGGCATTAAACACTGTCATTTCGCATTTTCATTAACAGAGGAAAACCTTTATCCCCGAGTAAAGGTAAAAGATTGCTCCCTGTAGATAAAATATTTCAACCATGCAAGTGTTGGTGGGAATGTTTATTAAATACTCTGAACTCCTAAACACTTAAAACTGATTCTTTTACAGATGATGAAAGAGAGCATTAAGAAAGCATCAGAATCTTGTACAAAAAATAGGCAAAAGACAGATTTACTTCACTAAGATTTTAACTATTTAAACTGAATCAGTAACCACTACAGAACTTTATTTTCACTTGGGTTTTTACTCATCATAAAATTACCATTTCCTTGTCCTTTAAGCAGACGCAGTCTAAATCTGGAGTGCAAGGTGCCAGTTGAGAACACCAAGAACTAACAAAAAGCACCCTAGCAGCCTTAAATAAATTGTGGTAAACTTCCACTCTTTTACATATAGTAACTCTTAGGGCTTTCTCAAAGGCCCGTGTGGGGTGTGAAGATCCAATTCAATAACAAATATAAAAGTACAAGCATCCAAAGAATGTAATAAGGACAACTACTATCTTCAGAAAAGCTTAAGATAAACCCATCCGATAAATGTGGTATCCATTTGTTTTTCCCTTCAAACAATTTCTGGTTTTAATTCATGTGAGTTGTAGTATTCTATAAGCAGTATCGAAAAAATTTGCTGGTGATTTCTTGTGGTGGTGGTACCTTGCTATGAATCTATTAACTACCATCTGAAGGCAATAAATGTGAATACATGAGGTTGACCAAAATCCAGCAGGAGCCCTCACCAACCTTTTATTGTGAGAGGGAAGATATCAGGGAGAAACAACACTGTAAGAGACAGTAAGGACAGCCCCTGGTTATTGGTAACACTTAACATTATGGGGAGAGCAATGAGCACTAATGGCATTGGAAGCAGAGAGCAGAAAAGGCCCAGATACTGCAGGGTATTCACGCTCCTTAGTTCCACTGAAATCAATGGGAGTTCAAAATCTGAAATCCTTCAGAGAAATCAATTAAAACAAATAATGTACTGGGGGTGAGGGAAAGGCCACATTAAGGTAGACTACATAAAGATATGCTGAATTTTTGTTTAATAAATTTTGTCTTGCTTATGAATGCTTTTGTTTCTACTTGAACTTTCCTAATAGCCTTCTCCTCAGCAAATCTGAGATGCAAGGGATTAGGAGCTCCAATGGATGAACTCAGCAGTAGTCTGCATCCACAGAATTCAGGTATCACACTGTGGAACAGTAAAAGGTCTGTTAAATGTGAACTCCTAATTTAGCATTTAATTCATGTGTAATTTCAAACAGTGGTACCTTTCCACAAGTCAGACTGTCAGATGCTTCTAAAACATCCCCTGTTTACATTACTTATTCCCCATACGTAACTCTTAGCTTTTTGTTCTGAAAACATTTTCCTTTTCATTTATCTTGGCTGCAGTTACATTAAACAGCTTGTTGGTTTTCCTTCTGTTTGGATTTCATATTGACATTGTTACCTTCCATCTGGGGATACATTCAGCTTCATTAAACTTGTGCAGAACTGAAATCTTTCAGTAGCTTTTGTACTGTGCTGATTTTTCACTCTTGGATCCACACTTAATGCTATTTGGAGCATAAGACCTTGAGAAGGTAATGCTTTGTGTTTATTCCTATCTTCTCTTTACACCTAATATCAAAAGCAGCCAGCTGGGGACAGAAGGTTTTCCTATTTCATTTTCATCCATCTGCAATTCTCTCGTTTATAAATGAGCTAAATGTCTTTTTAATTAATCAACACTCTTTGATGCTTCAGAGCAATACAAGTCACTTAGGTGTGACCTCTTGAAAGCACAGTATTGAGATATACCTGCCACAGGGCTTACTGCAGCACTAATCACAAAGACCACTTACATACAGCTTGTCTGCAGTCTAAAGAATGACCAGTGGGTGAATCCCACTGAATCAGTTCATGCTAACAGTGTCATAGCAATTGGTAATGCCTGTTCTGGCAGACATTTTTACTTCAGAGGCTGTATCCATCCCCAATTTCACTCAATTTGTCAACTGTGGTGCAAGAATTGTTCCCAAGGCCAAGAAAGGAAGAGTATGAATGCTGGTCTAGTAATATTAACACATGCTTCCAAACACCAACAATGTTAAGGACTGGCAAACAGGAATACAGATTCCAACAACTTATGCATACCTTTATGTATTAACTCTTTCTTGTAAATATTATAAAAGTTGTAAAAGACACACCTCATACACTACACATGTAACATCTGGCAGACAATATTTAAAAGAGAATTCATTTCAGTAAAAATATTTTCTTTTATAGAGCTCTGCCTTGAAATAATGCTACTCAAAAACCCTGCATGAAGAGACAGAGTTTTAATTGTAAGATTTATGTTTTCAGGCAGTTGGAATTCTGTCTGTGCCCATAGAAAAGAGGTAGTATCACCGCACTGCAACGTGATTAAGTATTCTACCCTGTTTTTTAACATCGGTTAATTTACTCTCTACTACCCCCAATCAACTCCTGTTCAACTGTAGCCAAAGGTTAATTAAAGGGATTAGTGACTTTCCAGTTCACATGAAATCATTTACTATAAACGGCCAGGAAGAACAGTGACACCTGACAAAACATCTTAGGACCCCAAATTCTTAAAGGTAACCAGGCTAGATTTTTCAAAACCATATTGACTGCAGTGATGATTAGTTGTATCAGGATTTTTTTAATCCTCAGGACTAGGCTTTTTTGTAGGAAGCTAACTACCTTTAAAGATTCTTGCCCCTTCCCCCACACTCTCCATATAGTCTCTACTCAAATGGTAAATAACAGAAATTAATTTTTCAACTTACGTTTCTGCTTTGTATTGTTTTCTTCATAACTTAGAGATTTGACTTTTGGTTGATGAATTGGACAACAATAGACCTTGTCACAAGGCAAAATGTCACAGAAATTCACTTCAGGGATCCTAATGGTAGGCTGCGTGCTCTGAGAAATTGTGCTTTCCCTATGAAATTCTAAAGGAAAAAAAAAAGATTCTCAAAAATGATGTGTGCCTATTGGCATTTTATAACAGCACAGAAATTAAAAGTTCATTACATGTATGTAGACAAGCAGAGACACAGTACCTGTTGTAGCAGTGGAGGTGAGTAGGACAGAACTTGAGGTACTGCAGATGAAGAAAAATAACTCATTAACAAATGGATATCAGAGTTGAGGACCAAAACAGATTGGTCCACAATCTATTACTAAGTCTACTAATTCAAATTCACCAATGCAGATTTAACTACTTGCCTGTAAACTGGATGTTTTTCGAAACGTCTGTCATGAATGCTAAGTAAATATAAGCTCCATATTGTCAAAGCACTGTAGAAAGAGAATTATTCTGCAGATTTAGATCCATCTCTTATGTAACACAATATGAATAATACCTTGGCAGCACCTTGTCCCAGTGTAGTAATGCATAAGCTAACTATCTGATCTCTTTTCCTTTAGTGGTAAAAATTCCAGCTTAATTTAATGGGGTTTAGATCAGTTACTTGTATTCAGTATTGTGTTCATATACTTGTATTCAACACAAAATATGGTCACTTTCCAACATAAACAGAATCAAACCACCAATTCAAAGTACTCAGTTCACAAAAAGATTGTAAGCCACAGGATCTTGGACTGGAAATAGAGAATGGCAATTTCAGAAATCCAGAGCATACTTTCCTTTCCACAAATCCAATGTCACAAGACATTGGATTAAACAGAAAGTCTCAGACTTGCCCACCACGTTGGTAGAGAGTTCAGCTTCATTTCACACAATGCAATCACTCTGTACATGAGAAATTGTTCTTCGGCACAGGATGATTGCATAAAACATGCAGAGTTCAGCTTTGCACCTGTAGTACAAGCCACTGAGGTACATTCAGTGTGCACCATACAGTGTGACATGGACAGAGATTAGTTGTGTGTCCATCACATGAGTACCTCACTTTTATAAAATAATTTCAACTCTCCAGTATCACCAGGCATATTCACTGTTAATTTTAATACACTGTGTTCTTGGAGTAGGAAGGGTGAAAAGAAGAAAAACAGTGCTATCTTCTTTCTGGTGCAATAAGGAAAAAGGGGAGAAACAAGTCAACTTGTCGATAATTAGTTGTTACCATAGTGCCATAATAGCAATCAAAGCTGCTATAGTCACCCGGAAAATCTTCATGGAGCAAGATTCTTTGGTCTTTGACAAACAAACCTAGAAAAGGAAAGGTTGGGTTAATTTAAGCAGCACATAACTAAGCTACTACTAATAGATTAAAAAATACTGCACTAGTCTGATTTTAAGTCACCCTTGTTTCTTTCATGGGAACCATACAAGTCATTCTTATCCAGTGGTACATGTCTAAAGAGAGAAACTTCAGTAAAGAAAGGCTCCCTAAGACTGTCTGTCAGTGCACTGTGAACTGTTGACAGTCTGAGGGCACAAGCATTACAAAGGAAGAAAGGATAGTTAAAAATAACAGCTTCTTGTCCATTCTTCCTGCCACTTTTCATACTCTTGAAGGATTTCAGAATCAAATGAAGAAGTCAGTAAGTAGCGGCCAGCAGTGGCCAGAAGCAAAAGGTCACAGCTTTCAGTGTATGCTCAGACCATATTAAATCTGGGCTGGTGTAAATATAGAAGAAAGGTGCTTTCCAAACAAATAGGGTGATCTTAGATGATGGAGCATTTTCTTGTCATTATGAAACAAATAATATTTGATCTATTATTTTCTCTTGCTCTTTCTCACTGGCAAAAGCAAGGTAGGCAAATGAGCATGGGTTCATCTTAAAAAATAGGACTTGGCAGAGTAGGAAGATTGTCTTTTATAAGGTCAACATATATTTCCTAACTCATCCAACCCCTGTGAAAAGGGGTGTCTGCTTTCTATACCATGATATGGGCAAGAGGAAGTCATTCAGCCATGGCAACATCTTAGCTAGGTCTTAACCACCTGAAAGACATCACTATCCAGTACAAAACGGGAGCTGATAGCTGCAAAACACAGTGAAAGATTCATGCAAGGATGAAAGCTGAGGAAGAATCAGCATCACTGCGCAGAATTCCAAATCAAAATGAGCATTTCTATGCACATGGGAGCACAGCCACAGGTTGAACATTCCTGTCCTGTTGGTCTCCTTCCTCCTTCACACCATTATGCAGGATGGATCTACTCTCACACAATGTACAGACAAGAAGGAGAAGTTCTCATACATAATTTCTGCCTTAGTGCAGCTCATTTTTAAGCTTCTAGAATGATACTAAATAATCCTGAATAAGAACTCTGTTTATATATTTACAAATGTGAAAGCATCCACCAATATTTCAGCACTTACTTTCTCATAAACACATTTCATATACTTAATTTCACTCACCTTGCCGGATTTCAGAGGAACTGATTTTTTTGATGGCAAAGAACTAGTAACTCGACTATACCTGCTGTAAGAGACAAGATCTGTTTAACATTCAAATGCTTCAGGAACTAATAAATGGAAAAAAGACATTTTCACTAAAGTATTAATGTCACTTGCATTTGCAATTTTAAAATTTACAAAGGGAAAGGCAGAAGTGTCATCAGATTCATTTTCAAGTATAAAGGTCTCCAGCAGTTAACCTGTTCAGGGGAATGCTATTAAATGCCAAATTTTATTTCAAAGAAAACTTGGGGAGATGGCTTAGAAACAGGAAATGCTCATCATTTCCTCTGAAGCACTAATGAAGAACTTTTCTAGCAGAAGCCCTGCTGATTTGTCTTAGAAGCAGTTTCCAAATCCAGATCTGTAACTGGACATAGTCTACCCTTGCTTTATGCAACTGCAGTAATTACAAAAATTACTGCAATTTAACAGCCATTTCAAATATTAATTTTGTCAGTGACTTAAAAAAATGTGACAAATTTGTGGGGTTTTGCACAACATAAATGTTGGAAATGAGCTGAACTCGATTGTCAAGCAAAATTGGTTTTCACTTCTATCACAGAGATCAGTTTACCAATTTGTGTGACAACCACCAGAAAACATCCTAGACAGAGGTACCTGGCTTTGCTCTCTTCACTCACTGTTGACTTTAAACTACTCAGCCGTTTCAGCCTGGCCAGTTTCCTGTTCCACTGTTCCAGTTCTTCTATTCTGACTTCAAGGTTGTTTGTTACTTTACAAAGCTGCTTTACAGCACCAACATTCTCCATAAAGATCTGATCCTAAGAAACAAAATAATGACAAATGGAGATACAGTGTATTCATCAATCAGTTATAATAAGCAGAAATGAGTACAGAATTCACCTATGTAAGGACACATTGAATATTTAAAATGCAAACAAGTTATCTCACTGTAAATGGGATGCACATATGACTATAAAACCTTTTGCTAGATGTTCAATTTGCAGTAAATTGAAAATGAGGACTTGCAGAAAAATTTGAAGAAGATAAAGGGCTTTTTAGACCAAGAATTTAAACTGTATATTGCCTTCATACTTTGTTCAGTTTTAAACCTTAACACTGTCACAGCAGGCACCTGCTATTTGATTTTCAGTGTTGCAGCTGAACATAGACTTCAGAACCATCCAACCATCTACCCACAGGTATTAAGTAGGACCAGACAAGCCAGAGTTTCTATCCATGTTGTACACATAATCACACAGACATCAGTGAGAAGGAAAAAAAACAAATCAGAGGTCAAGTTGTGATGGCATAATATTTTGTTCTCCCCTTCCAGTCTCTTACAGGAGTCTTGTGAGTTCTATTACTGCAATTACCTCTGCAACTAACACAGTTAAAACATCCTCCACTTACTCCTGAATATTTAACCCAGGAAAAGCCTTCTATTCTCCTACCCCTGCTTATCATCTGAGTATCAATCTGCTGCTGGAGAAGGACTCAGTGCAACCATCCAGGTACTAAGTATTTTATCCATTTCTGAGACAAAAATGGTTACTGATCCATTATAGGAGAATGGTAGCAATGTACTTTCTTTGCTGTGTTTGAAAGAATGGCTTTCTCATACTAATGTAAAACCCGACTGATGCCATTAAACCTTGGGTGAACCTATTACTGCAGTTAATATTACTAAGTGTTCCAGTCAAGGTATGCAGAAGGAAGGTAAAAGTAGTTTTGCCTTTCACATTTTAAATGCCAAGCACACCTTTCTTTTAAAGGTGACTGCATTCCACAAAAGCAGACAGCATTTTGTACAAGCAGAATCAGAGCACAGTTATAAGTGGTAAGTTGCAAACTTCCCTGTTGTCAGAAGACTAACAGGCTGTGTAACTAAAAAGTGACTTTAAAATAATCCCTTGAGCCTAGAACTGTGAAATTACTTATATGGTCACTTGTCCTCGTATCAATGATATGCAGTAGCTGCCCTTTCCATTCTCTTCAAATCATGCATGAATCACTTCTAAGTGGCCTCAACTAGCTGAGAAAATGGCTCATATGGTAAAATGAAGCAATACTTTCTTTGGGGAAAAAAAAGGACTGATTAATTTTACTGCCTCACTGGTGACAAAGTAGTGAGCACAGTGCAACTGAAAAGATTCTTGTCTCAAAATAGCAAATTTCACACAGTTGAGACATTTCTCTAGAAAGTAACAGAGCCTGCTTTAAATGTGCAATATAATCAAATAATTTTACAGAGTTAAACATCTCCAAATAGGTAACTGACAAAGAGATACAATAGCCAATATCCTGCTTATCTGGAGCTAAACTTGGAATACAAGATAAAGTTCACAGCTTCATCACCTGCCAAACTGAAAGCAAAAATACGGAGCACTGTCCATTTGCTACTTAAAGTGCTGAGCTATTCTGGAGTTGGGAGCTCCAGAAATTAAAATCAGATGTTCAACCTGGACAAAAGAGGTTCCAAATATCTAAAGTCAATATACATCTTAAAGTGTTAGAGACAGATCTCACCTGAACCCGTCACCCCAAAGATCACAGAACTGGCATTCACATACTCTGCCACAGGTGTTAGGAGACAGAAGAGAAAGCACAGGTCTGCCTAACCATACTGAAACGTCAAAGAGTTTGTGAAGTAATCCCAGCACTGGACGAGTAGGTAAGAAAATGCTAAGCAGCAAATAAGCCATTGCTGTAACAACCCATTCCTGCTTGGGTCCCATACACAGCAGAATCACACCCTGCAGATGTGAGTTAGAAAGCAGGCTATTTCCATTTGCTAGGTCACATCCCTGGAAGACATCCTGGCAAGCATTGTCTAGAGACCCAAGGTACACAGGAGAAAGGGAACACGGTGGGCCAAACAGCAGTGTTGTGAGGCACTGTTTGAGAGGGTATTCTGTGTGATATGTCAGCCAAAAGAGATATAAATCAAAAGATCAATTGTCCCAGCCTAAAATTGTGTCAGGAAAAAAACCCCTGACTACCCCAAAGCCATTTTGTGGGGGCTTAAACACGTAAATGATGCTGCAGCTGTCACACAATATAACAGGATGGGCTACAGGGCAAAATTAACCTAGTGTCATCATCCAGCATCATTGTTCTTCTCTGAGTACCTACAAATTGGTTGGAACCCTGACCAAATTCAGCAATTTTCTAAAAGTCTCTTTTTCACCGGTACTGCAGTGAAACAGTGCTCAGCAGAGAGACTGCTCTGTTCTGGACAAGCACTGTCTGCAGTCCTGTGTGACTGGACTCTGTGGCTGACAATCCCCTGCAGTCCTATTTCTTAAGGAAAAGGACGGGAAGAGAGCACAGGCAATAGACTAAGGCATTATTTCCCACCTATGAGCATGGTAATTACTTGGTGTGCCATAAACATTTCCTAATGTATGATTTGTAAGTTATAATAAGGCTTGAGATTGCCAAAAAACCTGCATACAGACCACACAGAGCTAGCATTTGTATTTGGTATGTAGAGGTTATTACCAGGATTAGAATAAGGAAGTTTTTATATAAAAAATAGAATGCCATCATTGCTTAATTCACTTCTGGAACACTTTATTAACTGAAACACTTAAACACAAAAGAATGTTTTGGAGTCCCACTTGTTGAACCAATGCTATGAAATTACTATCCACTTTCATTCAGAAAAGTTAGGGGTTTTTCCTTTTCTCTTTTATTGTATGTTTATATAGTATTGTAATCAGGTGTTTTTAATTCAAGACCATACCTTGTCAACCATGAGGAAGTTTTCTATTTTTTCTCCATGATCACAAGCAACATCTCCAACTTCTCTGACAGCTTCAGGTAAAAGCTCCTTCACTTCCTGGGCTATTATTCCTGTTCATGAGATAACAAAAAATAATGTCAGGAAGTACAGTGGCATGCCATTGACCATGGTTATGTGCTTTCTGTTGACCATTCTGAAAGCTACAGGCAGAGCCAAAGATAATCTAGAATTTCTCTCTGGTAGGAAACCCCAGGATTTCACTCTTTTTTTTTTTTTTTTCATTCCACAAAAAACAAACAGAAACCTTTAGAAGTCTCATTTCCCTGCAATAAGAACAAAATTGTAATCACATACTTCATTATCATTAAACCTCTGGAAAAATAACCTCCCATCTTTAAAAATTGAAACAGAAGTTGTAGAATTACTAGAAATACTTTGTTTTGGCATTTGTGTATCACAAGAGATACGCAGCAGAATGTGCAATTGCAGTATCATAAGAAATGAGGATGAAATAGCACGGTGTTAAAAAGCACTATGGCACAATGAATAACAGTGGATGTTCATGAAAAATGGGAACAGAGTAGCCTGAATACCTGTTTCATGGGTATCTTTTATTCCCATAACAGATGCAAATTCAGGCTTGTAGTCATATTCCACCAGCCTCATTTGTTTTATTCTTCTCAACTGTTCATTCGTATCGACCTAGTTGGACAAATACCAAGATTTACATATTGAAACACTAAGAAGGGCACCTAGGACATCACTGAGACAGCACCTAGCCTGACACAATCACATTGAAAACGGTGGACAATCTCCCCACTCCCCATTATCAGAGTGTTGTTTGTATTTGTATCGCCAGTTACCCCTCCATCTGACAACTCTGAGTTTCCACAGACAGCCTCTTCCCAAGTCCAGAGGCAGCGATTCGACAGAGCACAGCGGTCCATCTGGTTTCTTTAGGCCTGCATTTCAGCATGCCCAGGATAAAGAATCTGCTTCGCGTGTCAGAACAATGATCCACACATGTGCTGTGGTGCAAACATAAATGCCCTAAATACTCCAGAGCCCTCACCTCCCGGATATTCTGTTTTGCTCGGCTGTCAGACGGATGCATGACTCTGCCCATGACTTTGGCATTTCCGCAGACAACCAGTGCTTCGTCTGGTGCATCTGTGTTAATTCCTACTCGACCATGATAGACTATCGTCTCTGGAACGTGTCCTCGCTGCCACAGCACATCACTGTCATTCTCAAACTGCCCTGGATTAGATGCCTGGAAGAAAAGTTTTTCTTTATAGATATAGTATAGCATTATATAGCATTGCTTATTCCATTAGAAATTCAGGGAAAATGAAATGCCAGCTCTTTAATATTCAAATTGTATTCGATAGTTTTTCTAACACAGCAATAATAAAAAACAGAGTGGAGTCACTTCTAAGTGTTTCTGCTCACACAGCACTGGCCACATTGCTTTTTCCTTTGCATTCTACTTTATTATCACCTTAAGCTAAATTGTCAATGTCTAAACCTTTCCAAATTTTATCTTTGCCATGTAACCATTCTTTATTTTCCAGTAAATTTAGCTGAGACTGGAAATCAGAAAAGAGTAAACAAGGCAGATATTAAATATATGAGGTTCAAAAAATCCCTTGTAATCTTCTAAATTAACTCATATTAAAAATTTAATATTAAGGAAATGGGATCTTTCAAAGAACACCAATAAAACAGCAGAATGTGTATAACTAGAAAGAGCATTTGATTTCAGTAGTTAATTTTTGCTTTGTTTTGTTTTGTTTTTTTTCACTTTGAAGGCTTTAAAATTTGAGTCTGAACAAAAGTATGATCATGATAAAAAGTCTGCAGTCATTTAAAGAAGCCAGGCTTTCATGAGGCTTTGCCATCTTTCACAAGGCATAGTGCTGTGAACTCACCACTGTTTGTCCCAATTAGAGCATGATCTGATATGCCTGACAAGCACTATTCAGCTGGTAGTTTTGTTGTGCTCGAGTGTAGAAAGGGCCAGAATGTGAGTTGCTTTCTCTCGCAGTGCATTTGTACAGCTTTGCCACTTCAGGGTAGCCAGTGGCTGACTCAATTTACCCTGCCACTGAAGCCCTGATAGACATCTGGAAAATTACTTGTTTTTCTTTCCAGTTTTCCTGTTGATATTTTCACCACTTCAGCCCACAGCCACTTGATCTTTCTGCTTTTCTGCCTTTTTCCCTTGGTCTGAAATACTGGCCATGTCAGCAAAATCTCATTCCATTGATTCCTACTAAAAAACTATCTCACAGACATTGAAGGAGTTCTCTTCTTTGAAATTTTGAAAGAACCTAATACTAAAAATAATAGGAAAATGTAAATTTCTAAATCTTACATAAAAATATATATCTCGTAAGATAAAAAGAACGAGTCAAATGTGAAAATGGAACAGCTTTCCCAAATTAGTGGAGAGGTGCTATCTGTGACACTTAGATCCAGAAAGAGAAATTCAGATGATAGCAGTATTGTGGAAATTAATGGACAAAATGAAAAAAGCTAAAGAACTATATATGCCAGAATGATGCAAACACAGTGCTTCAGTGTCCTGAACTAAAAAGAAACAATAGCAATGGCCAGGATGATAAAACTTCTCGACAGGGCAGAGAACTGCTGAATTCCAGACACTGCTTCCAAAGCCCTTTCACAGCTCTACCCAGAAAGGAGTTCTCAACCACACTGCCCTCCAAGAACCTAACCATAACTGCAGGAAGAGGATTTATGGCACAAGAGGACACCCAGACAAAAAAGGAGCCAAGACTGAAACCATCTGAAAGCCCTCATCTTCCCTTGGAAATTCTTGTGCAACACCCCTTGCGCTGGAGATTTGCCCTTTTGCTCTCTCCAGTCCCAAATGCTAAACCAGGCCACAGTAATAAGCCTAGGGAGATGATGGGATTCCGAAAAGGACCCAAGCAATGGCCTGCAAAACTGATGCAAAGACTAATAGCTTTTGACAGCCCTCACCTTACTTTAGAAGCCTCTTCCCAGCCCCACTTAATACACCAGAGCTCTTGGTCTTATTTGACTCTAAAACAAAATGCTAAACCTGTTCCTCTCCATAACCCAAGGACCAGAAGGAGCCCATGCAAAAAGAAGCAGCTCTTAACAGATCCACAAGAAAAAATTCACAGAACTGCAACCTTCCAGACGCCCTCTCCATCCTTTGCAGCCCCACCACATGGCACCTACATATTCCCCACCTTTCCAAGCCCTAACCATAATATTCACCCCAGAAATAACCAAAACCCTAGACTATGCCTAGTTCAAATGTTAACCACCAACTATGGATCGCATGAAAAAGGGGGCTGGGACTGAAAAATTTGGCAGCCCCCACCTTCCCTTGGCAGACCCCTTGCAATCCCACTCATGCTGTGGCTCTGGGCTTCTTCTCTCTCCTAACTAATCATCCAGCGCTCCCATTACACTCCAGCTCTGCAGTTTTTCTCTTTTCCAAGTCTACAGGCTAAAGCTGAGTACTAAAAGAAAAACTTTATGTGGATCAGAGGACTGAAAAGTAATGGTTATGAGGAAAAGAGACTTATTCTTCCTATTTCTAGTTTGAAATCCATATTACTGTGACCAAATTAAGAGGTGGGGCTCTCTGGAAACACTGGAAAGGGACAGCTAAGGGACAGCTAATTTTCCCAGAGCTGCTTGACGTTCTTTCCTTATATTCTTTTTTCCTTCTCATCCTCTTTTGAAAATGAAGCCTCTAGCCAATGAAAGCACTTACCAAATTCCTGGCAAGTGCAGGGAATTGTTATATCTCAATCAAAAAAAAAATCTGGGAAAATCAACATATTTTGTATTGGAATTCACAATGGCTTTCTTTTTAAATTCTTCCATATCTCTACTTTTAATATTTTTAAATTCTGATAATTAAAAGATAACATACAATTGTAATCTTTTTCCCCACAATCTTTTTGGGTCAGTGGTAATTCTATGCCAAAGAATCATTCCCCTTCAAAATCTCACATGAATAACAAAACAGTGAGTACTTTTATATGAAAGCAACATAAATTTATACCTACCCTCACAATGATCTTTTCAGAGACATTTGCAGATAGCAGGTAAAGTTGATCCTGGGAGGCAGCATACAGTCCAACTACCAGCATGAAGTATCTAATTTGAAATTGATTTAATGAAGACAATAATTGAAGTAATGCCTTCTCATGGAAAAAATCAAAATATTTTAAATACAGCTGTTATTATTAATACACAAAAAGAGAGCCAGAATGTTTTTTAAAAGTATAAATACTATATTAGGAAATAAAAATGGGGGGGGGGTTCACTCTCAAGAAATACGCTCTTACAATTACTAAAAATTAACAAAAAGTTACAGAAATTTTGCCAAATTTAAGTAATGAAGATTCAAAGATGAAAACCTTTCCTTCCTCAGAAGAAACTTATCATTATTTATTTTTTTGCCTTCCTCACTTTGTCAGCCATTATTCCGCCTATGATTTCCTGAAACTATCTCTAACCATAAGGGTGAGGTTTGGGGGTCTTTTATTCTCATATAATTCCGTAATTCTAGAGAAAGAGGCCCTTAAGCAGATACCAAGTATCACCGAATTTGAAATAAAACTTGATAATACTGAGATCTTCCACAAGCATTAGCCTCATTCTAAAGCAGACCTTCTTTTTTCCACTTCCAACACACAGGCCAACCAGGTAGAGGAATACCTCAATACCTTTGATCAGGATTTGGTTTTCCCCTTTTTCTCATATTATTTGCTGTTGTTTCACTGAAATGCAGCCTTCCCAGTGTTACTCTTGTTACCTGGTCTCCTGGCAGATCAACTCTAAAATAGAAAAAGAAAGATGATCAGGGAAGTAAGCATTTGGAGATCTACCTGCTCAAGCCAGATTTCCTCAAACCCATTAAAACAGTTCTAAGAAAAACTGACAAATAAAAAAAACAGAGGATCCACAGTAAAAATAAAGTAACCCTGGTTTCTAAAAACATATTAAAAACAGTGCCTACATCAAGGAAACAAACAAGATAAAGCACCAGCAGCACAAACTGTTCTTAGTAACGAGTTCTGTCTTTCTTGGTCTGTTTGTACAGTCTTGAATGCAATAAAACCGTATGTGTTCCATATGATGGCTATTTGCTGTTTGCCAAGGTTAATAGCTGCTTGCTTATTATGGGACCTGAATTTCCACATTAAAATAAACTGATCTTAATCCTTGCCCTTTTTCTCATCCGCATCTAATTTGTGTGTCTGGAAGTACAAAAGAGACACCCCTGTGTCAAATACGTAGTGGTACTGCTCCTGTAAGTGATAAATGAAGAGATGGTATGGATAAAATTACAGTCCACCTAACAGTCACATATGAAACAATTTACATACACACAGAATCTGTCAGTATGCAAAAAGAAGAAAAATGTCATCATAGAGATAATTTAGTGAAAATCAAGCTCTTCTCCCAAGCTCAGTTCAGTTTTGCTAATATTACAGTGCAGCCTTTATCCCAGCACTGTCCTGTCTAAGTTGACACTGTCTTATCTCTTTGTGTTGTAAGGCTGATTTAATTATTTATAGAGAACAGAACAGCTCCAACAGAAGACATTTATGCCAGAAGAATAAACATTGATTCTGCCAGTGAGTTAAGATGCTGAAGAATGGCAGAGTTCCAGGAAGATGCTGCATGTATGTTTCTAGCAGAGGCCTTCCCCCTTAAAGACACTGCAAATATATCTCATGCCCATATAGGATAGAAACATTACTGACATTTTTTAAGATTGGAAATGCATCTGCCATACAGTTCTAAGCAGCATACAAGAGTGTTGCTAGCGGAATATAAATATTTTGGATAGACACACAACACATTTGTAAAGCTGCTGAAAACTTAATGAAGGGCAATGAGGTACATATTACCTTAGATATTATTATATACATTACTTTATTATTATATATTTTTGTGATTCTATGCGTGCATCCAGAAAGGAATTTAGACAAAAATCCAGAAACTGGCTTAGAACTACTAAAAGTTTTCAAGAAACAACCACTTCACATTTCAAACCAACCACATACTGAAATAAAATGGAATAATTTTCTCAAAATTCTTACTTCACAGGATGGAAAAGTTTTTTGCTTCGATCGGACTGAGACTGTTCAATAGCAATTGTTTGATTTGGAGCTTCCACCTATAAAGGGAAAATAATTTTCAAAAATGACAAAATTATTAAATTTTCAAACACATAAAATTGAAATAGAAATTAATAGGCAAATTTTGTCTGAAACAGTGAAATCTCCCTCATTTCTAATGGAACTACATAGAAATTCATACAGGAACTGACTCAGGATTGACTGATAATTGACAGCTTGTCTGAGGATCCAAATCTTTCTGTGGATGCAATTTGAAAGAAAAAGGTAAAAAAAAAAAAANAAAAAAAAAAAAAAAAAAAAGGAAGGTAAGTCATGCATTAATTCACAAAAGAAAAAACGCTGTCTGAATCCAGGCTATTATTGGCTCATACTATGCCAAAGCATAAATGCAACATGGGAACTGAGCCTATGTAAGGTAGTTCCATGTTCCAGAAGTTATTCTAATGTCAATTTCTGTACCTTTCTGGAATGGCACCAAGCAGCACTTTGCTTCAGATGGAAACAGATGAAAGCAATATTTACTAAATTCTTCTGCATTAGAATGCATTAAGCAAAACTGGTAGTAACTGCAAGTTGGGAGTAAGTAAAGAAAGCCTGGTAAAATATTTCAGAAAAGCTTCAACTTCTTACTACTTCTGTATATGCAGATTTCTGGACCTATACTGCCAAAAGTGGGTTCTTCCATAAAGCATCACTCTTTTTTTTTCCCTCCAAAGATTTCCACACAGAAGTCACTAGTAGCTTGAAAGAGTTCTCTTTTGTTAGACAGAAGAAACACTTGCCTTAATTCCATAAGCTTTCAAGTAAAACTTTTCTATTGGTTTCCCCCCCAGCTGAGTTTTGACATATTTTGGATGTCCAGTGATTCTAATATGGACTGTGATTTGGAAATGATTCTTCTTCTGGCACACAAAGGCATCATCTGCTGTTGAAAAATTAAATCCTTTATCTGTGACAATGTGATATCCCACAGCAGGTCTACAAAAACAAGAAAGAATAGAAACTTGAAGTACTGGCATTTTTGAGTAACATCTTAAGTTTCCAATTTTTTACATGATCTGAAAATCAATCTGATTTTTAGTGTCAAAATGGGAGCTGAAATACATCCTTACAATCACCAGTTCCACCAGTATTTTCTTCATAGCCTCTCAAGGTGTAAAAATGAAAATGCATATAATGTGCCCTCTAATTCTAGTCTGACATATGAAATGTTTAGAAACCAGAGGTGGAGAGGCTTACATAATCCTCACTTATAAATCTGATATAAAGAAACTCTGTGCACCTAAAATCACAACCAAATCTTTCAGTGTATTCAATCATTCATTATAACATTGCTATAAACAGCAGTCTGCAGCCAGTGCTGCAGGCAGCAATGTGTTAATGAGCCAGCAAGACTCCCTGTTTTGTTCATGAATTCCCACACCAAATTCTTCCACAGGAGCTACTGGGACTCAAATAAGGCTTTACTCAGGCTAAAAGAAGAGTTATCCATACTGACCCTCTGGCCAGATGGCTAAAAAACTCTTCTTTATATGTTGTCCTTCCTCCTCTGACTAAAGCAATCCTATTTTATTTATTCAAAGTGTTAATTTGTCACCCAAGGAGCAAGAGTATTCTGTCCTTATGATTCACAGTAAACAAGGAAAGGTATCACAAGATCTTTAAGTGATGGTTAATGCTGAAATAACAGGACTACATGGCAAGATTCTCTTATACAGGCATTGGCCTTTCTTGCTAATGAAAGTTTGATAATGATGATCTTGTCTGATGTCACTGAGAATCTCTCATTAACACAATTACTGAGGATGGCTTTTCATTTCTTCCATTCATTTGCAAATTATTAGTTGGAAAAATCAAAATGTACAGACTTCATAACAAATGCAAAGACTTTATTATCTTTTTTTATAAATTATGAACAAAAGTGCCCTTTCAAACAATCACTGATTATCTGGGACAGAAAAAAAAAGAGAAAACTATTTTGCAAAAATAGTTTAAAATATTTCAAAAATATTAAGTCATGTGTTACTTCATATTTAAAATTATACTGAACTGTGTACCACCTCCTCAAACCATCATTATTAAGGAAGTAAAACTTCTTCAGTTTCTTCCTACAATGGGTGATTTTTTATTTATGTAGGAAATGTATGTATTTCACAGAAGGGAAATAAGTAATTTTTCAGATTTAGGTGTCCAGCAAGTTCATTAACCCATCTTCTTAAAGCAATTTCAGACTATTTGCTTGCATGCAGACAAGCAGCTTGAGAAGCCAAATGACAAATTTCCATGTCTCCAAGTTGAAGTATCTGGAACAATTACTCCCAAAGAGCAATTTCGTGTTATAACTTTTCTGAGTATGTCAGTTACAGTAATTAAGAGCAAACACATATTTTGTTCTTAGTACACAAAGGATGGTGAGTCTTACAGTAAATAGCTTTTAGGTGGCAAGGGATATTCCATATATGCATACTTGCATTTGAAGCAAATATACTTCAAATTCCTTTTTCTATTCAGAATTTAAATTTTCAGACATCATCTTTGGAACAGAGCCCCACCAATACGGGGCACGGGGCCAAGACAGTGCCATCAGACACAATGCAGAGCATAATTAATAGCAGAGTAACCTTTTCTAATGAATCTACCTCAGCTAACAGCATTTTGTTTGTGAAAATTAAATAATCCCAAAGGTTAAAATACTGTATGAATAACATGGAAACTAATGATTAACCTGAGAAATGCCCCTAAGCTGGGCACAGCAATTTGAAGGCACAGGATCAATCCATCTATGCTGAGCAACGATAAGCACGTGAATCTTCCGAGGCTAAGAGAATACAGGATCACTACTCAGCAAATCTGTGCAATGTGTTGGAATTACCGTGCATCTGGAACAAGGGCACTGCTGTTGATCTCACTGAAAAGTAATAGTGACTTCCTCTGCTAATAACACCTCAATACCCTTACACAGTAATGGCAACAGTGTGTGGTTTTGGAGACTTTAATGCTCAGCATCACATTGTCTTCGTTGACCCAAGCCACAAAGAAATGCGAGTCTGGAATCTCAATTTTGAGTGTACAGGGAACCAACAAGCAACTGGGCAGCAGCAGGAGAGCAATCTCCCACCATCAGCACACAGCTCATGTAGTCATTGACTAAAAGTGTAACAAGAGTTAGAAGCCACTTCCATTTAGGTGTGTTATGCCCCATTACACTGATACACCCCCAACTCCTGTGAGAGTTTCTGGCAAGCTGGGCTAGAGGAACACTGAAATTTACTACGCTGTATAATTCCTGTGGAGACTGTGACAAATTTTGTGTACCAATCTCACCAGATGATGTAGAAAAGGGTTAATTTGTTAAAAGGGTTCATTCACTAAATACTAAACTGGAGAAAACCAGGAATGTAAAGTAAGCTTGGAATGACTTTTCCCCAGATCATGTGGAAAAAAGAAAATATACACAGGTAAACTCTAGATCTTTGACTAAACAGTTGCATGCCATACAAAGATGTCTATAGTTTTTAAGACTTGGGTTATATGAGCCCAGAAGTAATACAGTCATCTTCCAACTTCGTTTACTTTTAATGTTTTAGGCCACTAGAAGAAAAGGTGCCATACGCTTAGTGATTACTTGCCCCAATGTGCTTGACAAAATTAACAAAAAGTTAACAGGTATTTTAACTCACTTTTCTTTTGTCCCTAAATCCCTGAAGGGAAATCAGAAAACCCAGCATGAATTTCAACCAGTGTTTAAAGTTCTACTTATCTGATACATCTGCAAGTTCATACTTCATCATGCCTCTTATATTTCCTTCTCTGATCTTATTTTCAGTAAGAAAAAGGGATGCCAAATTTATTGTTTATTCCTACAAAACTACAATAACTGGGGGGAAAAAAACAAACCCAAGGAGGAAAACCCCATGAGAAACCACTTTTTGAAGTGCAAACATCCATGCTTACAATTTTTCATAATTAGAGTTAAATAAGCTGTTCCACTGAGAAGTTTGATATGGGTGCCATGCTAGAATTTGACAGCATTTTTCCAGAGCCGCATTCTGTCCATCACTGTCATATTCTTGCACTTCAGCAGCACAGTCCTTAACAGTTGCTGTAGAGAGATAGTGACAATTCAGTTATTACTTTTGGAACTACTCAAAAATCCTGCATAAACATTTTTTAAATAAATTTACATATATATAAATCAAAAATGCATTGAACATATATTTAAAACTGATTGCCCTTTGCAGTCATTCCAAAAGATTGTGTTATATTCCCCTGCTCTAGAAAATAAACTTTTCAGCTCTCCTGATTTGCAAAATATTACACATGTAGCACTTCTTAATTTTTATTCTCTCCAAAAGGATGGATAGTTTCCTTTGGGGAGTTGGGGAAAGGAAAACAAAGCATCTTACTGTACCTCTGCAACAGTGCAAGAAGCAATTAAGCAAAATAATTACATTTGTTTCCCATTCTCTCTACTACAGATTTAAACTGGAAAATAAACAACAGGAGGCACAGTTTTGCAATAACAAGCACATTAACCACTGCAGCTGTTTGATCTGGTTACTGCCTTCATAGTATCCACTATAGATTTTGGAAACAGACAGGGCCAACCACAATTCTCTGAGATACTATACAGTTTATGAAGACAGAGAAGACTGTGATAAGGGACACTGATAAATAGTGCAGTAAGGATAGGAGAAATTATGTCATTGAGCATATAAACTAATGTTTATAGTAGATCCAGCCAGTGACAGCGCAGGAGGACAGAACCTACTGAATCATTTCAGGCCCCAAGCTTCTTTAGCAAGACTTCACTTCTGGCATACAGCAGAGTAAAGATATACATATATATATATATTAATGAAACACCACAGTAAAGAAATTCACACCTCATTTCTACATGATCCCCAAGCCATTTTTACCAATGTCTGTGTTCTTTTTCCAATGCACATGTCAGTGAGATTTTATTAACAGCAGCACCCAAAGAATGCCTATTTCAAAGCTATGTCTTTAAGCATTAAAAACAGCAATAAAAATTTTAGATACAGAAGTGTCTGCTTGTCTTCTCCTTCCAGAGGTGGTTGACTTAGAGGACTACTCAAAACAAATAATAGATACCAAAGGGAAAGTAACCTACTAAGTCCAGTTGCTACTCATTAGAAGTGTTCCAAAATGCTGAAAAAGAACTTACTCTGAAGAAATAACAAACAGCGCTCAGATTTTTCACTAACAGACAGGGGTGAAAATTCCTCAGATAAACTGTTCATTATAAACTGTTCATTTGTAGAGAGCCTCACACTTCACAGAAGCTGATTCATTTCTGTGCATGCCTGATAAGCTTTTTTTAATCAATTGGTATAAGCTTAGCATTCTTATCTTGATAAAACAATGAACGAAATTAATTTGGGGAAGAGGTGGGAAAGAACATACATCTTTCACCAACCTTGCGCATGGACACGCTTTGTAGAAAAAATACGGAGTGAAGGTGATAAAGGGAAGCCAAAACCTCTTTAGTCATCCACCACGTTAATTCCCTGTTAAGCAGGCATAAGATGGTTTCTCTGCCCAGTCAATTTAGCACCAAGCTAGGTCAGCAGAGTATGGTATCATCTGTGTACTGCAGGATCACTCATGCATAGGAAAGGACAGAATACTCTGTCCAGAGAATCCTCAGGGAACATGAACCTCTAATGTTTCCTCTCTCTTCACCAAATATAAATAGGTCCTTGTTTTCCAAAACACTGAAAAGGTAAATTCTTCCAAATCTGGCAGTGGAGTACAGATCATTAATACCACTACATTTTCAGAGACAGCATGAATTGTTTTCTTAAACTATTTGCTTGTCTGTGGCTCAAAACATTACATTTAATGTTCACAGAGCTTCTTACCTTGTCTGGAATCCTGAGACTGCACTGGAGAATCAGTGACATCTCCCAGTAATTGGGAAAGCTTCCTTTTTTCGCCTGATGCTGCAGAAATACTTTTTTAAAAACACATGTTGCATTATTCATTTACAAGTTTAAATACAGCCATTACAGAATCATAACAAGAGAACACCCAGGTATCTATGATCCCATTTTAACTGCATTATCATGCAAATTCTGATTTGTCAAGAGGAGGAGGTTATTGTTGGCTTGGTAAAACTGAATTATTCAATTTTTTCCTTGCAAAACATAACCTTTTTTAAAAAAATTTCATATAAATAAAAATGTTGATCTTTTTCAAAAAATTTACATGGTGCATAAGTGGCAGGGGTTTACTGTTTCCTGACAGCTGCATTAAAATCACAGCTTTTATCTTGAATAATTATACTGAACTGAGCATGAATGCACTTTTGTTCTTGCAGAGAAAACACCAGTAGCAGATAACAGCTTTCCCCTTTGCCAGAGAGTGCAATTTCAAAAAATACCCCTCTGTGCAAAAGAAAAAAAAACTTATTCCAAAGTTCTGATATTTACAGAGCGTAAACCAGAATATCCTAAGAGATGATCACTCCTTCTGGGTGCGGGGAAAAAAACCCAAATACTCCAAGTCTCAGTCAGGGCCAGTAGGAACTCAAACTAAGGTTTCTCCATGTCATTTCTCCATGCATTCTTAGTGAGTATCATGGTTGCATGCTTGCACTAGTAAGTGTATTTTACCAGTTAACGTTAGAATACTGGTGTATTTTAAGTAATTAGGCAACCACAACACAGTGATGGCTTAATAAGGCAGATGCTATATGAATACCATTTCACTTGCTTACATAGATATGACAATTGTTTTCTCTCATGTCACTTGCTGGAACACTTACAAGATGCTTATGGACAAATCCCTACAACAGGTAATGCAAAACACATGAATCTTTTTATCATCCAGTTTGAAGCACATCTTGAGCCCTCCTTAGCCTTCTAATGTTTTAAAAATTGAAATCCGTTCCTACTTCCAATGTGAACTTCAATTAAGTTACTGTAAAGAACCCTCAACCACAAGCATCTCAAAAACGTCTAAATACTGCCATCCTGTGGAAAACCCTACACCCACAGAGATTTACAACCAGTCTGAAACCATGTCTTCTACCAGCTCTACCTTTTTTTCATCTGTCTCATCCTTTGCATAAAAACTTTTATCATTTACCCAGAAATCTGAGATGCATTAGGCTGAAAGTCTGAATAATTAAACCCCAAACAGCTGGAGGATGTAGAATGATTCCAGTGAGGCACAGCATTTTCTGTCTTCAGGCAGCAGCCTTGGGAGGTGGTGCAAGGATGTCCAATGGCACCGGGGTCAGAGTAAGCCTCCATGAACCTGCAAGGAAGCTTGCTGGGTGCCACAGTAGATGGGCATGGGACTGGAGGCTGCAGCCCACTGGGCCACGTGGCATCACACCATGGGGCTGCAGGGAATAAACACACAAAAAAATAAGAACAAGGAAGAGGAGCTGGAGATCTTATGAGCTTGGGAGAAGCTGAATTCATGTCACCTACTTTGTAGCTGTGGTGGAGAACATGGTTCTGATCCAGAGTCCGGTGGGGAGTCTGGCAAATTGCTTTGCCTACGGATGAAAAAGAGATTTTCATTTCTATTGGAACAAGACATGGAGGATGACAACAGCCAATGATGAAAGCAGATGGGGGACCCCCAGGCTTCTGACAAGGTCTTCAGGAGGCATTATTTACCATGTTTGCTGCCCCTTCTCACAGGAGCAGCATCACTTGCACTTCAGCAGACCATCTCCTACAGCCCTCCGACCTCTCTGCCATGCAGGGCGGCACATCCATACCAGTTCCTGCCCAAACCCTGCCTTCACAACCCACTGACTTCAATCCTCCTTCCTTCCATGAACAGTTCTGCAGTTACCTCTGGGCACACCAATAACTTTGAATGTATGGAGCTCAGAGGGGATTTAAGGCCCATTCTCCTAGATTACAAGTTAAAGATCCAGGTTAAAGCATCTTGGTCAGGAGCCAATTTCTTAAGCCCGAAGTTTGGCCAAAGTGCACTCAGTCCCTCTCAGTCAGATGGTAGCAGGTTCCATTTTAGCACCTCACTCACCATGAGAGGCAGCCCAAGTATGGAGGGAAGAGGTGCCTGACACTGGTGGGAAACTCACATGCCCAGTTTGAAATACAAGCTTTTATGAGCTCATCTAAAAGGACCAGAAGCTTATCATGGATTTTCCATGGGCAGTTAGCGGCCTTCTTTCTCATCAGTTCTACATAATCTTCAGTTTTATTTTGTTTGGAAGAACATAGCAAGGGACCAATAACTAATAGGTTTTACCCTAAGTCATAAAAGCATTGAAAATAAGGAGTACTAACAGGTACGTCCCAACAGCCTCCTCAAAAAAGCTTCAAAGTCCTAACAAATCTTAAAATGCCCCCTCATTCCTCACAGAAGAGAAGCCATTCATTTATGTTTTAACCCAAACACCATTGCTGACCCATTATTTGTAGTGCTGAGTTTATCAGTGAGCAGTAGGAGGGGCTGCCCATGAGGAGTGGCAGGCACCTGGAGATCAGGAAGGAGGGAGAAGCACTCAGCTTAAATGGAGCCTCAAAAAGGATGAGGGAGGAAGGATGTTTCCCAAGTGTTTTAATTGCATATATTTTCTTTATCTCAATACACATCAGTGATCAAAAGTTTGTGTTAACTGGTAACAAAGTAAAAATGTCTTGCACTTGGGCTCTCATGCCCTTGACAAAGAGTGCTCTTGGGATGCTGGCCCATACAGCCCCACACACAGGACCATCATCCCAACACTCCTCTGAAAACACCTGCTGACTAACACTGTGCTATGCCAGATTTTGCTTCTGTCTTCTGTGCAGCAACAGAAGCAGGAGGCTCATCTCCCAGTTCACTGGAATTGGAAAGCAGGGCCACCTCCACACAAGCTCAGGGTCACTGGCAGTCAGGACTGCACAGGAGAAGCACCCTTGGCACCTTGTGTAGGGCAAGGTCCCTGCATGGCACAGCACCTGCAAACCCCTGGTGGGAACATTACTGGGAGCAGATGCAGAGGCATAGGATGGGAAGGCAGTAATGCTCTGACAGTCACTACAAGAGCTGCGGTCTGGAAGCATGACGAGGAACCCCAGCTGGGAACGAAGAAATCCCATGTGATCCACAGCGACCTCCTTGCCAAATCTCATAGACAAGCAGGAGAAATTTATGTTGCAACACCCTTGCTTAGATGGGTCATCATGGAAAGCCAAACAACTGAAGTATAATCTGTGATTTTTAGTGTTACCTGTTTTTTCTTAGGCAAACAGGTAAATGACCTCTCCTGATTCCCTTCTAAAGAACTTCAAGCACACTGCTCTGTATCAGGATGTGCTGGCCATTTTACTGTGTGGCTTTCCCTTGATTTTCAGGCAGAAAGTGAGTATGCAGCTAACACCAAGAGCTTTGATCTCAGTTTGTCTCCAACAACTCAGTCCACTCCCCTGCCTGAGATTTGAAAGGTTGGTTATTTGCTCTTTGGTATATATGTTTGACTATACTGTCTCATATTTCCTTGTGATACTTTATTTTGCTTTTACAGTGCTTCTATTAGACACTGGTAAGGGGTTTCTATCTTCAAGTGAGACCTGGAACTACACCATGGTTTAAGCTAGACCAAGTCCACTCGTAGCTCACAGCAACAAGCAGACATTCCCACACTAGGTAGCAAAACCAAAGATTCCGAGTTCCAGTCCTGCCTTGCTAAATTTTAAAAAATACATCCATAAAAGTCTAAAACTTCCCTTCCACACAGTTCATGTTCTGGTTTTAAATGCTGCCTTGGGTATTTGATTTCTACTTTAAGTTAGAGTGTTTCAGTAAAATACAGAGACAGACACTTTCTAGGAGAAATAAAGTATTTATGAAGCCCAGAGGTAGTAGAGACATGTCTCCAAGTCAGAACCTTACTGAAACTGATATTGTGGATTTTTGAGGAAAAAAATCTGTAGTTTAAATGATTCGGTATTACAGGCATAGTATATCAATTAAATTGCTGCTTAGGAAAGAACATGGCAACCCTTTTTCTCCTTTCAGTGATGAAGAGGAAGTTATTACTGTAGGAAAACATGAGAACATCACATAGTACTTCACTTGTGATGCAGGAGAAGGATAAATGTAACATTGATGGCCTCTCTAATGCAAGATGATCTTTAATGGAAATTTCCAGGTGTCCCCAAGACCTTGGTGGTAACAGCACCCTTTTTACTGCACTCTCCATTTAGTATGGTGCATGCCAACACGGTGATCTGCATTTTACTTGTATATATGGAGGTTTTTAATACCGTTCTCCTTTGATGTGTTTTGGCAAGTCCCTTTTATGAAATTCTACTCTGTTTATCCACAAATAGTCTGCAATAGAAATACTTGACTCGTAGAGATCTAATGATTCAGTAAATGTTCTTAATCCCAGAAATAATGAGGTATGGCTGTACCCTTAGTGTAAAATTCTGTTCAGCCCCCCAAACCATAATAGCTTTACAGATTTTTTTTTGCATGTCAACACTTAGTAGCATATAATTATATGACTTACCTAAGCTACATAATAGCATATATACACACATTTATATTTCTGCTGTATTTTGTGTATAAAAGCAAAATAATGTCATTTTAATGTTGTCATACAGGAGTTCAACAATCTGCTTAACCTAAAACATGTTTAGTGACTCTAAAAATTAAGGTTATAGATATTTATATATAACCTCCTCTTCATTATTGACTTCTATAGTGTGGACAGAGAGAATCAATTCATGACTTAGAGCAGGTAGAAGCCTATTTATCCCACTGCAAAGTAAATGTGTGCTGCTGAGCGTCTAGAATGAAAGATCCTGTTTAACTGTTTTTAAAACATCTCTCTTGCTCTGCTTATTGACAAGTGCAAGTGTCAGGTCATTAATACTATTTTGCATTGAATAACACAGTTACCTGACCACTGTCTAGATGAAAGATTTGGTTTTTAAGCCTTTGGTATATCAAAATTTTTCCACTCTTGATCATAAACCTTTGCGCTATGCATTCTTTGAATATCTTAAAGTTAGCCTCAAAACAGATTAATGGACAGTTTCTGTCCTGAATTAAGTATTACGATGAAAACAGTAGCTCTGCTTCCCTCAAACTGAGATTTCCATTATTCTCTCAATTTATTAAACATTTTTGTCTCACTTTTGTCACTTATTCTGTACATCAACAGTAAACTGGCACTTACAGGAATGTTAAAGTAACAGCTTGGCACTTAACATCACAATTAGCCTAACAGTTTTGAATCAAGTCAGACTTCTATCATTTGTTCTGTTGAACAAGCCAACAGTATTCCCATTACTGTCTGTAATTCATTTTTCCCAAGTCTTCTTAAACAGCTTCAAGAAACAGTATCAAGAGAGCCACAATCCTCTTGAAACTCAGATTTTATCATGGTACTAATGAAAATAATTCAAGAGATGGGGCTAAGGGAGAAAGCACATATTGCTATAATACTTACAAAGTTCCAAGCTCTATGTCACTACTAATGAATTCTTCCAACAGGCTTGTATCCACCATGGGATTCTCCAAGGCTCCATGGACATCTTGCCCTAAAATTAAAAATAAAAAACACAGAATCATCAGTGTTTCATACTAAGTAATGCTTCCCATGCTCCCCTACAGAAAGGAAAACCAAATCCATCCTGTCTTATGTGTGACAGGTGGGTTACACTTCCAATTTAATCATTCTGGGAAAAAGAATGATGAGAAATGCAGGGGCAGGCAGGGGCAGATGCCGATGAAAGGGCAGCACCAGGCAAAGAGCAGTGCATGCATGGTCTTAAGGCTTAAGTGAATTACCACAGCAACAGGACGAAGGACCCCACTCTGCAACCAGGGAAAAGGTTTTTGAAGATAATTTTCAACTCTTTTACACTGGGTCAAAACAGTTTGCTGGGTCGAAGCTCAGCCATTGTTTCACACAGTACTGCAAGTGAGTTTCTGAAACACCCAATTTAAAAATCCACCATCTGAGCTTAAAGAAAGCACAAATAAAGCTTGAGAAATGTTTGATTGGTGGCTTTTTTTTTATTCTACCCAAAAAAAACCCCAGCCCACGAACAAGTTAAAAGTATTAACAAATAGAAAGGTTCAGTACTTTGCCCTTTGTTGCTTGGTAACTAAAGGCTATAAACAGATTTTATGATTATAAAGTTTCCGGACTTCATGACAACTTTTGTAGAAAGTCAACCAGAGATCTCTAAAAAACCCAACCAAGCAGACCTACTCTGCAGGCACCACACCTCACCAGCAAGCCTTCCACAAGCACAGGTGTGGCCAGGCAGAAAGCAAACAAGATAAGGACCTTGCCAGTCCGGCTTGAGCTACGTGTGGCTCTGTCCTGCTTCTACACAAGATGAAACAGACCAGGCCACACACCCAGAGCCGTGTGGCTCAGCCCCCAGTGTGTGATACCAACCATGTCCCTTAGCTCAGCGGCAGCACGTGAGAGCACCCAAGAGCACAAAAGGTTAATCACTGTCACTGAGCAGAGAAGTAACTGCCTTTGGTGCATTTGCTGTCTTCTCACTGTACTAGCTTGCACAGTAAGATGTCATACCACAATGTATCTCCAGCTGTTTTCTGATGTCTCTGTCTGATACTGTTCCTTCTTGAACCAGTGTTTAGAAATGACATAATTAGAAGCAGCATCTAAAAATCCACCACCTTGCACAAAATTCTCTCATGTGCCTATCTTAATACATAAATGTTCATTCTTCATGTCTGAATGTAGGATAACCCCACCTTAATCCACAACACTTCTCTTTTTACCAATGTAGTCCACAGGAAATTGATTCATTCACCACCTTCTTCTACCCACCTGTTCTTCCTGTTCAAATTGCCCAGCCTTCATGCAGAATTATATCATTTTACTACTAATATGAGGCCAGAGGTCATATACAAAGTGTTTTTCTTGTACCACAAAACTAAGAATTCTTTATTTGGACCAAGGTCAGAGACAGGCTCTTTTTAATCAAAGAACACAGCTATGAATTAAATAAGGACAAGGCCTTTCAAAATGGGCATCCCACCATCCAGAGATTAGCTCTGTTGCTAAGTGATGACGACAGCAATACGTATTATTCCTTCTTAATCTCTCCACTTTGCATGAACAGCTAAATGGGGAGGAAAAGGAAACAATAAGTAACTCTGTGCTGGGAGAAGAAGGAAGCACACCAGGAAGAAGATAGGCCACCACTAATGAGTGTTTGTGATGCAGGTGCATGGAAGGGCTGGTACATTTTGCTGCCCTGTAGAACTTCATTCTTTCTTTCTGAATGTACTTTCCAGGTCAGTGGCATCATGTGCTTGCACTGGCATGTTTCAGCAGAGGAGTTGTTGGATCATACACAAATGTATTTTAAAAGTTGGTAACCATTTCACAGGCACTTGACCACAGTTAGTACTTCACAGATATGGGCAGTATGCAAGCCAGTCACTCATTTGCATGTTAGGACCTTGCAAGAGCAAAGAACTGTGTGCATGTAGCAAGAAAAGCCATGCTGAAAGGCCTCTGTGAACACACAGCTTCCTGCACACAACTGTGTGCCTGGCTAAGAGCTACTGGATGACGTGTGAAGTCGGCAGCCTCAATTATCAGCTTGTGCTCAAGGATCTCTGCTCCCAGTGCACACTTCACACCACAACGTGCCTGGACTCCTTAGGAAAGAGTCTGCACTGAGTGACACTTTCAACTTTAGTGTCACTGTGCAAAGGACTGTCAGCTACCCAAAAACTGGATGAATCTGAAAGGCCAAGGCAGTCCCATGGCTGGGGTTTCACAGAGATGTTTGCAGAACAAACACTGCAGTCATGGGCTGCATATGATTACATATTTTTCCCATGTCTTCGTAAGCTTGATATCCTGTTGTTCTGCCCCCAGGTCTAAAACCTGTAAGTTCTACCACCGGCTTCTGTTTCCCTGCCCATTCTAGCCTAGCCTGTCCCTAATACCCAGGCACAGGCCCCAAAGGAATAATATGAACAGCCGGCTTCCTAACATGGCAGTTGCTCTTTGACCAACATCCCTTCCTTTACTCCAGCCATGAGCCTCTCATCACCTGGCTCCTGAGCTTCACTCTGTGGTCCTGTAACCAACAGTCTCAATTCCTGAAAAACCTGCCTTGATTAATTCTCCCAACACTTCCATGTAGTGCCTTATGTATATCTGCATTTAAATCAGCTACCTCCTTTTCAGTGGTATCTAAATGCAAAGTGAAGGATGGGGACAGAGAAATAGCATTGATTAAAAAGTAATACTAAACCAATCATTTCCTGACATTGAAAGAGGATGCCAGGAAGTACCCAGCCAAGACCTGTACACAGCCAAGACTGTGTAGTCAGGCTCATGTTAAAACATCAGCTGTTCCATACAAGAAACAATTGTTTAATACAGGTCGAGCTGTAAAAACAGCACACAACACAGTCAGCATACAGCAATACCTGCTTGCTGAACAGGCAAATTCATAATGTTTGCTACAGACCCTTGCAACTTGAGGGATATGTTTCTGCTTGAGAATTATTAACTGATTTCCATCTGGAAACACTTCACCACTAAAACAGACCTCAGTGCTTTATGAGCTCCATTATACCAGCTCAGCAGAAAGTTCAGCTGAACCTCATTGACTTACACTAAAGTACTTATGGGGCTTCTAGTCCCTTCTTTCATGCTACAGGACTCCAAGGACTGGTTACCATTTAAAATTGTTCACAGTGGTCCAGTTCATTTTAACTGGAACAGACCTGGTGTCACTGACACAAGCTGAAGAGCTATGGACATGGACCCCGGGCACATGGCAGTAACAAAGAGGAAGAGCTTAAGGACAAATCAGCTGTAGCTGGCAGCACTGCAGCCAAACAGGGGGCACTACAGTCTAGGTTATTCAACTTCAGGAATACCTGTAACTTCACGTGGTAAGGAGTGAGCTTATGTTAAGATACATGGGTTTTTTACCTAAAGTAACATTTTCCAGAGAAACAAGTCTTACTGTCAATATTTTAAATTTCACATTTCATATTTTATTCCTGTTTCAATTTCTTATCCTTAGAATAGCATAAGGCACCTCTGGGTTTTAAGTGTTTTATGTTTAAAGGACATGCTTGTTTGGTGACCTAATTTATTTACCAGGAGCTCTAAATTATATTCCATATTACCCATGCAGGAGCATGCGTATACAGAGAGGTGGTGATTCCACTAAGATTTCTTTAGATCACGGAGACCATACACATGCATTTCAGACACTGCAATGTACCTCATAACAAGAAAAAAGTGAAGACAGTTTAACAGTAACTAGGTTGACCTTCCATCAGGTTTCTAACCCAGCGATAACATCAGCAAGAACTGATTGTGCTGCGGCACACAGGCAGAAATGCTAGTTAGTTCTGACCTTCCCTTGACAAACAGGAACTTGTTCTAAAATGTAAAATGTTTTAATTATACTCTTTTTAACTGAAAGAATAGGAAAAAACCTGCATCAAAAATGAAATCTCTAGTGTGCGAGTGAAATGAAACAATGAAAGACGAGAACTTCCCAAAACAGCCACATGGCAAGAGAAAAGCCATTTACTTGAACGAGAAAAAGTCAAGGTCCTGTTTCAGACTGTCCCCTCTCAATATTGCAGATGCAAGTTTATCTTCCTAACAAGTGTCAAAACAAACATGTGCTGTAAGGAATTAAAGCAACAGGGTAAATGGGACTCTTTCTGCGCATGAATTTGAAGTCATCCTACAAAGCAGATCTATAAATGAGCTTGGCTGCCAGCTAAGTGCATAAGGCAGAAGTGAACCACTGCAGAGGCAGAGAGACTTCTTCAGTAGCTCCATTCTCCACTGGATATTGCAGGATTCAGCTTTCCTATAGCCTTCCTTGAAAAATGATGTTCTAATATTGCTATGACTAATTGCAGAGGGCACCAAATCAGACTCTTGCTTCTTGAGGTGGTGGTATAAAGGCAGCCCACAAGCTGTAGCACTAAGCTGCAAAGAGACCACTAGTGAGAGCTGGCTTTGCATTTAGTAAATGTAACCCCCACTTGAAAAGATAGCAAGCACCGTTTTAATTCAACTTGTTCCCTTTTCAGACTTACTTATGGTTTAGTTGCAAGAAGAGCCTACTGCATGCTTGAATGAATGATTATCTCTTGTAGCCTTGACATCTGTGTCCAGCATCCCTGAACACCGTATGGCATTAGCAGACTTTTGTCACATTCTGGTATGTGACACAGCAGAACCACATGACACTACGGGGAGAAGATATATACTGTTTCATTTCTCCCACAATTAAATGGAATCAGCAGGGCTTCTTCCTCTCACATTGGCACAGACTACCAAGTTATCTTCTAAAAAGAGCTAAATTATTAATTACAGGGTTAAAAATCATAATTCTAGTTAAAGAGCTCATACAGGCCAAATCTCTGCAATATCTCCTACCATCACAGTATCAGTCACAAAAGTCAGCAGAAACTAGCCTATACTCCTTAGAAAGCCACGTTTTCCAAGCAGGTTCCTAAAAAAAATTAATATAATTCACATCCAACACTATTTTGAGAATTTAACAGCTATGCAATGCAGTAGTTGAACAAACAGCCTGATAAAAACAAATACTACATTGCTGAAAGCAAACCCAAGAAAGTTTATTAGCTTTTCATCTCCGTGACTTAAACTGAATTTAAGAACACAGTATCAATTTCCTAACATCTACAAAAACACATTTGCTGCCTAGGAGCCCTAGATCATGGCTCACTGATTCAAAGTTCTTGGCTTAAATATATTTTCTTCATCAATGCTGGAGTATCTCCAATTTTCTAGTTTGACATTAAAACTTGAAAGTTATAACTGCCACCTGCCACCAAAGCCAACAGAGGGGCAGGGGAAAAAGAGAAAATCACTACAGAAAGGTGAGTTTGCTCTGAGATCAGTAACACGTGAACACCTGTACAGATAATAGAAGAAAAATACAGAAAAAGAAGTTTAGAATAGAAATGTTAATGTATCTAAAAATGAAAAAAAAGGCAAAGCACAAACTGAAGGGGGAAAAAAAAAGTAAAAAGCCTTTGAACAGCCATTTTTGATCACATTATTGCAAAGCCTAAGAAATGCAGTTTTATCATGGAATCTATTAGAAAGTAAATTGTGTACTAAGAGAAAGTCAGGAAATTAATGTAACCTGCCTAAATAGAAAATCTCTTGGGGGAAAAAGGCAGAATGACAGATGATCCCAGGAAAAGGACAGAAATATCCAGATTTACCTTCTCAGAAGGATCCTGAGGATATTGCCATAATTACCATTTTACCAATTATAATCAGGCCATTTGAGGAGAATATTAGTGGAAAGAAAACCCTCTGACATGCTAAGACTGAGCAGAGAGCAAGATCTCTAACCTCATGAAAATCACTAAAATTTCATAAGTGACAAATTGAAAGGAGACTTCATTCACTTCCCAGTTTTTCTTCAAGGCAATCACCATGGCAGTACTGCAGGCTCTGCTGGGTCTACCTCTCCTTTGGTCTTCTGGAAAAAGGCACTGCAGCAAATCTGTACCATTTGTACTATTTAATTTCATTCTGGTATGCCTTACGCTATACCTTTGTGTAAACAGAGCTCTGGGTTTCAGGCTTTTCTTCCTCCTTCTATCCTCAATTACCCCCAAACAATTACTGTGGTTTTGCTGCCACCAAAGATTTGACTTTCTCTGAACTAGACTCTTACCTTCAAAGAACTGCTGTAAGGCCTCATTTTCTCCCACTACATCCATGAAAAGCCAGAAGTGTTTTGCTTTCCTACTGCTTGAAAGTTCCTGATGAGAAAAATCCACTCTCTCTCTTCCAGATGATTATGGACATGCCAAGGAACCCTTCATGTTTTTGTCCAGAGGTTTCAGTGACTTTATCCCAGCCGATTTCATTCCTCTGTAGCTAGAGCCAGGGTTATACTTGGGCTTTATGTAAAGGACTTCCACTGCACATAAAGAAAAATCTGACAAGGCTTCTCAGGCAAGATGAAGGTGATGTTCTACCCAGTCAGTAAGTCTAATGTTCTTGTTTCAAGGACCTTTGGTCCCCCATAATTACACATGCGCAAAAATGTGGCAATAAAAATTACTTATCTTGTCTTTGTACTTTCATACAGGTCATGTAATTAATACTAGTGATGAAACAAACAGTAATCAAAAATGCAAAAGCAAGCCATCACTGGTAGGCAAGTAGAACTCCTACACTGCTACTATTATTAACAAAACCAGGTCATTCTGTAATTTAATTACCTAAGGTAACACTGAAAAACATAAGGGAAAGCTGAACCCTGAACAAAGCTCTTTGCTCTTGCTAGCAGTAAATCCTATTTTGTACTTCCTATTTCACTTTCTCTGAGTTTATCTTTCAGTATTTAAAGGGGCCCATTCTGTCACCCTTAAGCAAACAGGAGAAAAATATTCAGATGTTTTGAGTAGGCATCTGAGAGAGGCATTTGGTTACGAACAAAGTTTCAATGAAGTCAACCCTGGAATGAGGCTATTTTCTGAAGTAATTACATTCACCAGACAAGTAACTGTTGTGCAATTTTTACAAGCCCTGAGCACTCACAGTGACACAGGTTTCTCATGATAAACAGCTCATATTAAACAGCTCATATTTTCTATATTAAAAATATAGAAAAGATTTTCAGAGCAGGGACTTGAACAGAAGCAAGCCAGCCAGCATTTACAACATGTTCATGTAATTGAGTCAAGCAGTCATTACCACTGAGATACATGGGGTACATCTTCATCCCCAATACAAGAAAAGCACCTCAGCATAATACACTTTAAATACTACCATATATAGAAAGGGCCTTTCTCTCTTTTTTGAATGAGCAACAGGATCCTATTGTTGTATAGGATACTAAGTCAGAATAGCAACAGCTATCGGCTCTACCGTTAGCTAATCATGTAAACAGTTGTATCTCACTATGTAAACTCAGGATTAACAATCATTTAGGAAGCATTTATGAGTCTAACATAAAATATAATACCAACAAACAGCTTTCTTTCTAAGACTGAGTAAAACCAGACTTCCTTAGCCTTACTGAAAGAATAAACAATCCTTTATCAGTTTATGGTAGAATTTTTCCAGGTTTCTCCAAAAGCATGTAGCACCCAGGGAGATCTGCAATAAATAGTTCTTCAGTACTGCAATTGCCTGGGGTTGGACATATATACTCCATTACTAGTAAAATATTTAGGTTCGGCTATCTGTTTTAATCTTAACATTGAAATGTCAGGTCAAAGCCAACACTTGCAAGGTGTTTTCAGGCACATACAACCAACACAAATATGGTATGAAATTTCATTGCTCATACTATTTACTCTTGTGAAAACAGAATGTTCCAGTAAGACAGTGATGAATACTGCTAGTTTTGCTCAGCATCAAAAAGATCTGTACTCACTGAGATGCTTCTTGTTAAAAAAACAACTATATAAACTCACCTTCTAATGTTTGACTGTTTACTTGCCAATGCTTTAATCTTCTGTGCAACTGATCAATGGCTGTCAGGATTGAGATCTAATGTTTTTCCAAAAGGGCAAGTCAAGTACACCCCCACAACTATGTTCCTGTCACCTCAACAGCTGTCTGCTTTCAGCTTAGACAATGGCCAGGAAAAAAAGGACCACTCAAACTTCAAGTGCCAAAGTAACACTTTAAAAAACTATGCTTAAGAGGCCATGATCCTTTTTTGGATGTCTGACACAATTTGGGGGTGTGTGTGGGGGGTTTATATGGGAATTATATGGAAATTATCATCTGTATGTTAAAGAAACAAAATAATGGAAATTTCCTGCTTTCAAGGACAGCTGTGGGGAAAATTATGTATAAAACACTAGACGCTGGAAATTAGAAAAAAAGCAGGATTAAAAAAATCATTTAAACAAATGAACAAATTTTAACAAAAGAAAAATAGAGGGAAAGAGAAAGTTTTCAGCAGTCAGATAGAGGTCCGGACAGATTTCTAACCAAAGAGTCAACAAGATAATTTTATTGTTCCTTTGTATTTGAAAAGCAACCTACTTCAAAAAGAAGATATTCAGGTTAATTATGCTGTTACTCTTCATTATATGTGTTTCTCTTCTTACATATTTTAAAAAATAAAAGTATAGCAAAGTAGCACTTCAAAGAATTCCAAGTTCTCCTAGTTGTCTGTTAACTGTACTGGCATACATGCATAGAAAGCCACATACATGTATCTAAACATTACAATGAAGAACATGTCACATTTATTCCCTTTTCATAAAATCATCTCATTTTTACATTTTAGAATGTCTTACTGGGGAGGTTCACATCATTCTGCATCACAAAGAACAGAAGACAGAGGCTGTTTCAGATTAACACTTTAATCAGAATTTTTGTTTTTAAATGTAAATTACAATCACTAATACACCTGCAAGTGCTTACCACATTTGTTCAACTAAATATTATATGTACGCATATACAGCATAGGTCAGTTTAAAACAATCACAGTACTTCTTAGTGCCATCTGCAGAAGGAGAAAGATCTTGGACCCACTTTGTGGAAATAAATATCAAGTGACAAAAAAAGATTCAGCGATTTCAGTTAGGTATATTGAATGAAGTTCATGCATGTGCAAGAGTAAAAGGATTTAGAGCTCTTCCTTGTAATAGCCAAGTTTTGCTAGTGACATCTCTCGTCTCAGCTGCATAACTTCCCAGAACATCTGATCCACTAAAAAAAAGACAGAAATATCATTAAACACACCAAATTCATATTTTATTACAACTGATGTATTCAGGCTGCTTCACTCTACATGAGTTTGAGAATTTCATAACAAACATCTAGTAAAACCAGAATTAGTATGTGTAAGGGCTAAATCGTCCTTGGTTATGACAATGTATTCAAACATATATTCTAAAAATTCTAAGTGACAGTCCTACTAAAAAAATTCTTCAAATTTTAGATTTCTTTTAAAAATGGAGAACAAAAATACATCAGTACTTCTTATCAGCTTCAATTAATTGCAATGCCTCATTTTAATTGCCTTGTAAATTTTCTGTACAACTAAATAACTACAAAAAGGAAAAAACTTGTTGAATAAGAATTGCTTCAAACAATCTGTAATTTTGCTATAATTTTTCCCTTTGTGATCTTTCTTCCTCCCTCTTTTTCTACAGTAATCCACCAGCAACAATAAGCTGGGCAGGAAACACCTTTTTTCATATTTCATCTGTATTTTCTTAAACCTGATCAGCCTAGTGCATACTGTAAGCTACTAAACACCACAGTAATACAAATCAAAATTATTGACTACATAATTGTACAAAAATAACTTCCATGCAGTCAAGATCCTGATACAAAATGTCTGCTAATATAATTAACCTGAATAACAAGTACAAGGTCTTCCCTACCGTATTTCAAAAATCACTTTTGTAAAAGTGAGGTCTGACACAAAATTCTATGGTGCAATAGTAGAAATGCAAGCAGCACATTATGCGGATAATTATCATGTGTGCCTACATTCTTGTAAAGGTATTGTTGAAATACTTACACAAAGCTACAAATGCAAATTCTGTATTTTAGTAGTAAGGATGACAATTGAGCTGGAATATCAAACAATGTTTTTTTCTGAACTTCTCGTGAAGAATAAGTAAATCTCGTAATGCTGAAAATATTTCCTTATCTGATGCAAAAAAAAAAATCAACTTTTTTATCTCAATAACGAAGTGAACCATTTTTAGTTGACACTTTTTAGTCAAAGTAAAAGCCTTTTAACTATACACCATATTAAATAACATATTTTCAAGATCTTTAGCAATGCTAGTCAATCAGTAAAAAATACCACCATTTGAAGATTTTATTAAACATAATTTAGTGGATCAAACGGATGAATTTCTGGTGAATATCATGACCCTTTGACAGGGAAAATTAACTGCATTATTTTTTTGTCCAGAACAAAAAATAAGATACAGTTTAGTATCTTAGGAATACTTCAGGTTAAAGATGGAAACAAACTATTTGGATGTAGCTAAAACCCTAAGCTCTTGAAATTTAAAAGCATCAGAAGAGATGACTAGAGGTGAGGTAGCAAAGCTGGGCTAATTCCAGCCAAATTCTTGATGAAGAAAATTCACAGAAATTCAAAAACTGGATTAATGAAGCGCACAGACATCTATAAACATTACAATGATGGTTTATTCTACTTTCAAAAATGTAACTGAGCTAAAAAAATTTATATTTTCACAGTGAAAGCAAATTTTTTTTATTAACTAATGACATTTTTTATATTCGTGCCCAGCATATCCAGAAGCCTAAATGATAGGACCTGTTTCAAAAAAACCTTGGACTGAAGGCTGTTTGGCAATATTCTCTGACCTGGACAGGAAACACAATGAAATCAATTGTATGCAGTATAAACACAATCAAATCATCTTCACTTTCTTTTATAGTGATGAAGAGGTAAAATGGTCTTGAAAACAAAGATCAATAACTACAACTCAAAGACAATATATGTTTAAATTCCAGAATTAAGTTAACTAAGTGTACAGTGCATACATTTTCACAAACATCTTTTACTGTGCAGATATAGTTTAAACAGGCAGTTGTTGGATATGCTATTCTGACAAGAACAAAGCAGCTGTGTAACAATGGTAGAAAAAAAACCCAAGCAAACCCACAGCCTGAAGCAACGGCAGTATAAACCACATTTCTCTTTTGGGGTGGAGGGTAATCAGGCCTTACATTTATAACCAGAGCCCTAATCAAGAGGTTTTGCCACGTTGCTGCAATGGCCTCTCAGCTGCACTCAAATGAACTATTTCAGTATACAGATTTTCTGTATATATAAAAGGTTTCCTGTTTACTTTTTACGAATGAACCCAAAATATTGTCACTCTTGCCAGCTCTCCCTGAAAAAAGTCTGACAAAAATGGCTGTTTCAATTCTCAATGCACAAAATGAGAAGACACACCAAAACACTAAGCAGAGGAAAAACCAGCCCAGATCAAACAATTTTTGATCTAAAGTATCTCCATATTCTGAGACTCGATTTTTTGACTGCTGTGTGGAAAAACTGTGACTAAGTCCTCGTTACAAATTTTTTCATAACATTTCTTATTGCATAATATAAGGGGGTTTTAGATGGACTAAAAATCAATGTGTCTTAATTTGTTGTTGTTTATAAAAACCTGAGCATTTAGTGGAGAGTGAATTATTATCACATTCGCAAAATTCCAACAGTGACTACAATCTGATAGCTTTCCTGTAAACTGTCAGGTCACAGCTATTGTGCATAGATAAGCAACTTTTTGGCACAGGCACTATGCAAATTTCTGTTTAGATACACCAAACACAATTTCCTACTCACCATCTTGCTGCTTCAACAGCCCTTGCTGGATGTATCTGATATACGTAAAGAAGTTACACACAGAGGTGATCTAAACTCATACAAAAATAATGGTGGTTAATATAATTTTGTATAATGGTATGGAAAAAAACCCTTAAGTAACTACTATGCAAAAATGAAATTGCAGTAAATTTACTTACCCTGTAACGACAGAAAGGAGAGATGTAATAATAACTGCTTGAATCTCCTAATTTGATTCTATGCTTGCATGACTTACTTTGTCCACTGAGAGCACATTTCCTACAAATATAAAAGTCATGTGATTTAATAACTAGATCTGACATTAATGCCTAAACACCTGCGTTTACAGTGTTAATATAACTGCTTCATATTGCTACAGATACATGAGACTCTACCTTCATGTAAGTTGCAATTATTACGTTATGTTGGCAATTCTTTCAATTCCACAAGGACTAATTTCATTTCAATACTGGTGCATTTTGAATTGCTTTTTTGAATTTTAAGATTTTCTCCAGCTCTGGCCATGTACCTCCATATTCACTAATTCAAGGTTGGCTTGACAGCTTTGGTGCAGTGGGATTTCTTTAATTAACTCTTGATATGTGAAATAAGATTTAAATTATGAATTGATGTCTACATTTCAACAGACTTCTTAAAAAATTCTCTTGGTATGGTATTTCATCATAGAAAGTATCAGTCCTATAGAAAAGCAGTCAATTCTCTGAAGCCTTTCTTAGATATGTTCCGAGTCCAGCTTTGCATTTATGCCCAAACTGAAATCATATTTTATGTTCAGAGTATAAAATAACTTGGGACAAAGGAAAACAAGCTGTCTACCAATAATTCTTTCTGTTACCATTACAAAAAGTTATGGTAAAATAATCATTTACTTCTGGTATATTGCAACCATGCAGTATTTGGGAAAGGTCAGTAGTGACCACAAATTCTTCCCAAAAAACAAATTAGGAAAAGACAAATTTTTAAAAATTTGGAGAATTTGATTTATTCAGAATGTCTATATAACAGCACTTCAGATGAACTAGGTTGTCATGGCAACCACTGTTTCACTAATTTTAAGAGCTGCTGGCTCTTCTCACTCCCATTTTTACCTCACGAAATTAAGGAGTCTAAGAATAAGCAGCCTTTCTAAAGTGAAACAAAAATTACTAAGCTTCTGTGGCTCACAGGCCCTTTTAAATAGCCCGCAGCGTGACCACAGAACCACATGAGACAAGAGAAAACTGGTGTGTATTTTTCCACAGCAATCTATGAGTACTGACAGCAAGCAGTGCATTGATACAGGAAATCCTATAGCAGCTGAAGCAAGCTTATCACAATTTCAGCCGAGCTTTTGTCACAAGACAGACAAACTTTCAATGCTAGGAAAATAAAACCCTTTTTTTCCTGCTGTCTACATAATTACCTTCTCTATGTTGTCTTACATTACACAGGGTTAAAAGCTCACACGATGATCACTCCTGATGGCTCAGTTCTGCACTGTATGGCACACACGCAGCTGAGTGCTCTGTTCCCCATGGGGACAATTATTTGAATCTTGTGAGGAAACCCAGCTGTCTTTTGCTAAGGCAGCACTTACTGCACACCATCAAAGGCACCATTCAGTAACTTCTGTATATCAGGAACCCTTCTTTACTACTAGCACAGCTCACCACCCTTCACTCCCTACTTTGCTATTGGACTATTACCCACTACTTTATGCATCTGTTCCCTCATGCAATTGCAAAACAATTTTTTTTTAATTACTCTAGTTTTTGTTATTATTTACTGCAGTTTGTCTATATTAGGTTATAAGATAATGTTTCAATAAAAATAGTGCCATGTGCTGTATAAAAACCTGAAACTGCTGCTCTCAGTCGTTCCCATTCAATGCCAGTGATCATGTATAAGGCAAAGAACATTTGCTGTCAAATTACACTAAAATACTGCACATTCTTTACCTACTACTTATCTACAAGCAACACCACAGAACTTTTTGTTGATACACAACAGTTGGAAAAGTGAAAAAGGAATATGCTTGCCCTTTTGATACACCTAAAGTAAGTAAATTACAATTTGTGTACTGTCATTTCAAACTGTTAATCTATATCTAGCCAACTGTTTAAGGACTTCCTAAATTCTAATTAGAAAATTTTCCTACAATGGAGAAAATAGGTTAACTATATGAAGAAATTTCTGAATGATGCACTTGAGTCTCCTGTCTGAATAAGTATTTCATTGTGTCGAGATGCAGAGAAGTTGCTTGAACTACAATGACTTGAAATCAATTTGCCAATTACTCTTTAATGACACATGACCTGTTTCAGTAGCTTCTGACTGTCCAGATTCTCTATTGCACTCACAGAATACAGTTCACAGTGGTGGATTTTGGACATGAATTCACTACCCCTTGAGTAGCTCCGTTATTGATGTGGCCTCTTCTGATGAGGGGCTGTTACAGCTCAAAAAGTGTGTTTTCTAGTGACAGGAGTACATTGAGGAATATATGACTGCTTGAATTTTGTGGGCTACAAAATATCTAAGACTAAGCCATAAAACACAATTTTCATTTTATACAGCTTCTTCAAAGAGAAAGTAAATAATTTTGAGGTATTTTAATTGTAGCTTCTCTTCCACTCAAAAACAGAGGAAAAACAAGGACTAAAAAGCAATAGCAATGAGAAAGAAAAAAAATCTTAAGAGTCAGATGACAAAATTTTCATGCAAGTTTTCTATCAAAACTGAGCTCTTTCAAATCAAATACTAGAGTGACCTGTCAACTTGTCCAAAATATCTCCAACAGAAAAGTTAAATACCCCTCAAGATTTGGCAGGCTCCACATTAACACTGACCTCGTTAGCTTACTCTGAGACATGCTAAAGCACACCACAAATCCTTTTCTTCTTCACATCTGCCAAAGCCCCAGTGTCTCATGCAAGTCCCTCCTCCCTAACTTCGACATCTGTATCAGTACCTGACAAGTCCTGCTTCAGATTCCTCTAGGACTATTCCAGAATTTCTAAAATAACCTTTCTGTCATTCAAGAATACTTCCTACTTTAGGTTCAAACTCCCATTCATCTTCATTACATTCCTCCTACTCAAATTCAGAGGATTTACTCTATGTATCTCCCTCAAGTCCTTCAGCTACCTTTGTCAGAGTCCTTCACATGTCCTAAATTTCTTATGCCACAAACATTCCAGTTGTCGGATATTCAGCCTTTATTACTTCAATAACTATTTCTTTCATAAAGCTTTCCAGCTGAGAGACCCTAGTTCAAAAGCATTGTTTTAAGCATCAGGATGGACTTCTCCAAAGAGGTGAATGTTACTTTTGGGGTCAATGTATCATAAGTGAAGCACACAGCTCACCCCAAAAGGCAAGGTTTGTTCTATATTAGTCTCTTTTATAAAAAAGTTTTATTAATTGCTTCCTTTCCCTTAAAATTTTGCAACAACCCATCTTGAAGTCTTAGATTTTAGGAAATTAAGATACGCAAATTTGACTGAGGCAATCAGTTGATAGCAGTTTTCTGAAGCCAAGAGATATCTCAAATGAGTCAAGATTACCCCTCTGTGTTAGCTTAACATACTTTGGTCCCCCACATTCAACTGCAGAAGCTTTCACAAATCGAACGGGCTGCAAGCCAACAGGTTCAATGCTCAGAGTGTTGTTTTCAACAGCTTCCAGAACAGCTGAGGCCAACTGCAAGAGAAATTCAGAAAGCAGTTAAAAACAGCTCTTCTTTATCCATTGCCTCAAAGCAGTGACATATTTCTTCTTCAGAAAGTTAAGAACACGGAAAAAAAACCCCAACAACTCACCAAACAGAAATTCTATTACAAATGAGATTTTGCTTTCATCATTAAGCAAGAGGTCCCATTTCTAGGCTCCTGCTTAAATTCTGCCCTCCAAATAACCCTGCCTTCCCTGAGGCAAGTTAGCTTGCTTTACAGACAGGAATGCAGTCAAGCATGTTTAAAACGCTAACAGTATTTTCAGCCATTCCTCATATGCCCAAATAGCACATACATTTTTACATGCTGTGTTCTTGTCAGAGACTGAATATAGTACAAACTTTATTTAAAAAAAATAGTCTTATTTTATTGTGTTACATGATAAATACAAAATTATGCAGCATGCTTCTTTATCTTGAATAAAACAAGTAAACATGACACTATTTTTCAGCCAAAGATAGCTTTAGAAAGGTGTTCAAATACCTAATAGTGAGCAATATATAGAAAAGCCAACGTAATACACAGAAAAGCCAGTTGCAACTTTCCCACACTAGTCTAGTTAAAACGAAGTGCAACTTGGCTCAGTTCTATATTAATTCTTTATAAACACAGAATCTTAAGACACTAGAAATATGATCATTTTGCTTGATTGGACTAAACATTTGCACAAGACCATTGTTTCAAGTAATAGCCATTACCTGACTTTAAAAATGGCGTAGTTTATCTTAATAATCTTGTGCCAAGGTTCCTTCCAACTGAGTAATAAAGATATTTTTTCTATTGTACTCGGAATATTTTAAAACAAGAATTTAATATTAAAGTAGTTGATGTGAAATCCTCCTTCTCTGCCATCTCCCAAAAGCATAACACTACACATATACACAAGCGGCTACTGAGAGTTAACCATTCAGATAACTGCATTTCCAATCATTCAAAAACACAATATACACATAATTCATTGTTTGGATAACTGCACATTAGCCTACTAACAGTCAAATGAAAACAAGTCGGTCCCTACACAGTATCTGAAAACAGCAGATGATGTAACTGATGAGCTAGAAGCCTCATTCTTCCCTTAAGAGGCAATACAAATCTAGTCATTATATTACCATTGAAGCACAAAAAACCAAAATTAGGTTGCTGGGAAAGACAACAGAATGGCCTACTTACACATACTGCAGAAGCAATTTAATTCCTACACTAACCAAATTACTTTTTACTGGGAGCGGTTCATACAATAGTGTACATAAACCACAACAAACTGGTATACAGTTAACTAAAAGACTGTATGACTGTGGCCAGCAAGTAACAACAGATGAAAAGCATGGGAAAACAACATAACACCACCTGAAAACACCAGACGGAATTTATGAAGAAAATACAGGATTTTCTATGCGAGGTGTTAATTTTATTGGAAAAAAACATCAAATATTTAGAGCTTTAAAATTTCTTATTTTAATAAAGATCTAAGAATACTCCCTTTTCTTACTGACTGATACCACAACTACAGCCTGTAAATGCTGCTTAACAACAAAAACACAGTAAAGCAGCTTGCAATCCCAAGACAGGTAAAATTCCAGTCTTTCCTCTGTATCAGAGAGTGTGTGGGAATACCACAGGAAAAAAAAAGTCTCATAATTCAATTCCTTTAAAACCATATTTTCCAAACGGCCCCTGCTGAATCATAAATGCCAAAGTCCAATTCTTGTAACTCAAACCTCTTTTCAAGAAAACTCCCAGACTTGCTTGCAGTGAGAGAAACTGGTCCACAAAATTAAATATACTGGTCTCTACTGCCCCCTATATAAACAAGCAACAGTAACAGGACACTTGTTACACTAAAACCTCCATCCACTTCTACAAACATCAGATTCTGACAGATAGGAGTAACATCTGAAGCAGTAGACCTAAAAAGGCCATATCTGGAATAGCATAAACAAAATAGGGAAGAAAAAATGGTCAATACTCCAGACTAAATTTTAGCATTTCACTGGATATTGTCACACAAATGAAACAAAAATGGTTAAACTTAGTACTGAAAACAATTTAATAGTCTATTGGCTTCTTGTAATACATTTAAGGGGAAAGCATCAGTGTCCACATTTAGACCATTTCCATTACCTCACTTTTGGAGAAGGTTAAACATGGAAAAATATCTTCCCGATAAATTTTGTCCAAGAAAGGACATGTTCTGTCCATAGTAGGCTCATCCTTCCAAGTTCTGAATTCGTTGTACAAAGATAGGTCAGCCTAGAACACACCAAGATTCGCACATTTCAGTACTGCAATTATCACACCAGTGTCTAGCATTTGCAAATATCCACAGGTAAAAAACAAGCATTAAAATGCTTTCCACTGCACTGCGAAAGAATGGTCCAGCTATGAATACCTTCTTAAATACACTTTCCTAAGACTGTAAATGTAAGCAAATGAAAACAATTTTCAAGACACAGAATAATGCATTTACTGTTCACAACTACACAAGGGACAAGCTTATTAATTCCCCCCTATTTCCTAGGCTTCCAGGAAGCTTTGAAAAACTTATCTGATTGTTTAAAAAAAAAAAATCCAAAAACCACTTTCCTTCGGGATGTATCTTCATTACAGCATTTTAGTCCACCTCCATTTCTGTGTTACAGAAAAGCGAAGAAATTCAAAGAAAACAACTGCAATCCTAGACATCTTACATGTTCACCCTGCATCTAACATGCTGCTATCCAAACACTAAAAGAAAATAGACAAACACACTAAATGTACTAACAGAAGAAAACAGGTCAACGTACAAATCAATTAAAAGTATACTGTTATTCTTCATTTTTCATCTTTATGCCCAAACTCTCTCCTTTACTATCCCACAACAGAAAGGCAAGAATATTTGCTGGGAATTTATGAGCCTCCTCCCCTACAGCTCCTCTAGTCAAACAGGAAATGCTAAAACAACCCATTAAACCATGCTAAGAGTAACCATGCTCTGTGTTATAAAAAGGTAATTTTCCCTGCTTTGAAAACACCTTGCTTTGTCACACTGAAATCAGTTAGCAGTAGAAAGGCACCTATCCAGCCTGGTGTTCCAGAGATCAGTACTAGGTCACTATTAAAAATCTACGTTCGCACTATAGGACAGCCTGTCCCATGGGCTGGCTACTCACTAACCGCCAGAGCACACAGAGATGTTCCCTGAACACATCGTCTGGTTCACAGGCTCCAGGACACAAGAGTGGGGATAAGTGGTTCTGACACATGCTCCTAATCCAACATAAAAGTCTGCTGCCAGGCCCCAGAGGAATATGCCACACCATCCTGCTCCACAAATGCAACACCATCCTCAAACTGCTTTTGACATTCTGCTTCAGTACCTTTCCCCCTCCAACTGGTTAAATCCTTTTCTTGTACCACAGCAGAGCTATACTCCCAAAACTATGGGAAAGATAAGCCAGGATCTGAATTTTAAATTATGTACTATTTAAAAGAAATAGTATAAATAAGATAATGAAAGAGGGTAAATGATGTATGCTAAAAATTTGGTTTTAATCCTATTAAAAAGATTAGTATGCTGTTTTGAATCAACCGCATTCAGTCTTTTCTTTCCCCATGCATTACACCCCTCCTCTGATTTCCCAGCACTTCCTCATTCTTTTACACATATGTTTTGAGGAGCTCTTTCGCCACTTTCAGGATATTTTGGTTTAACTTTTTCTTTTTTTTTCCTTGAAAAGTAACTTACAAAAATTAGACCAGAAAATTTGTTTTCCATTCGTTACTTGCTTTATACTCAGATATAATCAGGAACAACAATCTTAATTAAGCTAGTCCATAAATGTTCTGGTTGCTAAGCCACCAACTTCATTATACAAATAAAATTCAATAGACATACCTTGCTCCCTCAGAAACATTTCCCATACCTTAAAACTCGTCTTAGGTCTGGCTTTAAAACGAATACAATCAAGAGATAGCAGCAGCAAAACATCTATTTTTGATCTGTACTACAGGACTCTAAAAATTAAGAAGCATTTCTTATTAACTTGGTTATTTTCTAGATTTCACTCAATTTTAACCCAAATCTGCAGTTTATAAAGAAGCTGCCTTGAAAAAACTGCGGTGAACATAGCTTGATGCTCTTCCTTTTTAATCTACATTGTGACATGAGTATCTCCTCCCTTACTTCACTTATACTTTACTAGATCGCAGTTTTGATTACCACAAATTAAATATACAAACAAATGTAATAATAATTCCAGTTAATTTTTTAATGTTTTCATTTACAGTAAAATAATAACATCAGGGAAACATTTCAAGCTTTGAACAGCACTGATGCATTTATCAACATTTACAGTGAATGGATGCTACCTGTCTGCTTAAGATCCAGGCAGCTATTCAGCTTATCTCCATCTTTTTAATATGTAAATTCATTTGACAGGTCTATTTATCCTAGAAGTTACTTCCATATGATAGGAAATATTTCTCTGGGATGTTGGCACCTTTCTAACTCCACTGCAATTTAGGGTGGACAGCCTTCACTGTCTACATTCCACAAAGAAACTTGAGAGTTGACATATATTTAGACCCAGCTCCATCCACCATCTCGAAACACAAAGCTCTCCATAAGGGCACAAAGTTGTATTCCCCACACCAAAAGGCCACTACAGAGCCCCAAGCAAGGGTACCCTCAGACTTGCTTTTGAAGTAGTCACTCAAAATCAGAAGAATGACATGCAAAGGGTAACCCTGGCAAGAACACTTAGTAAGAAGGGGACAGAACTGGGGTTTCAGACCCAGCTCCCATAAATGAAAAAATATTTACCTTAGACCAACTATAAACAAAAGCAATAAACAAAATCACAAAGCACTGGATAACAAAAGCAGATAGGAAGGCATGTCTCCTCCCCTGCTTAAAACAATGTCCTAGCCACCATGCCAAAGGCACTCTTGCTTTCTTCACCCCATGCTACATTCCATTAATTATTCCTGCTCAGAATAGAAATACAAAGCCTCAAGTTCCACTGGGTGGAAAATCTGTGTGTTTCTTAGTGATTCCCTGGGCTGCCACTGGAAGAAACAGTCACTGGTTTGAGCAGCCTCAAAGCATCTCCTTATGCAGCCAACAAAAGGGAGACTGAACTAAAGAAAAATGTCAGACAGACTGGTTCTTCTGCAGCACGTCCTTCACATTTACCACTTTCTCTCCACAAGAACTTGAAGAAAAACAGATTTCTCCCCTCTTTTACTCCTACCAAACATTTAAAAGTTTCACTGAGTCATGACCTCAGCATGATGCTTACAAAGCAACGGCACTCCATCCCAGCTCTCCCCTTTTCTGGAGGGTAACAAGGATTCAGTTTTAGTAAGGAAAAGATCCTGAACACCACTGAAAGTAAAACGGCAGGCTGTCAATATTCAAATTTTTTTTTAAAATCTTTTTCTTTCATTTTGAGTATGAAACTGAAAGATGCCTTAATTTTTTAGGTTTATTGTAAAAAGTTGTCTTCATACAAATGCAGTTAATGATGACCGGCAAAATAAAGTATAAAACTGGCCACCGTGAATAACATTAGATATCCAGTTGGCCTGTTCCCCCTCTGACAATGGCCAGCAGCCACGGAGCTGGCTGAGGAGATGTATGAGAGGAAAGACAGTGACATACATTATTTAACAGCCTCAAAACTTCTACCAATCTGTAGTTAAAGAAGCTTTCTAAGTCAAATGCTGTATCTACTTTTTATATACCTGGAGAGGCTTTTCTTTTGTCACTTTGTGTGACTATATTTTGAACACATTTTTATTTTTAATCTTGCTACCTTGTGACAAGTAAAGTTTCATTGTATTGACTGAAAATGATTTTCCTTTTAGCTTCCAGAATTTTCTTAGTACAAGAATTCATTAATAATTGTTCATTATTCATTTTCCCCATGTCACCTGAGATTGAAGAGATTTGTCTTCTACCTCAAGTATCTCTCTCTACACAGAAATCCTTCCATAGGTTTGATAATCTGTGTCACACTTCCCCATATTTTCATTATGTCCTTTCTGAAATGAAGGCATCATAGCTGCACACATTGAAGCACACATTTACTATATGCTTATACAGCAATATAATGCTTTTTCTTTTGTTATTTATGCGTTTCCTAAGAACTCCTAAGTCTCTGTGGATCTTTGATTCTCACTGAGCACTGAGATGGTGTTTTCAGACAGTGATCAACATGGACACTACCTGCTTTTTTCCAGCACAATGTAGCTCTTTCCAAGTTCTGCAAGCTTTCTAGTTGCACTTTTTTCCCTAAACGCCTCATTTCTCAGTTACTCTTTTCAAATTTAATCTGCTGTAAAATAAGCTCCTTCTCAACTCTGCTCAATTTTTGTTACTACCATTCTAAGGACTTAAGTACCAACCTCTCACCTCATTATTTCCCCATGTTCAGTTACACTAGTAGCTTTAATAAATAAATAAACAAACCCACACAGGTCCCTGCAATTCCAGTAATAATTCTCCTCCTGTTCTCTAATAGATCATTGATTTTTTTTGTTTTCCTTGGCCCCTTTCATCCATTATTTATCTTCTTCTTTTCTATGACAGTTTATACAATGTTTATGAAAGTTTATGAACTTTCAGTAATGGACTTTGTAAAAAGCCACCAGGACTTAGTCAGTTTTGTTGCTTTGGTTTATTGCTTGTTTGTTTTTTTAATTACCATCTTTAAATTATTAATTGCAATATTTGAAGTCTTATCTCATTTTCCCTTAATGATTTAAAGGCAAGCAAGGCTTGGAAAAACCACCACCTATTGGTATGTAAGCAAAGTTCTTTCATTAATGAAAAACATCTGTAAGACAGTCAGCATTACATGAGGATTTATTATATACTAGATTTATAGTGAGTAAAACAAAACAAAGCCAGTTTATCAGCAGACTTTATAGAACAATCCTTATACGTTACCTCTTTACAGTCTTTTACAATCGGCTGCATCATGGTAAGGTCCTGATGACTGCCACCCATAGCACTGCTTGTACTCTTGTTTCTTGCATGGCCTTTCTTAAAAGGAGCTTTGCCAGCAGATTGAAATTCCTTAGTTGGAGACGTGGGTGAAGTAGACAGTACTAATGTTTTCAATGCTGCTACTTCAGCCTGGAGCACATCAATCTTCAGGGAGTGGAGGGGGGAATAAAGTCATTAACAAACAAAAATATATTAGGCTATGAATATGTTAAATCAATTAACAAAATCTGTAGCTATCTTGGTTCAAATCAAGACTTCATCTTCCAACAGTACTAGCACACAGGTGCCTATGCAATTGCATACTGTAGTAACACTGGCTTCCTATGCAACTTGCTCACTATCTGACATGATGCTAAAACACCATGTCCATGAGTGTTAGCTAAGAATATGCCAAGGAATACATAACAACTTAGTATATATTCTAATATAATGTATACAGGTAATGCTCTATCTACATCTTTATGATTCACACTTAAAATTTAAAACCATGTGAAAAGACAAAGCAAGCAAGCCGGAAAAAAGCTCACCTTTCCTTGTGCTTCTTTTAACTGTTTTTCTGCTGCAGCTTGTTTAACATTTGCTTCTTTAACCATTTTGTGTGCTTCCTATAAAAAATGTTTAGCTAGAGTAAATGCTTCACACAAATTTATGAAAAATCCACCACCTAAGGACATACTTTTGCTTCACAGAGACTACTTGTAAATATTAAGTTGAGCAGTACTTTGAAATGAAAGAGTTACATTTTAAAAAAACCCTACAAATCTATCACTTGGATTAATAACTGGCTCATGAAGTTTCTTCTGCTTGGTCCTGAGCCCAGATTCAGAAATTCAGCAACTCCACCCACCCCCCTCCCCAGTAGGAAGAATACCTGTCATGAACACCAGGCTCCAGTCACACTTCGGTGGCTGACAAGTCAAGGTCCTTGACCCCCAAGAGAAAAACTCAACCAGTAACAACAAAAAAAACATGGGCACAGTAGCACGTTCAAAAGAACTTCTACCTTCTTCTAGCCAGAATAACCGGTTTTAGACAACTGTAAACCTCTCCATGAAGGAACCAGTCAAACAACTATGAAGTCTAAATTCTTGCCGTCAATAAAACAGACAAAGCAACAGCATAAAACCAGTTTGTCATTTAATAAACATTTAAGTAGAACAGAGAAAGCACTAAAAAACCTATCCAAGTAAAGAAACCAGGCTAAGCCAATAAAGAAGGGCATAAAAGGACACCCTTTTACCTCGTATCTCTAAGCCTTTTGTCTGTATAATGTATTTGTTTAAGCTCCAATCCAGCAATTTGCACCTATGAACAAATTACTGTCCTTATGTGGTACTTACTGAACGCAATGAAAATTGAGATATCAGAGCCACCAACTAAATTACTTGGGATAAGATCCTTTTCATATCTGTAAAGCGCCTAGCACATCTGGACGCTATATAAATAAAACAAAAGTTCGTACATCATACCAAAAGATCTGGTTCCCACTGGCATACAACACAGCTGTGTAATATGGGTTTGTAAAACTCTCTTAAGTAACAAGACACATGCAGGAATGGGAACATACACATTTATACAATGTGTACAAATACATTTAACATTGATCATGCAGTTTCTACTTAGTGAGGCACCTTTGAAAGCAAAGCATGTGACTGTGCTATTACAGTGTAATAATGTAATATATACATCCAGCTGTGTGAAACAAGTCTCAATCCTCTGCTGGGATGCATTAATATAAGCACTAGCATATCAACTTACATGGTTGCTGCAATTAGTGGGATACAGAATAAAACATGAATTCAAGGGCTGTAGATCCCAGTGCAAAAAAAACACCCAAAAATCCATAAACCTCACCACTGTGTCTTTTTAGGGCCTCTTAGTGAAATCAAATCACAAAATGAAATTCAGTTAACATGCCTGTAACAGTCTGAACAATGCAAACAAGCTTATTACTAATACACTGTATTTCAAACACAATTTTAACAAATTGTTCTGTTACGAAATGCCATAAATATAAGATTTCACTGATAATTTTATTTTTATTCCTTTCCAGTTAAAATACTTGCCCAATATTTTTCTTCCCCCCAAGATACACAAGTATTCATGTTAAAAAGTACCCTTCCAGTCTACAATTTGTTTCTTACACAAAGTAACTGCTTAATATTGAAAATAAACTTGCCCTACCAGGATGATGAAATAAAACCTACGGTGCAGTTTTTAATTTGATTTTTGCATGTCAGTATTTTCAAGTTTTTAACAGCACTTTTATATCAATACAACATCATAGATTTAAACACTGCTACTAAAACATGCAATTTATCTAATGTATCTTCATGCATATGCTGAAAGTCAATACTTAATTTAGTAAACACATAAATGATCAATGGATTATGAAACGTATTCTGACAGTTAAAGATACCACAATTTAGGCCCAAGGCATTCCTATACATATTCCTGAGATAAAATGAGAACTGATCCAAATCTGTGTTATACAGAACAAAACCTAAATCCAATCTCACAATCTTTGCTGGTACTACTGCCTTTTCCTCAAATGAAAAGGTCCCACTTAGTTCAGGCTTCTCACCTGGTAACCAGGTTTCACTCTGTTTTATCACTCAGTACTAATGTTTCTTTTCAAGTCTGTGGGTGTAGCATACTGACAGGCCCAAAATTCAGAAGCTGAAAGCGTGGCTAAGTTATGTACTTGTTACCTCCATTGATCTGGAACTACGTTATTTTTTATTTAATCACCATGGCAACCCCAAATTTAGCTCTTATCTAGATAACCTTTGTGTCAGACAGAGAAGCTGTCTCAAAATACTTATGCCAAAAAATAAACTGATATTTTCCTTATTTTCTTCATTTTGTGTCTAGGCAGATGGACAAGCTCAGTAAGATGTCTCTCATCTAAGTGAAAAGTCTGATGCCGGCTCTTAAGCCCCTACTTCAACTTCAACTTAAGCCCCAAGTCTTCAGGACACAAACCCCTTTATAAGCTTATTGTAGAAAAATTCAGCGTAAAATATACTGGTTCTACATAAACATCTGGCTCGGCTTCCTTTAAGTATATCACATCGAAGACTCCAACAAACCTCAAACAGACTAGCTGTAAGTTCTTCCAATTCCTGTCCAAGTTGATCTCGCACTTTAGAAAGCCTTTCACATTCTTCATCTTTTAACTTCAGCTCCTATGGAAAATTGAAAGTTATTTATTCTGACTTAGAGTAGTAATTTGGCCTTTTAAAGCTAATACCACAAGAGAAGGGGGACAAAAAGAAAAAAAACAAATAATCCGAGTAGCATAAAACCTTTGCTATACAAAGCCTTTCAAAATATTCATCTGAACACTAAAAAAAAACAATTAAGTCAATGCTATGTATATATTGCTACTTCTTCCTGCTGTACAGAAATATACCAGGACACACTAAGTATCCCTAAGCTAGACATCAGCATTTCTCAACTACTCTATAGTAAAAAAAGCCTTTTTCCTGAAAGTGTAAAACACTAAATTCACTTCAAATATAGATCAAATTGATTATTGGGACAGACAGAACTAGCCATTCCTTAAAAGATGAAGTCATCCATTTTAAAAAATAAAAAAGGAAATTTAAAAAAAAAAAGTGCTGTCTCAAAACCATCCCCAATTCTAAACAAATCTTAAAATGTTTTGGTAAAAATACTGTCTCACGAATATCTCCTTAAAATGAATTCCAAAAATCATACTGCAATTATATTCTTGCTCTTGTTTATGAAGATATGAATAAAATTAAATCAACTTAATGAAATTCAAAATGTTAGTTGTCTACACTGTTAAAATTTGAGCAAAGGTCTGACCATAACAACTTTTACAGTAAGATTTTAACAGAGATTTGGCAGTATAAGGGTTACGCATGCCCAATCTCATCTGTTCTGAGGAGAAAATGGGGTAGTTTGCAGAGAAGTACAAAAAGGTTGACAATAAATTGGAAAGAAAAGTTCTTCTACCCTTTCTCAACCATTAAACCCTGGAATCTCTTGCAGTAAGAGAAGGATGTGGAGAAAAAGTCAAAGAAAAGCAGCAGAGAGCCAATTCTGACCTTTCAAACTTTTTTTGGGGGGCCCTTACTCCCTTCCCATCTCCATCCAGCTCTTCCTCCCTGCCAAGTTAACTATTACAATGCCATCACTCCTGAAACGCCAGGCCCAAGCCTGTCACTGACAGGTTAAGGACTTCAAATACAATCTAGCAATGATTTGCACTGAAAACCCTCACAAGACAGCAAAGAAAATACCTGCCTTCAGAAAACTCTGTGAGGCCAGTCACTAGAGAGCCATAAAAAAAAGGCCCAAATGGCAGCCTCCCTTGTGTTTCTGGGAGGTATTTCTCCCAAAGACTTCGTGACTGAAGCAACGTTGCATACAACAATGTGGGAAGCTGCATCTTGCCTTGTAGTATGCCAATATTAGGTCTTGCTTTCAATTTCTGCAGAGAAATTGTCAATAGATTTTTCTGTAAGGTACAGGGTCCTGTTTGACTTCAGCTCCCAGATTTGAAAAGTGCTTAAGAACTTTTCTAGGCTCATTTAGTATCAAATGTATTATTTTACCCTTCTTTTATTTGGCTTTAACTTTAGACATTTTGATTTTTTAGTCTAGTTTGTTTGCCATTTGAATTCTTTTCTTTCCATATGCACCCTTTTAACTATTTTGAAAGGTACCACTTAATTGATGGAGTTTTTCCAAACATGGTATTTCTCAAACAGTACTCCACTCTTACTCACTAGCTGCAACTCTGTGCAGTGACCTAGCTCTTTCTCAAAAAAAAAAAAAAGAAAAAAAGAAAAAAGGCAGCAGGAAAATAGCTACAGATGGAGGCATGAAAAGGAAAATAAATACAAAAAACAAGATTAAAAAATAGAGAAAAGAGGTAAAAAAGGAATACATCTTAAAAGGAGGTTATATTAATATCCAGGTCAAGAGTTTTCAAACTAAAATTACCCCAGGGTCCACTTTTGGGCTACCACTACCAATACACTATTTACGTAAAACAGTTACAGTTCTACCTGCAACTGAAAAGATTAGGAGGGATTAGATTAATTAGGCAGAGGAGTAAAGTTACTCAATGAAAACAAGGAGACAACACCAGGCAATCTACTACGCATAGCTGTGTAGCTGGACTTGTCACACACTGGGCAGGTTCCCATGACACGATTCAGGATAAGCATAACATAACACATTATTTTTGTCAAGCAAGTTTAAGTGCAGGTTTTTTTAGGCAGGACAGATATAAAGAATGCCCAAAGCAAAAAGTTTAGCAGTTATTAGAAACCGTATTTCTGCCTGTGTCTTAAGTCATTACTGGAAACTTCCCAGCCATACTCAATAAAAAAGCAGAAAAGACAAGTCTGTGTGCTAGATTAACCAACCATTCATGCTACAGTCCTTCACACAATACTGTTTTGAAAAAGGAACTACATGAAGATGATGAACTATTATAAAGCACACTACAAACACATTTACTGAAGTAGGCAATAAAAAAATTTAACTTGCATGGAAAAAACTCTGTATCAAAGAGTCATATTATTTCATTTTGATCTTCTCAGACTACAGCGTGGGTCTTTAAAAAGGACCAGTGAGACAAGAAATGCAAATTACTGCTTCAAAACCATTCACACTTTAAATTCTAGAAAGAAAATCACCCTACATCTAGTTCAGCAATTTAACCAAGTCAGAACTAGATGCATAATACCAAGACAAGAACATTTTCTACAGATATCACCTAAATTCTGAACTGTGGGGTACTGCTGAATTCTGAAGTTGTCAAAAATTATTTATATTAGAATGCATTCCTATTTGACTGGTCTTCACTCAGTACACAAGTGATACAAGCTACATAAAAATCAGTCCATCACAACGACATTCACAGGGCATTTAACACGACAGAAAGCCCAGAATAGCCTCCCAGAGTTAGCAGCATTTCACAAACTTGTGAATTATCATCTTACAGCATGGATGTAGATGCTTCTATTTCACCTGCATGTAGTCTTCTACTTCTGTGCCTATGATACACTGCAACATCACCAGAGGGGGGAAACTGAGAACAGCCAGGAACTGCTAAAACCCCTCCACAGAACCAACACGTCTTTAACAATCACAAGCCTGTGGCCTTACAATTCAACTACAATCTGATTTTAGAAAAGCTTGAAAGCATACTCTCCAGTGGAGTTCTAGAGCATCCTCATTTTTATTGTTTGTTAATTTATAAGGGAGTAACAAGAAAAATTTTAAAATGTTAAATGTACTGTATAGTACTACTGGAATTCCTGGGTAGTTATTACGAACCTCTTTAATGATTAACTCATGAAAAGTTGTAAAATGTCAGGGTTTATTGCCAATCTGAAGATATTAGATCAAATTGTAACACTCAGTTTACTTCTGAGATGAAGAATGCATACAGAAATTTAAAACTTTGAAAGAAAATTCTAGATCTGAGAATCAGGTTCTCAAACCATTGACTGAAATTCACAATACCACATTCTATATAGTCACCTCTTTCACAAGAATCACAGTATCAGTGTAGAAAAACCCCTCAGTTTTACTCTATTAGGAAAATATCAGTAATTCACATTTCTATTACAAAAGGTCAACTTGTTTTACTTGTTGCCAATAAACTAAAAACCAAGGGGAGCACGGAAACCAAATACAGTATTTGCAACCAACATCTCCACTACAGTGCTCTTTCCTCATCAAAGAAGAGGGGTGGCCATCAGTGAAAGTTGATGAATCTCAACTCTCCAAGAGAACATGTATCAACGCAGAAACCCAAGTTTCTTTCTACAGTCACAGATGACATCACAATATTGACAGTATGACTGATGAAGAAATAACTTTGGGCCAAACCACACAAGAATTCACAGAAAACATGACTATGAATTGCTACAGAAACTGCAAGCAAGCTGGCCAAAACACATGCAACATGCTGGTTAAGTCAGATGAAAAGCAAAAAGCTATTCCTTCACTAGGACTCTGTCAAATCCGTACATCAAGAAATACTATATATCAAAATACCATCACTATTGTCTCTGAGGCTATCTACATGTGGTCGACCTACCTTCAGTACCCACAGTGATACAGCTCAATTCAAGCATGGCAGAAAAAATGCAAATGCAGAGAGACACAAGGAGAAGGTCCCAGGCACTGAATCACTAATGCCTTTTGACTGCTTCTCAATTTCCCTGATGCTCCTTTAAAAAGGCAGTGAAACAAGGAGAAAGGTCCAGACTACCGAAAGCAAAGACTACTCAGTTCCACTTTTAGAACATGGCCAGAAATTAAGACTTCAGTGATAAAATAAGCAAAAAATTAACTGAATTGTCTCAAAGATTGAGAATAGCTACATCACTTTAATTAAGGGAGCACTTTAAAAGGTAAAAGTATGTAAACACAGGTTCCATTAATACAGAATGCTGTATGACATAACTCTTCTCCCAATCATATGACACGATTTGATGCTGCAACTGATCTGGATTGAAGTACAGTCTTCTCTCATCAAGAAATAAATTTTTGAAAGACTTTTTAAGTTATCCATTCTGCCAGCATTGCTGTTTATTTTGAAAAGTCTGTAGTCTAAAGAAATACAACGTATAAATGAAGTAGAAAAAAAGAGATTACTTATTCTATTCCTGAATAATTTATTCAGGAACCGTATTTAAATGTCTAACAATTACACACCGTACATACATAATCTAATATCAGCAGAAAAAAAAGAGCGCATTAAGAAAAGAGCTGCACACCAAGCAGCGACATGAAAAAAAATTAGGATCCCTAAGCTTCAAAGTTTCTATTTCCTTTCTAGTTCCCTTTCTAATCACAACTGCAACAAATTAAAAGCAATCTTTAATGTATATTACAATCACAAACTTTGGGTAGGAAATTTAGAACAAATAAAAATTGCAAAATAGCGAATTTGCATTTACTTTGTTTGCTCCTGGGAAATCTGTAGCCTGTAAAGTTTCCAGGCTCAATGAGCTCCAGAAAATAGAAGCACAAATTGTAATTCTCATTTTTCTCACTGTTCTTAATAAATAGCACAGAGAATTAGAGAGAACTTAAAGCCATTAAGAAAAAAGACAATCATCTACAGAGAGACACTACCTATTTAATTACATCCCTGTAGGTTTTGAACTGAGTACTCATCGACCAAAGTGAATATACTTTGAAATAAAAGTTTAAAGATTGCATGACACTAGTATCACACAGTGGGTATAGCACTGTGTGAACAGAAATGAATTTTGGAAGAAAGAAACCAGAGATGAATTAGGGATAGAAAAAACTAGTCCTCATAGAGAAAGGGGAAGAAAGGTATTACGGAAGGAAGAGGGTTTATTGCTGTACAGTCTGTAAAGACTCCTGCTGTGTCTGTGCAATTATGAAACAGCGCAAGTTTAGGAAGACAAGGGGACAAAATAAGTTACCCATCCAGTATAACACAGGTAAGAATCACATAAGGAGTTGCGAATTAGCAAGAACTTTGGCATCAACAGTCTCAAGTTAGTGCTGAACTGCTTTTGTTAGGATCACCCAGAGTTTGAAAATACGTAAGATGCAGTAGTATGTCCTAACAGCTTTCATGCCCTTTCCTTAAGAGCAGCCTCAGCACATTTCAGAATGAAATACGAAACATTTCAATCTTTAAGAGAAAGTGGCATACACTGGAATAGGACGTAATTCCAACGTAACAGCAGCAGGTCCAAATTGTGGTTTTCAAGTACATGAGCTGTAATTTGGTATACTGTGAAGAGTTAGAAGAGCTTTTCTAAAGTTTAAACGTTAATTTGCTCTTACTTTCCAAGGCTCCATGTTAAACTGCTAGGATTGTATGTTCATGTGCAAGGTCCTCAAACTTAGCTCAGGTTAATGTTTTCTTTCAGTGGTCAAAAACTAATCAACACACACATTAGCAAAGGAAGCCACTACACAGCAATAAAATAATCAACAGAAGAGGTGATGTCAGAAACCATATTTAAGAATCCCATTGCCAAGGGCAAATGCAACTACGACAGAAATTGATGATGCATCCAACAAGATGATGAAACAAACAGAGGAAAACAAGATCAAACACAAGATAAAATGAGCTTAAATCTAAACAAGAATGGAATCACTTAGAGCAGAGGAAAGGACACAGATACAAATAGCAAAGATACAAACAGCACAAAATTTACTTGAAAGTTTAAAAACAGAGGTATGTTAAAATGATAAATAACAGCTTTGCATTTATATAGCACCATCCATCCAAACAAGACAAAGCGCTTTACAAATATTAATGAATTGAGCCACAGTGTCTTCAAAGGTATCCGTATTCAATTTGAGGTGTGGTGTAACAGTACTCTGAAGAACACCAGTGACATCTTTATTGCTTCTTTCCTATGCAGACATTCCCCTCTGAAATATCCCTGTTTCTAAAGCATTTATATATCCTACAACACATGCTACACTTTCATACTTCAGGAGGAAGACGACTTGAAAGGTATATAAGTGCCTATAAATACTTATTCTCTAACAACGGAATGACAGAAAATTACTCCTGTTCTCACATGTCAGAATGAAGGAAAGGCCTACTTTTCAAAGAGAAAGTGTGTTTAACCAAATATTGCAGCAAAAGCTTTCATGCCTAAGTAGCAGCAGCAGCACTAGAAAAGCAACATAATCAAGGAATAATTCTAAGCCATCAGCACTGCACACATTAAGAAAATTTACATAAAATAATTACATCATAATAAGTCTATAGGAAATGAGTAGTCTCCAAGTGCACCTTCTGGCTCATCTACCATTCTGCAATATTAGAAACACTTTGAAGAGCGAAAAAGCAGGAGGAAAAGACAACGAACCTTACCCTCTGAGCTTTTGCAAGTTCTTCTTTCAATCGTTCATAGCCCTTTTCTCTTACTTCCAGTACAGATGGGCTCCTTAAGTGAGATAAACTGTCTGTACTCAACCCAAAAATATCTTCATTTCTTTCAGCAACATCTGCTACTGTAGCACCCTGCAAAAACTCTCTCTCTACGTTATTGCTCTCCTTCCTGGCATTACTGTGATTGAATGACCCACTCTGGGGTCCAGAGGTAGAACAAAGAACTGCGTCGGGAACATTGATGCTGTAAAGAAAGCAATATATTTTTTATTTACATAATACATTATGAATAAATATTTTAGAAATGGCAGTAGTGATGTTGAACATACAATTATGGGCACAATTTAATATTACAACATTGTAAGTAAACTTAAAATTTTATCTTTAATAAAGCAAACAGCTTATATGCAACAAACATCAGTCACTTAAATAAGGCACAGAGAATTTACCTGACACCTGATGCTTCTCCACAGTTCAGTTGTCTGGGAGATGAATAAACAGGTTGTGTGGGAAGGTCAGAAACACTCAATGCATTGGGTTGGATTGGTGTGGAGGACACAACAGAAGGATGTGGTCGGTAGATTACACTGGGTGAGGTAGTTTGTTCCTGAGTCCCTGTCTCATTTACTCCCAGAAGATCTGGTGTAGTAGGCGAAGCGAGGTTCACTTCATGAAAGCCTTCCAAGGGGTCACTGGCCATAATAAAAGCCTCATCATATGAAACCCTGAATGAGAGAATCATATTATCAGAACGCAAACACAAAATAATTAACTATATCTGGCAGTTTTGAATTCAAAAGCCCACTCAAATATGTTCAGAATACTTCATGACAGAATATCAACTGTGGACTATTCTTGCAAAAGTATGACCTTCAAACACCAAAAAATGTTGCACGGTTGAGCCCAGAAGATCCAACAGCAGACTACATACACGTGGGATGATAAAAATCAAGAACACACTCTACATCATAAAACAAAGTAATCTTTAATATAGCCTTGAGCTATTTTGTATCAAAACAAATACAGGTCATTCATGAAAGCAAGGGAGACATGGGAATCAGTGAAGAAAAAATATTTAAAACCTAAAGTTTCCACTTTTAATCTCAATGAAGCAAATAATCTAGGACAAAAATCAGTGAACCTTTAAATAAATTAGAGTAGTTTTGGTTAAATTAATCATCTGATCTTGTAACAGGTCACTGAAATGACAGACTTTGCCGGTAAGATTTCTCATGAAGTATGATGATGTATATTTAATACATCACACAATCAAGTGATCATGGCAATAGTGAATAAGTATCATACAAAAAATATATTACAGGTAAAAAAAGCACTATGAATTGGCAATTTAACTAACAATATCTCTCAATTTATTTTTAATTACATATGCTTTTCATAAGATCAACAGAAAACAAATACAGCACATGAATTTTACAAGCCCTATTTTCCAGTAGTTTACCAAAACTTAAGTTGGAAGTAGTAGGAAAAAATTTGTCAAGCAATTACTTAGCAGTGCTTGTTCACTGCAAAAAAAGAAACATTTTCCATGTTATAGAAATACAGAAAAGAGAAAAAAATCAGGTTTAAAAAAGGTACTTAAAACACAAAAAAAACCCTGCGCATCTAAACAAAATAATACATTGCCTTTTACAGAGAAAGTTGCTTGGATCTTACAGTTGAAAATACAAGGCAGAGAGAAGATCTAGAAAGATGATGGTCATAACCATGAAGAGATCATGCCATCAACTTACATGTACATGCAGTTCATCATCTACTTCATAAAGCACACAGAAAACACCAAGAATGGAATCCCCAAATTACATATGAAGTAATGTTTTAGTTACACTAATACTTTCTGGCCATCTTAAGCTCAAAGAACACTGTTTGAAATTTTTTTGCATCTCAAGGATTGTGGTGTGTATACACCAGTGCTAAACAAGTAGCTTTACCACATCAGCGGGCATACGTGGGAGAAATTCAGTTGTTCAGACAGCAAGAATATGTTATTAATTTTTCTCTGTCTCTATTAATTCCTCCCAGGAAAAAAAAAAATTAAATCATTCCTCCTCTAAGAAATTGCCCAGACTAAGGGATAAAAAGGAGCTTACATGAATAAAAAGGGACATTTTGGGTCACTTTTTTTTTTGCAGAAAATTTAATGCAGAATTTTTTGTTTATTTTGAACTATCGGGAACAGTTGCACAAACATGATTTAGATAGAAAAACACTGTCACGGTTTTGTGCTTTGGAGCTTTTCTACCATAACACAGAGATGAAAAGCATACCTTTGAGTTTAAGTAACTCAATACTGCTGTTGGTTTTCCCTATAGTTCTTCTTAACTATTAGAAGTATTATAATTACATGTTCCACATGATGATAAAGTCTGTTAAGTAAACAAATTAAAATGAAGAGACTGACAGGACACTTCTCCAAAGTTAAATTTCAAGAACAGTGCAACTATTACATACCACTGTTTTACATTTAATAAGCTAAAATACTGCCATCTTGAAAAAATAAAATTACAGCTCTTTACAGTTCATCAGCCCAGTTGAAAAATACCCATCTTGCAGGTCTCAAAGTCAGGCTCAGATCTACACAAACATTCCCCTTCTGTGTTCCCACCACTCTCCTCTTTTTTTGACCACCAAGTAAGCTGTACCCAGCACCATTACACTGGCAACAACACCAAAATGTCACTTCCAGTTCCTGATTCTTTGGATTCCAGTCCTACAATTAACAAAAGACACAGGCTTCTGAACAGGGATATGGAAAGGCTGCCTGGATGGATGCCTTGCCTTTTCTAAGTCTATAGTACACAGAAAAGTGCACCCAAGTCCACGCAACAGAAGTAAAGACTGAAACCCAGCTGAGAGCAAAACAGGAACAACTCTTCTACCACATATTCTGCCACTCTGTTGACTAGTTTCTATTTTAAGTTTGAAAGACACATTCCTAGTTCCACTGAAAACTCACGATCTGCCTGGATATTCAACAGAGGTACCACGGAGTTTCACATCAGTACCACTAATTGTTTCCAGCTGCATAGCCCATTGGGGTGAACTTTGCTATGAAAGTGTTTTTTTCCAAAAACTGGTTTTTAAAAATACTACTTAACTTTTTCCAAGTGAAAAAAAAAAAAGGTTCAGGAAAAGCTTATTAGTTGGTTTTTCAGATAGTTACTATTTCTGTACAAACCTCACAGCTATCTGTTTGGAGCAAGTACTTTAAGTACATCAAGTAAGCAAAAGGCTAGAAGATGCACTATTCCATATATTTGCAATAACAGACACAAATTCAGCTACATCATGAAGCGCAGAAGGTCATGCTGGCTCACACAGAGAAAAAACAATTGGAAGCCTGCTTATTACCTTCCCAATGTTCAAATGCATTTCTAACTGTCCCTCTAGACCATCACATCAATTTATGATAAGCAAAGTAGGATGTTTGGAGGAACAGGGGGAGGAATCTATTCTACCTACAAGCTCCCACTCCTACCTAATCTGCCTATACATCCTGCAGTACTTTGAACAGTAAAAAAAAAAAAAAACCAAACTAAAAAGATTATGGAATTCTATTTACAAGACTATCATTCTGCTTATACATTAAATATCTCTCAGCCTAAACAGACAAGACATTTATGAGTAATTAAATCCATGCACAACTTCTCAGCTATCAAAAAACAAGCTCTTTCTGATACAGTAAGTAAAACAGTTACAGAAGTTATTCCTGGAAGGGCTGAAAATAAAGTTCCTCAGCTAAGCTTTTCTCATACCCAGTCAAATGGGCACTCATAAGCAAACCATCTGTGTAAAACACTTTCCATTCACAACTTTTTTCTTTCCTAGCATTACTTAGCACTAGGCAGTGAGCAGGCAGAAGCCATGCACACCACCCAGACAAGACAAAGAAGCCCGTATCAAATATCTCAGTTTCAAAACTCACCAACACCATTATGCTGCTACCAAGGTATCAGCTGAAGACACATTACACCTTCATGAAACGAAACATACTTGCAAAAAGTCAGGTGGTCCTAAAAATAAAAGCTCTCCTTTGGGAAAGAGCTCTACAAAGTAATGGTAATCAAAGGGAGGGGAGAAAAAACACATTAAATTTCAGTGTCATTAAAGATTCAAGGCTTCCTTAAGACTTTGTGGGGTGGAGGGTCATATTATTTACTAAGGCAGCAATGAACAGCCTTGCTGTGAAGGAACATGAAGCGAATGGTAAGTGGAGAGCTTTACTAGAAGCCAAGCTGAGAGTGTATAAAAAAACCACATAGTGTTCAAACAGCACTCTTTAGTAGAAGTTCTGCTACTCTGATCATAAGCTGATATTCTGATATTTCAGGGCAGCACACTTAAGAAAATTCATTATTTAACAATATTTTTTCTATCACATTAATATACTCTAAAAGCTTGGAATTGCATTAGTGCCTACCAAACACATTATTATTTTTGTCTTAGTTGATACTATGCAATCTGGATCACAAAAAAAACCCAAGTACTGTAATAAATCACGATGTAATAACAAAATAAATTAATTTCCCTGTGCTTTCATCTGAAAATAATGCAAATTTGGCAGGAGCTGTTGAAATGTTGCAGCTTTTTACTACCTCTACTGCCACACTTGCGCTCCTGACTAACCACATAAGTTCATGAGGAAACTATGCTCAAATCGGTTATTTTATCTAATAGTAAACTAAAACACACTACAAAGACATCAGTTTAACAACAGTCAGATTAACACTTCCTTAAGCTTTTAACAGGAAACAAGAACTTTTATAGACATTTTCAACAGCAATGAAATTAAAATGCTTAATCTAATTTTTCCGTTATTACTCTAAGAGAGGTTTAGCTACTTGTCTGAACCAAAGCACTCAACTCAATACTAAAAAGCAGTAATTTTCTGTAGCTTGTTTCCCTTTAAAAAATAAAAAAAAAAATTGAAAACCACCTACTACTACAAACTCTTGAGTTTGTCTTTCACAGAATGCTTTTAAATACAAGACATGATGAAGATGACAACTCTGAACAATCTCCTAACTGTTATAGTGTATTTAAAAACAACATCAACACCAAACTTTTCGGGCATCTGAAATCTCATTTTTAGCTTCGATGGTAAAAAGTACCATCACAACAGAATAGCTACCTGCTCAAGTGAAAAAAAAAAATCCTACAAGGAAAAAGAAGTTAATGTTTCTAAACATTTTGATGAAAAGTAAATTCCAGTTAGTGTTTATAAAAAAAAAAAAAAAAAGGTGCCTACCAGATACAGTGGTTTAATCTTCAAGCAGCAGGCCTTTCAAAACATACGGGTCTCACAGACTTCATTCATTAGACTCCTGCGTCTGCTTCAGTTAACTTGGGAGGGGTCAGGAAAGTGGATTTTTTTTGCAGCAGTTCCTCAGACTGGCATTACCCCACTACTGGGCCTCCATTCTTCTCAGTGGGTTTAGAAAAAAAATATTTTGAAATATTTGGCATTATAGAGTCTGGGATGTAATATTTTTTTAAGCTCTAAAGAACTCAGTAGGGAATTACAGTACTGGACTAATAAATACCTTTAAAAGCAGCAGTTCAATTAAATACTGCTACCTCATACCTATCAGATGCAAACAGGCAGTTTAAAATTAAAATTGCTCTAAGGCACGAATGGGCATTAATTTCCAGTTCAAAACCTATTCAACTATATTTATCCAGTATGAAATACTCATCAGATGTAGGCACGGGACAAAGAAGTTTGGCGGACTTGGTTTTTTTTTTCCTAAACTGTTTCACATTTAAGCTTAGCCACAGAAGTCAAGCAAGTTTAAACATCATTATTGATGCCAGTTGATTGCACAAACACAATTCAAGATTTGGCATTGGAATTCTCTTAGTTTGCAAAAAGTAAATCCCAACCTTTCAATTTCACTATTATGATAGAAATTTCTAGTTTAGGAGCAAAAATATGCAACACATTTTTTTCTGAGCCTTTAAGACATGAGAGAAAAGAAAGTGGTGAACTACTCCAGTCTTTACATATTCTTTTATTTAGAAGTGACCTTATACCACATATTTACCAACCTGATAAATTAGGCAAGACGGTAAATTGTAAGTTAGGTAAATCTACACGGTTTAACAGCCAGCAAAACTACATTTGGGTCAACATGAGAGTACTTTTCTACTGTGTTCCCCTTAGTGCTGTCATGTAATACTATGATGTGGGTATTTTTCCTTTTCTTTATGCTCATGTTAGGTATTCAAAACACTATCTCATGCTGTTTTAAAAGAAACACTTGATAGTAGGATTTTATAAAGTTAAAGGGACTGTTGTTTTGATGAACTGATGATTAAAAAAATCTTTTAAAAACTTTATCTTCAACTAGAAAAATACAGATGCAGATAACAAGTGCCCCTCTTACAGAAAACAAGCAGCACACAAGCTTCAATGACCTATATTTATGAAGTGCTTGTGAAACTCATAAACAAACATAGTTTAGAGTCTGGTAGATAGTACACCTCTTACTTGAAAGAAAAGTCAGTGCTTTCCAAAGTAGAATGCTGCAAACTTTTATTGTAAACTTCATTCAAAGAAGGGTGTTCTATTCACAAAGACTCACTAAACCAAGTTAATTAAAGTGAAAATATGATTCTCTTTGCAGATGCTGTTCTTTTTAAAGCACAGCCTTGCCTTGGAAGCACCTTCACAATTCTATCTCAGGTTTAAGCCTTGTCATAGTGACTGTAGTTTCATTCTTGCCAAGACTTGGACCTAAAGACCCTCTCATTTTCAGTTAACACTGAAAACATTCAGTAAGTAAACTTAAGTAAAAATTGTCAGGACTTTCATGACCTTGTATCTGCAAATGTATTTAAAGAAATATTTTCTTCATTTGTGAAAAAAAAATGGTTAGTGTATTATTAACCGCAATAAAGTCTCTAATATAAGTCTTGACAGTCAAGTTACAGTAAGACCATATCTTAAATGCCACATTAAAAAGGGCCTTAAAAATAAAAATCCAAAGTACACATTTCTTTTCTGGGAAAATCCATAAACCTAAGGGGAACACTGAGCAATGAGCTTGTTTGGTGTTTTACATGAATTTTTAAACCAAGTCAATAAAAGCTATGAAAATAGCTGCAGTCCATAATCAAAAGGCTTATTGTGACTGTTCTCCTATAGAAAAAACCCAACCTTTTAAATATAGTACAAGATAGATATTCCAGTCACAGCTGTGAGGTGCACTCCCATTTGTTATGTATTAAAGCATAATGAGAATGGTAAATTATTTATCCTTCTTTGCTCACTAGGTAACATTAACCAAGCACAACAGATGAATGACTGCCAAGACACAAATACAAAAGGCCTAATTTTAACCCTTTCCAGAACTCATTAAACAGATCTATAAGAAAAACAACAATAAAAATATTAAAGCACCAATATTTCAGGTTTTGCCCTATAGTATATTTGAATATTTGAACAGATGGTAGCTGCCAATACAAGCCTCTAGCCTGAATAACTTTACATCTGTCTCAAAAGAGAACCCAACAATTTCAAAATTACAGCAAGTCTGTGGAAGATTAATTATTTTATCTGTCTAGATCACTGTTTTTGAGACTTTCTAAGAACATGCTTACAAATGAACACATCAAACAAAACAAGCAACATAAAGCTTAATATACTGTCTGCAAACAAAACAGACAACACTCTCAAACCGATGAAAGCACTGTTGCTTTCAGTCAGCAAGACGAACACTGAGGGCATCATTAAGGCTTTGGCCGCTCCGTGTTCTCCTGTTTCCAGAGACTCGGGCAAATAGTGGAGCATCAGCACTCTGGCAGCACAAATTTCCGCACAGCTCATCGCTTTAAGTCAACTTGTAACGTGAATTTACTTTGTGAGCCTTACTCTCTGAAGTGGCTGCATTACAAATTAAGGCTAACTGCAATCTGAACTATTACAGCTTAAAACTACTTACCGGCGACCAGTTATGACACTCAATATTGCTCGACAAGACCAAAGAGCAACCAGAAGCGCTACAGGTGAGCGCGGCTACACTGTCCCACAGCGCAGACGGCCCCTCGGGTCCCCACCCACACTGCTCTGGCACCTCTCCAGGGGGACGAAACCTGCGACCGCCTCGAGGGCTCCTGTCCTTCCCCTCTGCCGCTCGCACCTGCCGCGCCGCCGGCCGAGCGGGGTGAGTGCGGGGGCGAAGCCTCCAGCACCAGCACGGCCCCGCCTGGCAGTGCTCCCCTCGCGGTTTCAGTCGCTCCCGCCCGTGTCCCCAGTGTCCCCAGTGTCCCCGCACCGCGGGGCTCCGGCCGTACGACGGCGCTTTGTCCGCCTCTGGCTGCCGCGGGGCAGGCGCGCCGGGCCCTTCCCGGGCCGACCCCCGAGCACTCCGCTATCGCCGGCTGCGCCCACGCAAGCCCCGCCGGGGCCGGGAGCGCCCTCCGGCTGCACACGGGCACGGCCCGGCCGCCCCTGTCCCCCCGCTCTTCCACGGNACTGAGGGCCTGCTTCCCGGGAGAAGCACGGGGGGTTGATAGCCGTGTGTTCAACCGCATGCGGGGAGAAAGGCTGGGCATCGCACAGTTAAACGTGGGAAAAGGAAAGATACACGCCGGGTGATTACCCCGCAGTTTTCCTTCACGGGGAATGCATTGCTCCGGATCGTGTCCTAAGCCCCCCTAATGTATGTAATTACTGAAGAGTGAACTGTGCGCACAGAATTTCTGGAATCGGGCCACGTGTAGAGCTATAAAAGGACTCGCCTGCTAAAAAGGTGTTTTTCGTGGTCTGGTAGTCTGTCTGATAAAGAGCTATCTATTAATACTTCCCTTCATCTCAGCTAGCCCAGAGCCATCAGTACCTCCAACATCACTGCCACCCTGACACAAGCACCGCACTCACTGCACATTCCAGCTGTTCAGAGCTTTATGTGCAGCCTTCACTTCCTTCCTTACAGTCCTCTCTCTACTGTTTTCTGTGTCCTATGTCTTTAAAGACAATAGGCAAAATTTTATTATAAAGCTTTTATTATAAAGCTGCTATAAAAAAGGCTCTGTTTTACCACTGGTCTGGTTACAGTGCCGAAAAGTATGCTTCAGGTGACAGCAGTATCGGCTGGACAAGGCACTTTCCATGCTGTCAGTGCAGGCAGACCAAACCATGTGCTGCACGGTGAGGAACTTCAGCAAAAACTAATGTAAACACAATCTTGCCCCATTCACCGCTTAAGGAATTGAGGCCACATTCCAGTCAATAATTGAAACTTTAATTATCTTGACAGCTTTCCACTGAATGTGGAAGAATCCTGTTTGGCCAGTTCTGCAGGATATAGCAGCAGATGAATGGTGTTCTCTGTGGCACATTCCCCATCCAGCAGGAAGGTCACTGAGAGCAAAATAATATGGCAAACAAGATGTCGAAAGGCAAATGTACCAATGCCATTCTCATAAAGTAAATACAATACCTATAAATAGTATCTGCTACATTACTTTTCAGTATGTAAATCTACACTGACTACAAGGGCGCTCAGGCAGAAAAAATAGCTACAGAAAGTAATCATCTATAGCTTTTCTGGAAGCAGTCTGAAAACCAAGAAAGCAAGCAAGAAGTCCAAGAAGTGGAGTATTCAAATAGCAGTTACAATTTGAAGTTTGTCGTGAAAAGCATCATAAAGCAGAGGCGTTCAATTTAAGGAGCTTGCACCTTTAAATTATTTAATTTGCTATTATTGACATGCAATAAGATCCAGGCAATGCTATCAATATTGGTTTGACAAATTAGAAGGTGCATCAAAGTTCGTTAAAAACATGATTGCAAAAGAGACATGACAAGTTAAATCAGAAGTTGAAAACAACCTGTTAAGGCATAGTAAACCAACAAGAGTCTATAATTAGGATCTGTAGTCCTATAGTTCTTAATCCTGTACAATGGCTGTGTCTGGCATGACAGTCTGGTGTCTTAACCAGATTAGACATCTTGCACTTCAAGAAATAAAAGCAATACAGTTCCAAAGACGTTTGACTGTGCTAAAATTAATCACCAACAGATTTATTTTGTCAAGTACTCCTATATTTTGCTGTGTCTGATACTCTAAAGAGTCAGGCAGCAACAAACCACAGAAAGCATAACTTACATCATTAAAATTAAAAATTTAAATACATTGAATTAAATCCAGAGTCATAAGTAAGATATTTTGGCAGGGGGCGAGGGAGAAGAAAAAGGTGTTTTAATAGAGTGTTTTTATCCAGCCCTTGGCTCCTTCCTGAGGTGCAAATCACTGAAAGAGCAGGGCTCCTGATCCAAGCATCATGAACTGAGAGCCAAGGGTAACCCCACTAGCAAGGGCACAGCCAAGAGTAGGGCTAGGGTGGCAATAGCAACAAACTTTGGCATATACCTAGTGACCGTCACACAGAGTAAGATGTCAAATCAAGTCAGATTTGTAGATCTGTAGACCTACACCTGTAATGTAGGTCTTAGGCCCATCCAAGGAGGAATCAATCAAGACATACACAAGACAATGTAGAGGCAAATCCTAGTGGCCGGGGTCTGAGCTTAAATGAAGCCTTGGAGTCCCTGCCCACAATGGGAGGCTGATCTGCCCCCTGATGAAGCTGAGCCTAGTAATTTAGACCTTTTAGTGCCCTTAGGTCCCTGGCAATTAGAAAAACTGAAAGTTCTTTGCAGAAACAAAACCACGTGTCGCTGTTGTTCTAAGTTAGCAAAGTCACTGTTGTCATTGGAAAGTGATGTACAGGTTGTAGCTTTGTTGGAACAACATATGCCATGGGTGCCAGCTCTGATTAAACAGATGTAATGTGACAGGATCATTCAACACAACTGCACAATGTACAAAATCTGGAGGACTGACTTTGCTGAAACTGCATTGTTTCTAATGAGTGCTAATGTTTGCTGCTCCCATGAAATCCATTCACCCACTTTGTTAAATCAGTTCTTCTGTTTACTTTGAACTCCTTGGTGTGGTTAAATGCCCCAGATCAGAAATTCTCTGACTAGGAAGAAAGCTGAATAGGTATCTTGGCACAGACTTGGCCACAGCAATGTGTACACTAATAACTGACAGTCTCTCTTGTGTAGCTTCTCTCCAGTCATACTGGTGCAAGATTTGATAAACATCAATGCCAACCGTTCTTGCGCTGCGCAGAGTTCCCATGAACTGCGTCTCTGTCTGTCCATGTCTTGTCACATTTAACTGTCTGTCTGAGAGACTGTATCTTCAAATGTTGCCTTTGCTAATAGTTACAATCCACTGGCCCTAAGAAACCTGTTTCAGGGAGGAAAAAGTGCAAAACGCAAAGGTGTTTTGGAAAAGGTAGTCCCAGACTATGGTATGTTTCTCTGCTGAAGGCAAGGATGGCCACAAGACTTTAAAGAAATCATGTGCATCATTTTACTTTGATCTGAATTTAATTGAATTTAATCTCTCATCAATACACAGAAGCACAAATGCCAGCTAATGAATTTTTTCCTCCTACAGGCTGGGAAGAATAAAAGAATGAGGTGGTTGTTCTCTTTGTAGAAGATGTTCAAATGTGTGGTAGAGGAGGATGTCCCAACACTTTCATGGATAAATAAAGCAAATAAACTTTGAAATCTCATTTTCTATTTGTTTATGGTACTTCCTACTTATTTACTTTATTAATTTTTCTAATATTGAATAAATTTTAATTACTGCATCCCTTGCCATGAAGATGTTATAAAACAATAAACTTAAGAAAACTAAAGGATGACTCTATTAATAGTAGTCACGCATGTATTACAACCCCATAGTACAGTGAAAAGAAATATAGAATGATCCACTACATACAAAAAAGTTACAGAGACTATAAGTCTTATCTATTTTAGAGATTTGCTCCCCCCACCTTCTACTAGATCAACTCAACCAGGGCTGGTAGTTTTGGGAAGCATAGGTCCCCAGTCAGGCATATTTCTTCAATGTTTAACAAAGCATTTGGAAAGCAAATCTATCAGTATGTTGGCATAAATAAGGATCCAGCTTATGGAGTTCTAAAAACTCATCTCTATGCTTCTTTTCCTGTTCAACTGATAGAATGTTATAACCGCTTAGCTCTGTGATTTTCTTCAAATCTACCCACTAAAATAGCCCCAAAATAAAAGGAAATAAGCAGGATTGATATTAACTGTTGCTGAAGCTCCTTCTCAAAACTTCTAGGGGTGGAAGATAGCCTTTCTAAACAGTACATTCCAGTGCTGAACTATCCTTGGAGTTAGAAATATTTTCCTAAGTCTAACCTAATCTTCTTTGCAGCAGTGTAGGAAAATAGGTAATGAGCTTATCTCAGTGGGTACAGGAAGCAGTCATCCTCAGGGTATTTGATAGCATCATCTATCCCCTACATTTTCGCAAAGAATAAACAGTTATTTTAATCTTGCCTCATAGGTGATGGTTTTTAGGCCTCCAATTGTTTTTATTAATCTCTCTGTGTTTCTTCCTGTGAGTCTTCATCAGAATAATGTGCAGTTCTGGGCACAACACTCCAACTGAGATCTGACCAGCATTGGCTTTAAGATTATCACACACCTGCTTATACCTCACAGCAAAGATCTCTTGCTTTTTCTCTTATGGCAGTAGAATGCTGCTTAACCTGTCCTTCCCCAAAGTGTGTGTGACTTCATTTGTGAGCTTTCTTCTACATCCACTGGTTCTTACTGAATTCTGATCTTGTTCTGAAAAGAAAATGTTTGTGGCCCTTCATATCTTGCAGATTTGAAAAGTGCACTCTCTATTTCATCAGCCGAATCTTTAATCAAAGTATTGCATGTTATCAAAACCAGAATGATCCTCTGAGCTGAGATGCTCTTCTTTAAAAATTGGCCGTCCAAACCCATGTCTTTGCAGTAGTGTGTGCTGGACAGTGTATTGCTCCCTTTCTTATGAGGTGTCATAGGCAGGAATTTCAAAAGCCTTACCAAACTCTATCTGTATCACATATGTTCATTCTCTCCTATTTGTCTTCAAATGATGTGCTCAAATCATGCAATAAATCTGTGGCAGCATCAAAACCTCAAACAGCTTCATAGTCTTCACTGCTGTTACCAGTGTTATCAACTCTGTTGTTAATGCACCAAATCAGGATCAGAAATAAGAGCTTAAAATTATGTCTAAAATGTGAATGCTCATTAAAGCCTTGTATTCATTAATTGAAAGTCAAGGCTTGAATACCAAAAAATATAAACTTGGGAAATAAATTCCTTTTATACACATCATGTATCTACACACAGCTGGCAGAACTCATTGACACAATATAAAAAGAATGGCACATTCTTTACTGAATAAAAAAATAAAAAGACAAATACACTGTTATAGGAATACACAGAACACAGGAAAGATACTAATTAATAAAGATTATAAATTCTTCATTAACTATTGAATTACAAGGATTAGTAAAAAAATTTCCTTTTCGAGCACATTTGTTTACAATCGTCAGCTTTGACCATGAAATTGATTCCTCAAACAAGCTGCCCAACTAGACAGATTCTGCTGTTGAATATGAAATAAATAATACCTCTAAGTTTTTTGAAGGTACTTATAAATGTAACAATACTAAGTAGAAGAAACGTAAAAATTGAAATGGCCTTACCAACTTATGTAAGGACTGACATGTGGTTTCGTTTATCTTTAGAAGCAAGCCAGGGACGGATCCAGAGTGCGATTAAAAATAGTACAACGTGTTCATCCCTGGTTGGAAGACAGCAGACATGCCAAGCCTGAACTCAGAAATCAGAAAATAAAAACACAAAATACATTTTCACCTGACAATTAACCCTCCAAAATCCAAACAAACTTTGTAGCCTGGACATACCTGCATTTAAAAGAATTCTTTTACTTGATGAGACTCCAAAAACAACTCCACCAAATACTGCAAATATAAGCAGTAAAAAGCATAGGGTGAGAACCCAGGAATCCTATGTTTTGTTGACAAGTCTGCTTTGGACCTGGGTACCCTCCTCGTGCCTTAATTTATCCATCTCTAAATGAAGTTCATGAAACTTCTTCCTCCTTCCCCATAACCCTTGGTCACATGAGAAAGTTTAAATAACAGTTTTTTCAAAGGTTTTCATTCTTTTAGACTGAAGTGGCTATGAAAATGGAAGATGGGCTGGTTTTTCTTTATTTTTGCTCAATGACACAGAGATTCAAAACCACACTTGAGTCACGACTGCCAGTTATTGCTGTGTTCTGATCTGTGAGGGGAAATTGATCTTATGGAAAAGTTTTTACAGGTATCAACCACTTCCCTGTGTGATAGAAATAGTGTTTTATTCACATTCTGTCCACCCATTACCTAGTTGGTATGGACATCACTCCACTGGGCATAGGAATGCCTCTGAGTTTAGAGTGGCTTTTTCTTCTCCCTGTCTCACTCTGTCTTCTCTGGCTTGGTACACTCATGATGGCAAGGCTCTGCAAGTTCAGCACAGCAGAGTGTTATTTCTGAAAAGTAATCTGAATCCTTTACTCAGTTGTGTAAATGGTAAAAAATGCTGAAGTAGTATTGAAACCAGAGCAGTTCCAGTGGCACAAAAAGAGGGATTACTGTTACACCTGCCAAAGTGACCTTAAAAACGTTAGGCCTCCAGGAGTTTAGTCTCCAGTATCATGTACACCTGTGTTAGCTTGATTGGAAATGTTCTCCCACACTCACCATGTCAGAAAACATCTTCCATCACCTCACTAAAATAGTCAAAGCATGGGATTACCCAGAGGAGAGTGAAGGATAAGTTCCCCAGCTAGCACCATTGAATGCTCCTGTGTTTTCTGGGCCATATACTGGCTCAGCAGCAACGCAGCAAGCATACGGTTTGTTTCATCTGCTCTTGGCTCCCAGATTGAACCTCATGTCTGGGATAGCAATCAGACTTTACATGCCGTTTAAGCATTTTTTCTAAGTGAAAAGTTGCAGAAAGCATAAAATGAGAGAGTTTGTTGCAATTCAGATGGAAATGCTCAGGCTTGTTGTCCATAGGACAAGGTTAGGTGTTTACTGTTAGCTCACTGAACTCATTATTCTTTTTCTTGGATGCTGTTTTCTCTCTTTATACTCTCTTTTTTATCCTCTTAAACAATGTCTGAGAAATGAACAAGTGAAATTCTGAGGGAAACATTTAGCACTGGAGCGTGCAAGGAAGGAAAGTCAGAGTTAGCAAAGAACAAGGGTTATCACTTGCTATTCTCAAAGATGTAACATCACTCACTGAAAACCTAGACCCTTAAGCCATAAAGAGTATGAATTTATGAGGCTTCCACTGTTCCTCAAAAACCTTGACTGAGAGCACAAACGTGCTTGTTGTGCAAACAAGGATGCATTGTTATCTCTAGTGCAAATAAATACTTTTACTGTTCTTATAAACATTTAAATGGGAGAAAAGATCCTTCTTTCTCAAATTTAACTGCCTAAGAAGTGCAGGAGGCATTAGTAAATATTATAAAGCACAGACCATGTACCATCAATATTCTTCATTGTCCACAACGATACAGAATTTTGTTAACATAACTTCTTCATGCAAAGGAAAAGAAATTAAGGTTTTGCAGCATCCTGCATGTGCAAAAGGATGGTTATGCAAATGGCTGTGCAATCAGCTGCATTTTTAGGTAAGTAAATTATCTAATATCCAATGCTTGTCGTTGCGCAAGAAGTTTTGAAACCTTGGTCATCTTGCAAAGCAGAATGATACTGATTTCAAAAAAGCCAGTCCATAGAGCAAAATCAAGCACCTCTCCTTCTGTGATTGCCTTTTTATTATTTAGCTTTCACATAAGCTGTTAGCATATATTAAATAAGGCGCACAGACCATTTCAGATGCATGTAATAAGGAGCACTTCAGAGATGCAGGTCTTAAGTCAGAAGAAATCTTTCCCAGTCAATCCAGGCATTGGTTTTTGAGCCCAGTTCCTGAAGACCTCATTTCTGGATATTTTGTTGATCTCATCTTCTGTCTGGTAAGTCCCATGCCGTGACATTAGTTTGCTTTCATGTGTCTGTGCCTTCTGGCAATTAAAGGAGCATTAAGGCTGGTAACAGTCACAATAATAATATTCCTAATACCAAACTCAGCACTACTGCATAACAAATGATATTTATTTCATGACAGGGAAGTTGCAAAGCGAAATGTTTCTGCTTCCAGTTTTACACTACTCAGAGAACTGATCTATCAGGACAGCAGGCTTTATGCTGCAGATGCATTCATTTGTAATCCTCTCAAGTATTCTACCATGTGACTTCCAGAGATAAAAGAGCCTCCTTTAAATCCATAACCCACATTGAGTGATGCTAAGTACAGTGGTATCTGTCCCACTAGATTAACTTTTAATTATTGCAATTTCTCTCATGAAAGAGACTGTAAGATAGCACAGTAGCTCTCTACATATTCATTCTATGAGCAGAAGACATTTTATGTTAATTTACTGAATTATTTAACACAAGAATTCCAGCAGCAAGTGACAGTAAGTAGAAAAGTATATCAAAACTCAATATATTCTCATCTGAGAAAATCTGACAGAAGCTTTTCTCTTCCCAAGACTTTAATTATTCACTTCCTTTCAATAAAAAAATTCTTTCATATTGTTCAGACCACATTTTAGCCTAGTTATTATGGCATTTCGTTGGTTATTGGTATTATGTGTGCTTGTTACAAATACTGAAGTGTTTGCTTGAAGCTTCAGTAGCACACAATATGAATTAGTGTCTCTTTCAGAAATTTTCAAGTATAAATGGGCTCAAAAATCAAGCAGAAAAAAAAGCAAGAAGCATAAATAAACTACATAACTTTTATTTGATGGATTTCTACTATCTGTTGCATTGACCTGTCTTGTTAAACACCCATGGTTGATGCCAATGGAAACCTGTCTAGTTACACGGCACTAAAATGGTTTTGTCTCTGTGTGATTTGCATATGTTCAAAGTACATCAAGAGAAAATTAATGCAAAATACAGGATTATCAGTGAACGTTAGTAGAACCACATATAGAAAGGAACTTCTGAAAATTATTTTTGTGGATGAAACCTCTCAAATTCTTATCCACCCTATTCACTTGCAAAACATCTTTTTCTCCTATTTCATGATAGTGCAATATTTGCTAAGGATGTCCATCAGGAAAGGTCAGAAAAAGGACAAGAAGTAATAAAATTAAGATATTCATTGCAAATGGGAAATAGTATTTCACACATTTCGCAAATTCATCTCCTTTTGGTAGCCTTTTGGGAACATAGTGTATACAAGCAAAATTTCTGCATGCTGTCTGCAATGTAACACGTGCTAAAGATAACTACATGTGATTGCAAAGGTGTGAATACCTTAACAAAATATAACTCACTTATCGTGGCTTGAAGAGATCTTCATTTGGATTTGTTGTCCATAGTAAGACTACATATAACTTTTACATGGTCTACAGTGGTTTATAGTATAGAGCACTAGAGTTTCAACAACAGTTTACAGGTCTTTGCTTATAACTATAAAATTGTAAGGATTTGCTATAAAACTTCATTTGCTGCTGTGGACTCAGAGATGTTTAAAAATCAAATAAATGATCATAGTTATCCTTATTCCTTGTGGTAGAAATAGCCACACAGAGGATAGACAATTCAAAGACAGATCATTATAGGAATTTTTCTTTATTTTCCTTCAAAAATATAAATTTATTGATTTCCTCTGTTTTGTAGTACACATCAGCTGCCTATTAGACTGTTAATCAGTTGGCACCCTTTTTGAATATGCATCTTCACTAAGTAGTTTATTAAAGTGCTAGGGGATCACTCCAATTGCACATATCGACCTCATCCAGAACCAAAGGAGTGTGAGTATCATTAACGAACAGTTTCTCAATCCTTAGCTTTAGCTGAGGCTTTTGACAGAGACTGGGAAAATCTTTCACAGCTATTTTCTTCCTCACAAGTCTCTGTCTTTATCCTCTGTCTCTAAAGCAGAAGGAAGCTTCTAATGTCTTGAAAAAAATTGATTTTTGCAGGTCTGTAGCTAGTCCTTTATGAACCAGAAAACCCCACTTCTCTCTGTAATAGATGAGCTTTTGGAGCCTACTACCAATGTGTTGTTAATGCTGTGTTTTCAAAATATCAATACAAAGCTAAACTGAAAAGCTGCATCAAGACTGCCTTAAAATTGAAAGTAAAAATCTCTACTGACTCATGATAGCACCAATACTAGAATCAGCTAGAAAAGGTAGTAAGTTCATTAACTGGGAACTTTGCCATAGTAGTTACAAGTTTTTATTCTCTTCCCCTTTCCTTGCACACTCATGCAGACCCAGGTAACCCTAAAATGGGAACATCGTTATCCAGTCAAGTCAGAGAGTGCAGTAAAGCATACAGCAGCCTTTGTTAGAAAGGGCTCTACACCATTCCAGTATGCTTATCTGTGGGAGGGAGAAAACCGAGGAAGAGAGATAAAAGCACCACTTTTCTTTGGGAAATATCCAATAAGAAATTAGGAACACCTCACTTATAAATAATACAAAAAGAGGTACTTCCTACAGTTCCAGTCACAATGGAGCTACACAGCTGGAAACTTGCATTTATTTTTGCCTCTGAAAACAGAGGAGCTCTAAACCTTGTTTCGTCTGCAAAACAGCTCAGAGCCAGTAAAGCAATCTCAGCCACTTCAATCTGCAGGAAAACTGAAGAGCTGCCAGGAAAACCACCTGATCCCACTAACACACTGAGGTGCTATTATTTACTGCTCAGTGAGACCAGCAAATGATTATACTCAGCAAAGAAAAATGTTTTAGGACTAAGTAATTATTTTAGCAGTGACCTTAAAATATCCCTTAAAATATTGTTAGGAGTTTTCCTTGCAGAGGACAGACTCTGTAATAGGATCAGGCAGTATGTTTCTTCATGCCAAGTCACTGAACGCTAAAATGATTTGTCATCTTTTGCCACAGGCCACTGCCTGACACACACATGCCACAGTCTCGCCTGCTTTGACATCAAAGTGTCTTCCTTCAGCCATTACCAACAAGAAGAAAGGCAAACAATGGCAGCAACTTCTATTCTTTCTGAGAGAGTTTTAATTAAATAAAGGGTCTCAAATAGCTTAGCGGGACCAAGGCAGGGGGAAAAAAAAACCTTTCATCACAAAATGTATTAAATCTATAAATCTTGCTTAGTCTCTCCCCCTGCAATTTTTTTTTATTTACTTCAAAGTCACATTATTTCATTCTCTGTAAAGATTTATGACAACATTATATGACATCTCCTGGGCTTTCACAGCCCGTCATCTTCTACAGCTCCCTTGTAATGTCATGGGTCATAAAAGACAGAGTTCACCTTATTTTACAAAGGGGTTGGGGGGAAAGAAATCCTGTGCAGATCCTCCGGCTGTAGAAAGGTTTTCACATGCTGAAATATCCCATTGTGAATATGTTCACTGAGACTTTTGGTATCAGCAACTCCACCTGTTTTAAGGGATGTATGATTTCTACAGCATACCCCAGAGTCCTGATTTGCCCATTTGAATCAGCAAAGCAGCAATGTAGAAAAAAGTGTGCTCCAAGGTGGGATCAAGGTGCTGCTGAGGCACATCCTCAGGTTTGGCAGGGTTGTCTCCCGTCTTCCTATTTAGATGTAATTGGTGTTACTCACTGATGTGTCTTCACGGGGCAGGTTTAGAGAGATCACACTTTTCAAGAGTCTCAAAACAAAATGCTCCCTTCTTGTCCGTCCCACTTCAAGGAAAATAAACTGCAAAAACCTGTATATGCCAGCCAAACCATTGCAAGATTCTTTATTCAAATGAAAGAGGTCCTTCCGATGGCAAGTGGTGTTATAATTATAGACTAGAAAAGAGCAAGATCAGCAGCTGCTGCTGCTGCTGCTGCTTGCGTTTGTTCCCTCTGTAACTGACAGGACAGAGTACTTGGCAAAAACAGACTTCCAGAAGTGGAAAGACATTTTAACCCCTGTTCTTGTCAGTCCACTCCTCCTGGGGCTCGGCAGCAGCAACCCCTTGCTTCAGGTTAAGGGAAGAGCAAGGTGACTATTGCAGATCTGAAGGGGACTTTGTTTGGGACGTCTGAGAAAGAGGAAGGGTCCAGGATTTACTTTCGGGCTTGGATTGCCAAATCAAGATAGCAGGTCAGTGGATAGAGCGTGAGCTTAATATGTTTTTACAGTTGGCTTGACTCAAATCTCTCTCACTCACTTTCTCTCCTATGCCATGAACCAAGAAATAAGGTGATACAATGGCAAGGGTTAGGTCTGCAGAGAGTCACTATTTATTTATACATTCTTTAATGTGCCTTTCATGGTTAGTTAGGGAACACTGATGGCTGTTATTTTTTACTGTAGTTTTCTCTGAATCCTAATGCATCCTGAAATTCTCAGCGAGGCAAAAATGCCATTTACAGTCGGGCTCAATATTAATAGGTGCAACACACATATTTTTAAAAAATATGTTTATGCCTAAAGTCTTCTGATGATCTTAGCAAAAGTGGAGTAATATACCACTCACATTTTAGCCTGTGCTTGAGAAACATTCAGGGAGGAAATAAACACTGAGCAAAAGAAAAGCAGCATCATAGATATGAGTCAAGGTCTCTTCAGGCAGCAAATGGGCATAACTTATGTCCCCAAAACTAACAAATCCATACCAGCAGAAAGCCTAGCCCTGTATCAGCTAATGAAGTTAAGGGCAACACAATTAATAGGAGTGTTTTTCATAACACAGGTGTCTAATCTAATGTGCTTTGTCCTTCTTCAGCCCTGGCCAAAACAGCACTCAGGAAGGAATGTGCTGGGGGGCATCATTATGCTTGCTCTTCCTGTTTGTCTCAGTTTTAACTTTTAAATTTCCTGTGGCCACAAGTAATGTTGGAAGGACTCTCAGTCGATGTGCTGCCCATGAACCAAGGGCTTGGGACCACTGTGCAAATGCCAGGCTCAGCACAAGGCTTTGCACCAAACCTTCCCATTGCACAAGGAGGCCATATCTGAGTTGTAGTTGTTCCCAGAAAAAAACCTACAAATGCAGACTTAAGTTTCTGTTTGCTGTGCTGTGAAAAGTAGTCAAACACACACATAGCTGTCTTTCATAGTTTTGTACAGTCCAAAGTATTCTATAGCCACCTAATCTGACCTAATGTGTATTTTAGGACATTGAATTATATTATGCTGAAGTCCATATATGAACCTAATGTTAAATGTTAAATAAAGCATTTGCTTAGAAGGAGCAAAAACACAGTGCACTAAGGCAAGGCAGGGTGAGGAAGCCAAGGCACCAAAGCCTGAAATTGCTCTCCCACTTTTATTTGCCCCATTTCAGGGGCAGAAATAAAAAGCAGGGGTTAGTACCTCCCAAGTTAATGAGGAGAGTTTCTATTCAGAGTAAACAGCACTGAGTGAAGTGCTAAGAGAGATGGCTGGGATGTGATTAAGTGGAATATAGTTGCTTGAATCAAGCAGACAAATTGCGCTTCATGGATACGACTCTCCTCTCCCAGTCCCATGCAAGGGGGAATATTCTTAATCCTGAGTCCTATTACCGTTACAACTCTGCATTTGTGGCCAAAACCCATCCACTAGGCCTTGTAAAACAGGATTTGATTCAGCTCTATAGAGGAGCTGGACTCATTGTGTCCAGATTAGCTACTGACCAGTTTCTGGGACTTCCCAGTCATTGGGAGGAACGAATCCTTCTTGAACCCCATATGCAGAAACTGAAAATTGTGGGTTTGACACTAATCATGCCATCCTGCAGAGATGCAGATGCTATGAGGATGCTTCAAGCAATCTTGTTCCCTCCATGGCCCACAGCAAAAGAGACACACAGAAAGTTTAACAGGTGCCCAGATACCAGGGGATACAGGCAGAGCCCTCAGCCCCAACCCTCTGTGTCTCAGCTCTGTGAATTCTTCCTGAAGGTCATCTTCTGTCCAACTCTCTGCTCTCAGCTTAAAGACCCTAAACCACCGGGTGTCATTCTAGTCCTGTGTTCTGACATTTGGTTGCCCCCCACAGTTAGGAATTTCTGTTTTACTTCATTCTGTATTTGTCTAACTTCATCCTCTCATCGTGGCACTGTGTTACACTGAGGGTCTGGCTTCCCGCTGGGCTGAGAAGTGCTCACATTATCAGACATCTTTTCAAGATCTAAGTTCCTACATGCAATCGGTCCCACTGCAGATTTCCATTATAAATTAGATATTAGTGGGGAGATAGAGACACATTTGTTGATGATATGGCTTGAACATACATACTCCACAGCATCAATGGGCAAGGCCTAAAGCCTCCTAGGGTGATCCCAGGAAACTTGGTGTGTTTTTCAGAGTATTTTTTTATCCCATTCCTCCCCTATAGCCCAGCCAGAGATTTCTTTCATTGTTTATAAAGCCCCATTTCTGATGGAGAATGGACATTTTTTCCATTTTCTTAAGCATTGCATCCTGACCACAGGATTTTTAGCAGACAGGACTGCGTTTCTGCATGCCAGTCAGCCAGTTTGACTCCTGAATTGAATTTCATGGAATACAACAACAACAAAAATTTTAAAGGTCTGTGCCAAAGCTCAGGAAAAGGAAAACTACCATTTGGATGTTAAAGCATAAAATCTATGTTTCTTAAAAAAGAAAAATAATAACAAAAAATAACCTCCAATCCCACCCTGCCAAACCTTGAGCAGCCATTTTGCAGAGAAAAAGAGACGGCTTGTCAGCAATACGAGGCTTATGGTGTCTTTTCCCTGCTGATTCCCTTGGTGGCTAAAAGAAAAAGTGGCACTTTTACAGCTGAATTCTAATGGCATACTTTATGCTCTGCCTCAGAGACAGAGCCAAGCTGCATAAAATACTAGCAAGTCATCTATTAACTTGGAGTTCAGATTTTTTTCCCATGAGTATAAATGTCCTACAGTGGCATCAAGAAAATATAGAAGAACAAGAATTATGTTTGCAATACACAATAACTATCTTGAGGCTTTGTGCTTATCTTAGCATGTCCCTTTCTTGCATGCTGTATAAAACTGCTTTCACCCACATTTGGAGTTAAGGGCTTTTTGTAAGCACATCGAAGTTCCTGTAGCATCTCCCTATGCTGGGTATGCAAGTAATAAACCCAGCATAAAGTATTTACCTGTGTACTTTTAGTAGTACTTTAATTACACTATGCTGCACGCTGCCTACCTGAGCAATCCTATGGCTTGTTTTGCATGGCCATGCAATGCTGAAGTATGAATAAGTCTGGCAACCAACAGGGTTCCCCAGCTGATCTCAGCTGCTGTCGTAACTGCTAATGAAAGAGGCAGTCTCCAAATCTCATTTGGTTTTTAGGTTATTATAATTACTAAAGCCAGCTAAAAATACTGACTGGGGAGGAAGGTACATTTGTGTGATTTCGTTTTATTTCTCTTACCAAGAAGCTGAAAAGTTCTGAAAAAAATGTCAAGCAAATTTCCTTCCTATTCTTTGCTCACAGCAGATTGGAGCAAACTGAGAGTAGCCAGAGACTTCAGAAGTGCAATATGTCTCTGCTGCTCTCGCTCAGGAAGGTGGCCACATTCAGTGCTAACTGTTGGGTTTGGGTGGTCTTTGAGGTAAAGCCCAAATACAAGCCTAGCATCCATCAATCTACAGGTCTCAACAGGGCTTATAGCTGCAAGACTTATTTCTCTCTTTCTGTATATCTGTGAATACACACCCCATGTATTTATGAACACATACTGTTATATTTTTATATGTGCATGCATATCTATGAATCTATCTATACAAGGGTGCATTCAGATGAGGATATGCTGTCTAAAATGTTGTTGATTTCCTGCTTCTCTTCTACTGTTTCTAGGCACAGCCTGCCAAGAGGATGACAGTCACTTATTCCAGCAAAGTAGCAAATGCCACTTTCTTTGGATTTCACAGGTTGCTCCTAAGGTGGAAAGGCAGCATCTACAAATTGCTGTACAGAGAATTTATTGTTTTTGCTACTCTTTACACAGTGATAAGTGTATTATACAGGTACATTTTTTCCAATTCACATCTCATTTAATGTTATACTGAAGTTTCACACTTCCTAGTGTTAGGCTAATGAATGATGGGGGTAGGTTACTGCATAATTATTATCTTTTCCTTGGACCTTTTCTACTGTTTTCCTTCCCATGTTTACTTTATTGTTCCAGAGAAAGTATGTAGGGTATAAATACTGTCTATTGTATTCAGCTGATTGTATTTTCAGCCCAGCATTAAGCAACTGTTCTGCTGAAGTTGCACTAAATAAGCACTCATAGCTAGCCTAGGTTATACAGCCTTTGTCATTCTGACATTGAGCTGGAGGTGGTGAGTGTGCCTCCCTGCTTTAGATGATCAGTATAGACCTTTTGTTCTCCTTTCGGAACTCTTCAGTCTTCAGTTGCTCAGTAGTAATTTCTTTAACAACACCAAGAGGTAATAATTTGAAAGTCAGGTTATATAGCCAGGAAAAGCAAAGTTTTGCTTAAAGCTAGGAAAGCATGCAAACTTTATTTTTAGGCTTGCAGAGTGTGTGAAGGAAAACAGCATGAAATCCAGACATGGTTATTACCTGTGTGTCACCCAATACCTGAGAGGATCAGTTAGAAGAGGTGCTTCTTCCACCAAGGTGTGAATTAAACAGCTATATGACAGATGTAATGTATCAATTAGTACACTGAAACTTTTAACTGATTGAACTAAACCACCACGCTGATCAAGTACACGATGCAGAAGTATCAAAATCATGATTCAGCTCTTACTATGCCCTGTAATTATACATGTGTCTGCTTTTTATGTGAAGCCAGGAGAAAATTAACTTCAGTTTGTGATTAATCACTAATTGTCCAAAATGTTCAGTAATTTATACCTATAAACTCAGAAAGAAAGTTACAATATTAATATGTAAAGAAACACCATTTATTTAAATTAATTCAAATTTATTAAAATTATTCAATTTTAATTTATTTAAATTAATCTAGTTTTACTGAAACATCAGGCAATTGAAGACCATGGTAAATACAATATGGAAAGCTTTCTATATGTGCTCCAGCTTTTATTGCACAATTGTAAACAAACCCCACCAAATAATTATTGAATATTTCTTTTCTATGAAGTCAAAGAATAACTGTAATGCTACTCATCTATACAGATAAAAAAGAATGTTTATACTTAAGCTTGTTGTATTTCATTACATATCTTTTCCCATGAGCAGAAGTTGCCATACTCATTTGCTATAACTTGGTGAATATTTTCCTCACTGTAAAACAAATACTATTGTTGTGTTTTTAATCTTGTGGAACAGAAATTTCATAGGAGTAAGAGTAAAAAATCTGCTGCAATAACATGACATTTTCAAATAAGAGCAGTTAGAGACTGGTAACATTTTGCAATTCAAGCAGACCTGAGCATTTTCACTAAGCACCCCTCTGGAAAAGGTGATCGAACTCTACTAGCAGACTTACAGCTTACTGTCATCTTTTGTCAGTATGAGACAGCAAACTGATTCTCTCCAGGTGTATTGATCCTAATTAGTACTGCCAGTCAAATTAGTCATAAGAAAATTGCAAAGACCAGGGAATAATAGTCTTCTTCTCCAGCTTCTTTAATTTGTGCCTAAAGTGTCCAGCACATTACCTTTAAGAATTTGCTTGAAGACATTAGCCAAGTGCTCCTCACTGCACATACCTGATTATTTATACATGTTTGCACTTTGTAGCTAGTGCCAGAATATTATGAAAGTACAAATACATTTTATTTTTGCTGCAGATTTTTTCTTACAGGTAGCCAAAAACGGTTCTTTGAAAAATTAGCGATTTACTGTGACAAATATGCTGAACAAATCCCGGTAACTTTTGTGCTCGGTAAGTACTGGTTACATGTGAAATTATTCTGCAACACTGTCCCTGTTCAGGCATTTTGTGAATGTTCATGCATGGAAGCATTTCAGAACTGGTGGGCGTGTGGGATACTAGAGGCTCACAATAAATCATCAGCTTCCAACAGGTCTCCTTAAACTCAAGTTACTTTTGTCAAGTCAACGTTTGTGCTTGATCCTAATATATCATCGAAAAAGGTTTCCATATATGTGTGTGTATATGTATGCATATTGCCAACTAAGACTGATACATTATACTTGATCTTTCAAGGCACTAAATCCACTTAAATTTCACTACAGAAGAGGAAATTTGAAAGTTCCTGGATCTGACATACTCAATGGGAATGTGCCATTAAGTTGCAGTGTCTAGTAAATAATTAGTGCTGATTGTATTCTGGGGTTTGACATGACTTACTGCATTTATTCTGGGAAATGCAGCAGCTTAGTGTTATGAATAATACTCTGCAAACTAAATCAAAGTAAACGAAGCAGAAATCCTGAGAGGCACTGACCTTTTTTTTCCCCTCTTCTAACTCCCAGGTTTTTACGTTACTTTGGTGGTGAATCGCTGGTGGAACCAGTTTGTGAACTTGCCATGGCCAGATCGTCTGATGTTCCTCATCTCTAGCTGTGTCCAGGGCAGAGATGAGTACGGGCGCTTGTTAAGGAGGACTCTCATGCGTTACGTGAATTTAACATCTCTGCTGATCTTTCGCTCTGTGAGCACAGCTGTGTACAAAAGGTTCCCCACCATGGACCACGTGGTAGGAGCAGGTACCGGAGTCCTCCTCCCCAAAATTGCTATCCTTTCCTGCAGAGGTAGGGGCACAGGGACAGAAGGAGGCAGACTTATCTTTTCTTTCCTCTGTGGCCCCATGTGTGCCTCACGCTAACACATGTCAAAGCAGTCACCTTTTTGTTAGTGACTTAAATGACATGACTTTTTAATGTTCTTCAAGTCTTCATCTAGCAACACTATAGAAATCAAATGAGCTTAAGGCTCCTATGGGAATCTGCTTTCAGAGACCATGGAGCCAATAGGCCTGCCCCAAACCCTCAGGCATATGGAGCAGGTATAACATTCTCTAAAGCAAGAAAAATAACAAAGCTGCACTATAATATGATGCAGCAGGAATGGTGACTTGTATGGCATTGCCTCAATGTCTAGCATATAACTTTGTCTCACGTATCAGAGGCTGATCTCTGCAAACACTTCACAAGTAGAGCTTTATCCCTATTTATTTTAAGTACACTGCATTTTAAGTAGATTGCACATTTTAAATGTTGTGATTTACTTAAAAAAGCCTTTAACTCCAAGGGTTTTTTCTTTAAATTTAAAACTTTAGCTACAACTTAGTTTTTCAGGTATAAATGTACTAAGTATTAAGCATGTCTTCATTTTCAGTTTGTTTTGATAATACAGTGAGTGTGATGATGGTGAAGAGAGTTCAGTCATGTAACACTTTGACTGTCTATGAAGGACTGACCACTGAGTATTTAAAGGCAAGGTGTGACACTGTGCCTTCTGACATGGTAGAACACCAGTGCAAAGATGTGAGGATTGGTTCTAAATAGGAGAAGTCATATGTTTTTTACTGACTGTCTTTCATTTCTTAAATTTCTTCCTTTGGCAGAAACAACTTAAGCAAAGTTGTAGCATGTTAAAACATGCAGTGTTTATATATGTATGCACATTTCAGATATGTGTAAGAAGCTTTGGATATTAAAAAAAAAATAGGCAGAATATACCAAACTTACTGAACAAAACTCCATCATTTATTTTGGATTCACTGGATTTTGAAGCTATTTTCCTTGTGCTGTTCAACAACAGTGTTTACCTGAGCCTGTGAGAGGTCAAGGAAGCTTCTGTCACTCTCCCCAGCAACCTGCTTCTACCACACACTGGAAAATTACAGCACTTCCAGGCAGCTAATCCAGCTCTGCCTCCCTATTGCTAACGACAATCTGTTCCAAAAGAGACAGAATGTCACAGTGTTGTACAAAAATTGTAGACTGGAAAACAAGTTTTGGTTGTTGGATTTTTTAACAGTGGAAAATATTCTACTATAAATTTTATATCTAGGTATTGATAGTTAGTCAGCTCTGCATTTCAGTCCTTATTCTGTAGGTTTAAAGAATATTGTGCTGCATGTTTTTTATTGATGCAATACTGAACTCTTCAGGGTATATTTTTCTCCTATTGACATCCAGTGATTTAGACAATACTCTGCAATCATCCTCTCTCCATCTCCCTGTGGCATTACATATCAGAGTGCATGAGAGGGAGGCACTTCATATGAATGTGAGCAGCAGAATCTGATACCTACAGCACAGTCATCATTGAAACAACTTGTGAAGATTTTGCATTTTGCTGTCAAACTGTGAACTGCCATAGCATAACTATTGCTATGTATTTCTCTTTTCAGCAAATGAACTGCTTAAATTCATAGATTTTAAATCTGAGAACAGTATTATGATAATCTAGTCTGACTCATCCATAACACAAGGCACAAAAGCTTATTAACACCATCCTTTATCACGTTGCAATTTCTGACTGAGCTGTAATATCTTCTAGGAATATAACCAGCCCAGATTTAAAATTCAGCTGAATATGCTGGAGGCTACACTGCATCCTAGGTGAACAGACATTCAGTGAACTGCTGTTGAAGCTGGAAATTTTATCCTCAGTCTGAACTTGCACAGAGTCATCTTCTATTCAATGGATTTTGTAATGGGTTTGGGTTCTTCTCTTTTTTCATTACATGAAAACACCATTTTTTCTCTTACCTGGTAGCAGAGTACATTAAGGCTTGAATAAAACTCGTGAGCTTTACCCTATGCAATCTCTCCCTATAGGATACGGTCTTCAGTGCTGGACCTTCCTCCTGACTCTTTTTCATGTTTTAACATTCTCTGTGGAACTGTAGGCAGTAGATGCAGGTAGATTCATGACATTATGAAGCTGAGTGCTGCAGCACATATGCCATAAGTGTCAAGTGCCTAGCAGCAGTCCTGAACATAGCACTCCTGTTGGCTGCAAGGTAGGAGAGGGAAGCTGGATGCTCAAGAATACAAGCCTTAAAAAACATAGTCAAGAGTGAGCAGCTGGGCAGAGAACAGCCCAAAAGAGCCGATAGGAAATGAAGAGAAACGTGAGCTGTGAGCTTAACAAAATGAATACCTATGGATGACTGAAGTCTGCAGTCCCAAATCCTCTACTGGAAGGAAGCACGTAAATTAACCCTTCCTCACATAACACAGAAACAGAACCTTTTATCTACTTGCTTGTTGTTCCTTCTTCTCCAACCACTAGTATTCAGAATATTTGATGTGGGTACTCTGAACCAGTCTTGTCTCAAACCATTCAGTTTTGGCAGGAGAACTGAATCCTCTTTGCATTACTTGAGGGAGCACAAGTGATTTTTCCAGCCAGGTTTGTGTTCCCATCAATAATTTTCCCATAAAATCTATTTGGCTGACACTGTTCACATTAGTGTTGGCGCACCCCATGTCAATCTTCTCATACTTTTACTTTTACTTCTGTGCCCTCTCATTCCTTAGATCATTCTTTTCAAGATCTTGGCACAATATTTGACAAATATTTCTGGTTTTTTGGAGCTGCTCCAGTCTTCCAGTGCTTGTCAAAATGAGTGTTCTTGTTTAGAGAGTTCCTCAGTTAATTCTTTGAATACTCCTAAAAAAATAGTATGACAACATTTAGAAACCATGTAATTTTATTAACTGAAGTTCAATATTCTCCCCTTTATTTGATGGAATAATAACTGTTCCTTTACCGCTGCAACAACAGCAAGTGGTTCTGAAGCCTCCTGTTGTCTGTACTGCCATAACCTTCACCAGCAATAAGAGCAATCCAGAATAAGTATTTTCTGCAATAAGAATACTAGGTGTTATTAATATTCATGAAAGACAATATTTAAATAATATAAACACAAACACCTAAACTTTAAAACTAATGTCAAGTTGAACTTCATGGTTAAAAGAACAATATTTTGTTGAGCTTTCCTAAACAAAAGGTGCCCATTTTCAGTGGGAGCTGTTGGAGCTTTGCTGCTCTTCATGACACCCCTCAGGCTGTGTCCTTCCAGATAATGACTTCCCAGAGCCTCCAAGTGACTTTCATCCAGTGTTTACTCCAGACTGTCAGTTTTCTGTTATTTTGCCTGTTTGTTTCAGCCTGACAGAAATATATTTCCTCTCCTGTAATAATCAGGCTGGCCAGATAGAAACTGAAGGCAGCCTGAAAGACTGAATTTTAAGAGTCAGAAATCACAATTAGCCGGTCAATTTGTCTGGTGGCCTGATTATTTCTGTGCAGTTGATTATGAGAGGTGGCTGGAAACTGCCCAAGGACCTTTTAAAAGCTTTATCTTATTCTGTTCTCAAATTCCAGGATACTGCAGGAGTACTGTGTCACCCTGCTGAACATTTCCTCTATCACAGAGTATTCTGTCTTGTCCTTGCCTTCCTTCTCAGTAGTTGGAGTATTTCAGATCTCCTGTGTTGACTTGTTGCCACTGTACAACAGTGACATCTTCCTCAACAACAGAATATTTAAGAAGGTCACTGTATTTAGCAAATCTCCTTTATCCTGATTCACGTTTTTATACAAGTTTCTGTATATTTATTTTTTTGCTGCCTCATGTATCTTTAGCAACGTTAGCAACCATGGATATATTCTTAGTTACTAGTTGGAGCCTACTCTCAATTTCCTTATTTAATTTTCAGCATTCAAACTTGTAATTGATTGGCTGAGCCACTTATTTTGGGGCTGTCATGTTATTAATTTTGTCCTGCTTCAGAGAGAATGTCAACACAGCTTTATACCTGCCCTGATAGATGACACACACATGAGCAAAAACTAAGATCCTCCAAACCTGAAGATTGCCCCAGTCCTAGAAAATTCAGGATTTGGACAAAGAAAAATGTGAATTTTCTGAGGTTGCTTTTTTCAAAGGCTGGGTGGAAGGAGGACAGCAGAGCAGAACAGAGCTTTCTCTCCCACTGGGATAGAGGTGTTGCTTGAAAAGCCAGCTGCTCCCTTGCCAGTCCCAGGCAGCAATTGGCTCTGATGCAGGTTTTGTCACACACAGCCCTGGCTCCCCTGTTATCTGACCTTGGATTTCCTTGCAGTAGGGAGAATAAGGGCTTCACAAGGCAGGAGAACTCTTCAGGAAACATAACACCTTCCCAGCACCCCAGCAAGGCAAATGGCCAGGCAGAGAGCAGCTTCAGCCTGCAGCCCCACAGCATGTCACCTGGCCCAGTGTCCCATTAGCAGCGGGATTCCTGTGCATGATTCCCTCTCCATCTCTTTGCACGCCTTCACAACCCCAGGGAAATCATGAAACAATCTGGCAGGGAAGTATTTTGCTGGCAGAAGGCACACTCTCTGTTGAGCTCTGTTTTGTGAACGCACTTGTATCTGCTGTTGCTTGCTTACTGCTTTGCAAATTTACCAAAAAATTATCAGAATCAGAAGGTCACATAACTGCCCTTACAACACACATTGAGATGCTGCTAAAAGCCATCATTGCTGAAAAGTGATAGTTTCTTGACTGATTTATGCTGTTCCTTAATTTTCTGAAAGCAGAATATGACTAGAGAGTAATTTGTACAATTTTTAGTATTATATGGTTCTACAGTATGTCAGCAGTCAGATATGAGAACACAGTAATAGCAAATTATTGCCTATATTGGGAAAGTGGAATTTTGTGTTGATAGTTAATGCAAAAATGAGAGAGAGAAGAGTTCTATGGAAATATATAAAAACATCAGATAAACAGGTTCAAACATAGTCAAAATTTATAGTATCATTAGCACTGAAAGCACATGATAAATTGAATAAATGAAGTCTTTTGTTTTTGTTAAACAGGTTTTATGACAAGATATGAAAGAAAACTTTTTGATGACCTTAAGTCTCCCCACCTGAAATACTGGGTTCCATTTGTCTGGTTTGGCAATTTGGCATCAAAGGCACGAAAAGAGGGAAGAATTCGAGACAGTGTAGATCTGCAGACACTGATGAATGTAAGTAAAAAATCTACAGAAAACTAATCTGAAATAGCTATGTGGTAACTTTTCACTTACATGCACTCAAACACACACAGCAACAGTTCACTGGGATTCTTTTTATATGACTAAGAAGGTATTAAAAGAAGCAACAAATTGATGAGTAAAAAATTCTTGTAACATCACTGTAAATTCATACTTATTCCATTGCTGAGAATATGAGCAATGAGAATAATCTGGCATTTTGAAGACTTTAATATCAGTTTCAGGGAAGATAATCTCCCCAAATATTTCACTAAGTGGTAAAACATCCTTTTCATGATACAATTCTCTTTCATGTAACAGACTGGGGATAAAATAGAAACAGAAGAAAATTGGTGAAGAAGCATTCCAACTTCACAAACCAAGTGAATATTCAAAAGGGGTGCTGGATACAGTTATGGTATCAATTTATATGTATGGTATATGTATGGTATCAATTAAACTATACTTTCATATGTCCCTGTCCTTTTATCTGTGCAAAAATAAACTTAACAAAATATTTATAATTCAGAATGGTACCTTGTGCAACTTTACTTTGTTGGGGTTTGTTGGCTTGTTGTTTGTTTTTTCTTTCTTTTAGGAGATGAATAAGTACCGGTCCTGGTGTAGTCTTTTGTTTGGTTATGACTGGGTTGGAATTCCACTGGTCTATACCCAGGTACTGAGCTATTTTCCTTTAGTAAATTCAGACCACAATTTCCATAGAGGGGAGGTTGGTACAAAACATTCATAGTCTCACCCGGAGTCTCTGATCTGCAGAGCACTGGTTCACTCCCACAGGATCATGGAGGCATGCCTGACTATTAAGTCATATTTAATGCAGAGATGTTTTGAAAATCTTGCATAGTTTGGAAGAGGGGAGGGAATTAATGAAATGTTTTTATGTTTCATGGATGTTCTTCCTGGCCATGATTATACCTGTGGCCTTTCTATTTGCAATACCTCCCTAAAGGTTTATAAGTCATATGCTTAAGATTGTATTATTCCATTATTTCAATGAAGTTTTGTTCTTTTCAGGTTGTTACTCTCGCAGTCTATACTTTTTTCTTTGCCTGCCTGATAGGGCGCCAATTTTTGGATACTGACCAAGGGTATCAGGGGCATGACTTAGATATTTACATTCCAATCTTCACACTGCTACAGTTCTTCTTCTACGCAGGATGGCTCAAGGTAAACTACCTTTCTGGAAAGGTGATGGGGGAACCCTCTCTGGGGGACTGGTCAAGGTGTCAGGTCTGTGACACACTGTAAAGTCACCAAAGATTGCGGGAGTTACACCAAAGCTGAATTCAGCCCCAAGTGTTCTGTGGTCATATAGAAACATCATGCAATACATTTTTAATTCCACCTGAGAGACTGTTTTCGTAAGAAATGGTCATGAACCTGAAAGAGCCAATTTTAGTAGCACCAGTGCAGCCACAACTCCCCAAGGGAGTATTACTCCAGCAAAATCAGGTCTCAGGACCTGGCCTATAAAATGACAGATGAAAGATAAAAGAAACCTTTCTCCCACTCCACTGTGCAGTAGGGAAATACTGCTGCAGACCTGGCATCGGCTGAAGGGGACTGAATCATACTTACTCCTTATGATCAAAGCCAGCCTTTAGTATCTACTGTTAACCTCATCAGATGCAAGCAATTAAAGTCTCTGGTTCCCCAGGGCTATGAAAGACTGACAGCCAATATTGGCTACAACTCCACTGCATAAAAACGTTCATTAAAAAGAAGAGTTATAGAAGGAATTGGATGCTGCCCATCAGCCCATTGATGACTGCTAGGTTAACATATCACCATCAGTCTGGTAGCTGAGCAATTAAGCCACAAACCTCAAGGTGGTTCTCTCCTCTGAGGCAGACTAACTGGAAAAAAGTTTCAAATAAAAACCAAATTGGTACATTAGGGTCTGTGCACATTAAGATTTCCCTTTGTATTTCTTTATCATGGCTGGAAGCTTCTAACTTTTCTATTATAATATAAACTGCACAAAATTGGCCAGTTTTAGAGCCCCCTTCCCACAGCTCCAAAGGGTAGAGTAAAGAATGCAGCACACCGAACTGACAGATTGTGAGGAAAACTAAAGTGTCTGCAGGGCAAGCTCCTCTAGTCCTGTGTCCTAGGAAATCAGGGGGGAAAGGGGTTTGCTGCAATGGGACCAGCCCAGATGGGAGTGGGAGAGAGAGGAAAGGAGGCTGGTGCAGTGAGGGTAACAATTTCCCCTGGAAAAAAAAGTGAGGCTTTATCTCTAGGCAGTGTCTTCCAGGGCTTTACTAGGGGGCTACAAAACTAAGCTCTTCCTCTTGATCACCCCCCTGGTGCTCCTGAGGGGAAATGGTTTCCCCTTCATCCGCACCCAAAGATGTCAGTAGCATCTCTTCCAGTTAGGCTCAGGGCTTCCAGCCAGCTCCTGGCTATGGCAGGTATGAGATGCCATTGCAACTGAAAAACCTTCTGCACAAGGGAATTAAAGGGAGGAGAAGGCGTTTTAAAAAGCTAATTTAATATCAGCAGTGTTCCTCAGACCGGAGGTTCATCTAAACCTTCAGTGCACCGAGTCAGGATATTTCTGTCTTGAAGGTTACAGTCAGTTTCCTGCCAAGTGTGTTGGGCTTTGGCTGCCAGGCAGCAAAAAGGGCTCTGAGATATTGACTTCCAGTAATGTGGCAATTCCTCAGAAATAATGGCTAAATGAGCTCATTCCTTGGCCTCAAGCCTGATTTGTTATACATACAATACAGGGCCAAAGTTTCCCATCATGTGAGACACTTCTAAATCCCCATTTTCATTACAGGGATAGATGGACAGAGTTTAGTTGTCCAGCACTACATTCCTTTCTGGAGAATAAAGCTGTGTCTCACATTCCAGGACCAGGTCAGCCAAGGAAAAGGCCACCACTGCTGTTCCCTCTGTGCCAGTGCTGCTCACTTCTTTAAACTCATGTGATAAGTTTTACAGTGGATTTTTGGGTGGTGATCCCCAGGTTAACATGAAGCTGAGCCAGTGTTTTCCCTGGAAAGCCACAACACAGACTCTGTTCTGATTCCTTGCGCTTGCAGCATTTTCATAGCTATACCCAAAATTTAATACCATAGGCCCAGTCAACAAGCATGAGCAGAGGTGACCCCAGTCTTCCCTCATTCCTCCTTATATGTGTTTTTGCAGGGTTAGTCTACTCAGCAGCTCCTTTGTTGTCTGCCAGTGCCGGCCTGGGAAGTGGTGCCCTGGAAGAGTTGGCAAGTGCTTCCCCATGGCATGTAGGGAAAATACCCAGGGAGCAACAGCCTTACTGCTATAAGTCATTTAGATCATAGCTGTTCATAGTGATGTTGATGAGCAGGACTGTTTAATCGTGCACTTGCTTTACCCATATCCACATTAAACCAAGGACCTGACTGCTGCTCCTGTGCATGGCTCTAGTGACCGCTAGGAAGGCTTGGAGGGGTCATCAGGAATGGCATCAGCTTTAAAAGCAGGGCTTAAAAAGATAAGCAGAAGGAGAAAAGCATGGAGGGGAGAGGATATTTAACCTCAGTGTACCAAGGAAGTAAGAAATAGAGAAGCAGTCTGCATTTCCTAAAACCTTTTTTTCTTTTTTAATTTTCCTATTTCGTCTTTTGTTTTCTCCCTCAGCAGCTCTGTGCTTTCTCCCCAGAATGTACTTCAATGATCATGGGGATGGAGGGACAGTTTCTCATTGTTTTTCCACTGGATATGGGCAGCCAGAGAGGGTGCCTTGCCACTGAGATGCCTGAGCTCACTGTTTGGTTATCTCCTCCACAGGATGGACTTCTGCCCTGCAGTTTCAATCACTTCAGATACAGAAACCCCAGTCAGCAGGCTGAATTAAAGAACAGACGCAGATTCTGTATCTTGTATTTGGCTGGCATGATGCACAGAGTCCACTTGATTTAAGTTTTCTTGTGGGCTGCGTTTCCTGAAAAGCTTTGGTTAATCTTTTAGGATTAACCCCGATAACAAAGCAGGGTCTGAGGGCCAAGCTGGACAGACAAGCTCTACTCCATCCAGCAGAGTCCAGCTGCAAGGCTTGGGAATATAGACCCAATGGGCTGGCAGACTATCATAGGCAATAGTGCAGTAACAAAGTCCCTAGCTGCTGAACCATTCATTTAAATGAGCCAAAGACAACAGCAAGCAAAGGTAATGACTATCTTATGTGACAATTACCTTGGCCCAGACATGTCTCAATTCCCAGTAGGCCAGCACCAACCATCATGATTGACAGCACCCGCCAGGCACAGAGTTATGGATCTATAGGGAAAGCAGGCTGTTCCTTCACTAGGCTGGCAAACCCATCATACAGGAGATCAATCTATGATTGCAAGTGACAGGCAGGGAGAAGGAGAAAAATCCAATCCTACTTTCTCTGCAGCAGTAGTCCTGACACAGCATACCAACTTCTCCTCACTGTCTCATTTTCGTTTCAGGTTGCTGAACAACTTATTAATCCATTTGGAGAAGACGATGATGATTTTGAAACTAATTGGTGCATCGATAGAAATTTACAGGTTGCTGGTTTTATTTCTACTTCCAGCTTTACTGTAAGATAGGTTATCATTATATTTAATCCTATTTCTTAAATTGAGGAACAAATTAGGGCAGCAAGTGTCAGCAAAACAATTTCCTTACCTGAAGGAGTACTTATGGCTGTGATCCCCAGAGTTTGTTTCTACAAGCTAATTCATCTTGATTTTATTATTTGGTGTTTATGATACCTGACTAAACATGCAAATAGCTGACTTCAAACTATAAGTTCACTTTATGCCTGGAAAAACATGCAATGTAGGTCAACCCTACAAAAGCCATTCCCACATAGATAAGAACACAATTTGTTTATCTGAATGTCTTGAGATCAAAATATTGTATATGAACCCTCTTTTTTAAAAAAATAAGCAGTGAAAATGCTACAAAAGATCAAGCAGGGCCCTGAACTAATAAGCAGAACTAGTACCATTCATGTTCTGATGCTGCCACCCACAACAGCATCTGTGGTTGGCACAGGAGTCAGTGTCCTTAGTGGCAGGAGCTGTGAGATACCCAGGGTACACATTTATTGCAGTTACCCCTGATTCCCAAACAGCCCCTGTCTGTTGTGCCATGAAGGAGCTCAGAGACATGAGGAGATCCCACTGTACCCGCTGCTCCCCTTGCACAGAGACAAGCACAGGACTGGCTGAGCTGTTGTCAGACTCCTCTTTGTATGGGGATCATTGAGACAGCAGAGCAGAGCCCAGGAGTCGAGGGAGCAAGGGCAGGCCAAGCAAACCACTGTATTAAGCAAAGTAAGTGATGCAGGTTGCACAGGAGCGCGAAAGCACTTCACAGTGACAAAGATGCTTCCTGCCTTAGCACTGCTTCAGGGCAGTCACAGTAGGGTGTCTTACAGCCTCACTTATTAAATAAATCAGAAGGCCCTAGAACAGGATTGTCACATATTTGGTTCTAAATGTCTTAAAATGGGGATGAAGCCTATCAGAAAGACCCTTGACCTCTGGACATTTTAAGGAGCGCAGGAAATACTTTACACAAACTTTCCATAGCACGTGGAGGATCACGTTTAACTACGTCATGTCTGTGGAAAGGACTTCAGTCTGACATAAATATCTTTGCAGTACAGAAGACTCTAGTTACAATAAAATTTATGCTTTCATGAATATAGGTGGATGTAGGGGGGTTATTTCATAATACTGAGTCTCTTCCTACTGTCCAGGCCATCACACACAGCTTATGTTAAAAGGTTTCTGAAAGAATTATTGACCCATGGAGTATAAAGCAGAGTATTTCATATACTGTACTATGCTGAAAGTGACATGATTTATACCCCCAAAAAAAAATTTAAGGTCTCACTTCTGGCAGTGGATGAGATGCACATGAACTTGCCAAGGATGGAGAAAGATATTTACTGGAATGATTCCTCTGCTCGGCCACCCTACACGAAAGCAGCTGCTGATTACTGCATCCCTTCATTTCTTGGATCGACTATTGAAATGGGGTGAGTGGCACTAAGGTCCTTAATGCTGTGGAAAAGATCACCACCCCTACAGCCCACGATGATTGACAGTTAGTGCAGGGACGCAGGCTGTGACAATACTGCAAGTGGGGAAGATGGAAATGGGAAATGATGTTAGGAGAGAGTGGGCAGGCTGGGATTAGTGGGATGATATCTCCAGTGGTCGCTGTGTGCATACAGATTGTGGACACACAGCTAAATTGTATAACTAATAAATAGAACACGTTTGCAGGGATGGTTTGTTGATAGTCTCTGAGCACAGGATGGCACCTGAAGACAGTGACTGACTTTTCTTAATAATACTTTCTTCACTACAGCTGCTTCATACGTACAATTAGCAAAATAGCTATTCTTTTGCTCACTTAGCAGATGACAGCTTAAATCAGTCCAGATTTTTATGAAGATCAACAAAAAAATCATCTTAAATATTGTATGACTTTTCATTGACTAATCATCTAGGCATGGATGTTGGAGTGGTCAGATTTTGTGAAGGGATGAAGAGGATTTATTTACAGAGATCAACACAAGAACCATTGTTACAAAGAAAGATATAGAAGATATAGGATTGTCCCCTTTTGTTTGGATCTATCTGAGAAATCAGGGACAAGCCAGTCAGCTTAGAAGCCATCACTTTAAATACTTGTGACAGACTGTCACAGAGACAGGTCAGTAAGTTGTAAATACCATCACACCTGAACAAATACCAGGCAACTAGATGTTCTTATGTGAAAATCTTTCTTTAAACTTTACAGTAGCCTTTTTTTAACTTTAAAAATTATCTCAAGATGTTTACAATTTTTCCATCATTTCCCACCTTTGTCAAAATAAAACATGCTTAATTTTGTATTTCATCTGGCCTTGAAATTGCTGTTTTCTCATTTTTATTCCTCTTTTTTTTTTCATTTTTGCTTGCATTTTACTGCAAAGGGCAATTGTTTATATGATTTCTTTTTTTGTCACAATCAGCCTTTCCAGAATTATTTACTTCTGGAAGAACTATAAAATGGCAAAAGTAAAGAAGAAAGTTAAAAAATAAAAAATCATAGAATATAATTTCTTGTACTGCAATTGTTAAGGGGAAAGAAGAAACATCATTAAGTCTGCAAGCAATTTTTTGTTATAATATACACTTCACAAAATATGAAGGAAGGAGTGAATAAAAAGTAGTTCCATGTTAGCCCTGTGAAATGCAAACAGCTCTAATGTGTTCACTTTTTATTAATTATTTTCTCATCTGAACTGTTTGTTTGTATCTCTAAAAATAATGGGTAGTTCTTATGCAGACTTCAAAAACAAGCTCTAAAAATTCACCCAAGTCCAAAGTCAATATATAAAACCTGAGCCCAAATCCAAGTTGACATCAGGAACAGGTTGTCCAAAGAGGTGGTAGATGTCCCATCCCTGGAAACATTAAAGGTGAGGTTGGATGGGGCACTGAGCAAGCTGATCTAGTTGAAGCTTTCCCTGATCATTGCAGGGAGGTTGGATTAGATGGCCTTTAAAGGTCCCTTCCAATCAAACTATTCTATGATCTTCACTAAAGTTCCCCTCCAACACAAACAATTCTATAATCTTCACAAATGCTGGATGAAATTCCTCTGCCCTCCATGTTAGTGTTCCTTACTTCAGATTTGGCCCAAGTCCCTTTGGTGTTCTTGCCTTTAGTACAGATAACTAGGCCAGTCTGGCTTGTCTTCTGGGGTGCACTGAGTCAGTAATGTGTGCTGAATTGACTGGCAGGCACAGCCACAGTTGTTCTCATGAACTACTCGTGCTGTGCAGGAGAAGAGTACCAGGTACAGGTGAGATTTTCAGGCACTCTGTCATGCCCCAGATGTGAGATTTGGCCATCTGAGTAATTCCAACATTTCTTGAAACCATTGTACTCTGTTTCCAGCAGTAGTTTTTTCACTGTTGTTATTTTTACCCCAAGGATTCTCCCAAAAAAGTAACTGCAGCACTGAGCAGGACTTCTTTTTCCTCTTTCCTTCACCCTAAGCAGGAGCCTAACCATGTGGAGCTGACTCAAAGGGCTGCAGCCCAAATAGGAAATGGTGCCAGATACCTGGCTGGATGCCCTCCCAGCCTGGTCCTCAGGAGAAGAGACGCTTGGATGTGGAGAGCTCTCTGTGTGATCTGGCTGGTTCAAAGGCATGGTCTCTATTTCCTGCCACCCTCATCCCTTCCCTGCTCTTGTTTAGCGATACACTAGGGCCTTGGATCCTATGTCTTCCTGCTGAGACAGAGGGATATATGTGCATAGAGATGTAATGGGTCCTATATATAACTGACACCTACCACCTGGCTTTATTTGGCAGGCTGGCTGATACTGAATTCCTCTATGGGGAAGAGTGGCCCTGGGAAGAGGAAAAACACCGAAGACAACACTCAGTGTTGAGAAGAGTCAAGAGATTTCTCAGCGTCCATGAGGGTCCTTCATACCCAACTCACCGGCGCTATAGTCGGCAGACAAGTGAGAATTCAGTGTTTTTCCCAGCAGATGAAAAGGGGCACATCAGAAGACTGCAGGAAATGCACACAAGAGGGAGGCACTCTGCCTCGAGCTTCAAGAAGAAACATGAAGGAGCTGACAGACGTAACAGACTTCATAGTAGCCGAGATCTGGGACCCATAACTGAAACCTCAAGGAGCGAGGCACAGTTCGGCGACAGTGACACCTCAACCGAGACAAACAAGCCAGTTCCTGAGGTCATCATCTCTGAAGCCGAGGAGAATGCACCTGACATGCTGGACAAACCAGAGCTGCAAACAGAGCGCTCTGCAAGCATGCCAGAAGAGACGCTCAAAAGGATCCTGGCTGAGGCAAATGTGGCTCTGCTGAACCAACCTTTTTTCCCCCCAGAAATGACTACATACCTCTCAAGCTCAGAGGTGCATCAATCACTTCCTACTGTGATAGGGGAGCCCAAACATGAGCCCCATGGTAGTAACATAGCTGGTCTCATAACAGACCATGAGAGAAACCTTCAGCGATGGAGTTTACCAAGCTTCCATAGTCCTAATACAGCACAAAATGCTGATGTTCCACCACCATTAACAGATTCCAGGACAACTTCACAACAGAGGACCATCAATGATGGAAAAAATGTTACTCCTGCTGCTGCTCCAGAGATGTTTGAGATGCAGCACTTATGGGAAAACACGGACAGTAAAGAAACAGACATAGTAGAATTTTCTAATGATGAACATGAAAGAAAACTTTGACCCTGCTCCTTCTGGATTTGACTGAACTTCTTGTCTTCTCTTAAAGGTGGTTCTCACACAGATTTATTGAAAGTGCAGAAGGGCGACTCAATGCTCAGACAAGTCCTGAGCAAGATCCAACAGAGGATTTGGGCACCTAAATAAGGCATTTTGATGACATACTTTAAGCCACTTGATTGTTAGCTTGAAACCTGTGACCTTGTGGGGAAAACATTTACAGGGAGAACTGGGAGCCTCAGGAGTGGATGCAAACCATCTAGTGCACAGATCAGCGAGCTGTGTAGGCTCAACTAGAAGAAACGCTAAGGTTATCAGAAGAGCAGGGATGGTTCTGTCCACTTTGGATCTATGCTGAACACTGCTGCCTTTGCCCAATCCATCACGTTAAGGTCCATGGCATCCTTGTAAGACCCACCAAGGTTTTTGGTTTCTACTCAAGTGGTTTGAAGGCAAGGTGTGGGCTCAATTCCCTCCTCAGCCTGGAGAGATTCAGCCTACCATCTCTCGCTGCCTGGAGGAACACTTGAAAAATCAGGCTCCTCATTTGTGTAGGACAATAGCCTGCCCTGCTCCTTCTGAAGCTGTACCTCCATAGAGTGGAAAAATAAAAGGATTAGACGTTTAATGTCATTAAGAAAAATGGCAGAGGCTAAACTGCTGATGAGCTGGGCATGGGAGATCTCAGTCTTGGTCTTTGCTCCCTGGAGCACATATGTGGCATACCCAGTGGCTGTTTATTGTAAAATGAGGCTCCCAAGTGGCCTCCCTAGTGATGACAGGGCTGCTGCATTCTCTCAAGCTGCAGGAGCAACTGAACTTAGGGCTCCGCTCTTGTGGAGATCTTCAGATGGAAGTGCACAGACTGCAGTCATCCCAGGCAGACAAGGAAATGGCCCAGCACCACTAGCAAAACTGCTCTCCACTTCTTTACCCTGCCACCATTCCCGTGCTTCTGACACTTACCACACACATTCTCCATTAACCCAAACCTGCACCAGCATTACGTGGCTTCTGATGCTCCAGGCGTGGCCAAGACACCTCCCTAATCCTCCTGGTAGTGACCTGGCCTTTCAGCTGTCACTCCTGCAAGACATCTCAAAGCAGCAGCAGCTCCTTGTTTTTAGCTCTCACCCACATTTACAAAAACACTGTCCAGAGTGCATCACCAGCATTCTCCCACGAGTAAATATCTAAGTAGATGGTCTCCCCAGAAAAGGGAAAGGTAAGGTAGCTCAGGGGCTGGAAAGAACAGAGAGAAGGGAAGGCACAGAAAATTATGGGTCTGCAACAGTCAGCAAAAGTAGCATGGACTGTATGGACAGCAAGCCCAGCCAGCTCTCTTGACCAGAATGTTGCACTTCAGACAATAAACCAGCACCTCTGCCAGGGTAACTGTAGCCCCAGTGACTTCTAGGAGTCTCTAGGACTCCCGGAAGCTGGGAAGGAAATAAACAGACCTGCCTGCTACTGCTTCTCTGGCCAACAACTTAGGTGAGGAGCCCTTCCAACAGGTTATCACATACAGCAGGACTCTGTTGTCTCATCTGTGTAGGCTTTGAACAAAAATCAACCATGCTCCCCACTTCTTCCAGCTTTCAGTCTGGGAGTTGGCTCCTTGTGGTGTACATTAGGCATGGTCTGAGCAGAGCCACCCTTTCAAATCCTTCAAAGGCACTTAGAAAATCACATGGATCCCCATCAGTTTAGGAAGCAGAGGACACTTGGCCCAAAGGAAATGCTGTTTAAACTTATATTATGTGAATTCTAGGTATGCAGAAAAACCAAGCACAGGTTTCCCAGGCACCTACAGAGGCACTTCTTCACACCATGAGATGAGGTGACACTGGTGTCTGACAGCAGCTTAGTGCAATTTGATCACACTTTGAAGTGCAACTTCACCCTTGCACCTCCACAGTGAGTCCTCAGGCAAATCAAGTTGCTGTGTTCAGGTTTGACCAACAAAATGAGAAACTCTGTGAAGTGAAATTATATTGAAATAAAGAGCAGCTTAGTCTAGCAATCTGATCTTCTGAATGGCCCTTACTAGGCAATACCCAGCTTCCGGAAGCATCTCCTCTTTCCTAACAATTCCCTATTGCTTCTTGCAACCCAGCTTCTGGGAAGCATCACTTCTTTCCTCCCAATTCCCTATTTCTTCTGAAACCATACTTTTCTATTCAGTATTTTCTCAATTTAATTACATCTGCAACTGTCAAGGAACTTCATTTATGAATGAGATTAACTTAAATGCTAAATCTTTTTTAAGGATACCCAGACAGCTCCAGTAACACAGCTAGAAACAAAGTAAGAGTATTTGCTCCTCTCTGTAGCACTTTATGTTAAAGTCAGGAGAGTACTATAGGTTTCTGGGGAGTTTGGCCATACACAGTGCATAGGAAGGTTTTGCAGCAGCTGTGAAGAAAATCTGGCCCATTATCAAGCTTTTTCCTTGCAGCGCATAAGCTTGAGGAACTGTGCTTCCCACTGAAAAAGGATTTAAGGCAGAAATTAGAGATGATTGTCAAGTGTCCACTACGAATCTACTGAGAGTCCAGTCCCATCACACTTCCTCACTCTAATCCTTCACACAGCTACCACCAGGGCTTAAGGTGTTGGAGCAAAGTGCCCTTCCTCCTCAACCCAGACATCAGCACGTTTCATCCCAACACTACTAAGTGCTAGAGCCTTCCTAGCTTCTGATCATCCATCTCTGCTTATCGTCCATCATCTTCTCAGCCTGGCCACTGCCTAGCATGCACACCACTGCTTTTCACCAGGAAATTATGTGTCTGATCAACAATGATTTTGCTACCTCTCCCACTCACTCTGCAAGCACTCCCTGGCACTGCAACTGTGTTCATTCTTTGATGGAGGTTAAGGGTGGCCACACAGCAGCCATTAGGTAGATAAAAGCTTCAGTTAAGTCCTATGGAGGTGTCTGCTGGACATGTAGACACATGTTAAATTAGGAACGGCAGCTCTGAAGTCACACAGTGCAATCTGCAATAAACAACTAGCATTTCACACTGTGAGCCAGCTCCAGGCAGGCTATAATACTCTGTTGCTTGTAAAGAAGCTAGTGCTGGGATGAGTTACCAGAAATAATTCCTCTCCTCACTGAGTCTGTTATCTCACTTTTGCAAACATCTGTGGACTTTGATTTGTATTATTTTGGGATTATGTGCTCTCTTAGGCACTTCTCTCAGTGAACTATTTGCCTTAGTATGGTAAATGGACGATTTTAGCAAACCCAATAGTCTACAACTCACGTTCACAGGTACAAGTACTGTGAAATTACTGCATGAATAAATGCACTTTGAGAAACATGTTGTCTTGATTGTATTGAACTCTCAAGAATCATTTCTGGCAAAGGTTTGACCTATCATGCAAGTCAACCTGATGTCCACCAGGAACAGGGACACAGACTTACAGAAGCTGGCAAAGCTGGAAAAGGAGAGAACAGGGCCAGGCTAGACAAATAGGTCAGAGCAGCAGCTTGATCCCATCAAATGTTGTTAATCTTGAGCAGGATCAGACATATCAGAAGAAAGAGAGGGCCAGTCCCTGTAAATGCTGCCTGATTTTCCACCTGTTTCTAGGGTGTGTTCACACTCTACACTGGAATGCATAAAGCCACGATGTCAGTGCTGAGACCAACAGGTTGCAGGGACATGTCCCAGCACCCTTAAAACCTTTGCCATAAATAGCAGATCTCTTACTCTGACTTGTAAGCACAGGTTTGAGGAATATATATGTATTTCAGAAACAATGGAAATGTACCAGAGTGTTAAGTCTGCTGCACAGCAGGGAAAACAAAAGAACTGCTGCTGTTAAATGAGGAATAGGGCTGTTTGTTTGTCTTGGTTTATGACCAAACAAATTACATTTTCTAGACAAGTAAGTTAGCTCAAAGTTACCCATTCTTAAACGGTGATAGGGGCAAAGGGGAATCAAGGCAAGATTGACCTGAAATACATATTAACTCCATACAGCTCAGCCTTGTCAGCAGAAAGAGACACCTGACAGCAGTCTCCTTTGCTGGAGGTTGATAGCCTGGATGCCAAATGCATAACACAACGTGGCTGCAAACAGACAGTCATGAAAACAGGCACTGGAGAGAGGGACTATTTCCTACTGGAAGGCAAGATCAGTATACCAGAGATATCTACAGGCAAACTGTCTTGCTTTAGTAATATTTATTCAGTCTTACAACTGAAGCCTTAAAATCTAAGGGGCTCTGATCGTAATGCTGCCGAGGTCAGCAATGGATGTTGAATTTGGTCTGTGCTGAGCACATCTAGAAAGGTGGCAGCAGCACGTCCCTGGGGGCCACCAACCCCTGTCCCAGCAATGCCACCATGGGGCCAGTCTCCAGCTCCTCATGACTCTGCCCTGCTGCAGAACTGCCCAGTGCACAGGGCTGAGGCTGGGGACATTTTTTGGCTTTGGGAAGACACATACCAACACAGCACATGTTTCCGCTCCAGGGCACAGAGCAACCCGAATTTTTAATTGCTGTTACACCCTCTCCTCCCCTTCCCCTTCAGCACTGGAACCACTGTAAGAAAACATAAAATGGAACTGAAACAGCACTAAGACCAAAGCAGATTTTGCTTGGTTAAGTTTTATTTGTGTATACTGGTGCAGTATCAGCTTTAGCAATCCAAACAAACACTCCAATGGGTACAATTTGAGTGAATTTCAATGCCAAATCAGTGCAGCTACCTGTGGCTGTTTCACCTGAAACTGCAGCCAGTGCTGTCAAGGAGAGGCTGAGCAAGGGGCAATAGATGCCTAGTGGTGGTGCATTGCTCCCATAATTCGTTTGAGGTGGAGGGAACTGTGCTATGCCTTTGCATGGGCTGTGGTCTGTGTTTTGTAATGTGAATAGATGCTGCTCCAGCTGCTCACATTGCCAAGGGGCAGAGGTGTCAGATGCTAAAAGCAGCATCTGACTTAAGACACAGATGTTAAATGCTGAGACCCAAAAGAAGAATAGAAAAATGTCAAGCAACAATGAACCCAAGGGAAAAAGCAGGTTCGAGTGATGGTGTAAGGAGCAGGAAATTGTGTGCAAGAAACAGTACTGAAAATTAGTGGTCATACAGACATCAGTCAAATTCCCCTTTATATAAGCTGGTTGGAGCAAGCTAATTTAAAGAGAATTTTCACAGCACTAAGGAAACAAAATTGAACAAAACCCAAACCATGGAAAATAATGAGCAAAAAGAAAGCTGTAGGCAATGAGGTGGAAACTAGAAAAGAAGAAATAAAAAAGGATAGCCAGACCAGGCAGGACTGTGATTAGCTTCCCCCATTATAAATGCTACCTTGTCAGCCTGGCACCATTCAGAATTTTTATTCTTCTTGATTTTCTCAAATCTGAGTGCTCAGCTGTTTCCCCTTTATCATGAGGGCTGTGGTGTCCATCACACGAAAAATTGTTTCTTGGTTGTAAACACATAGATCACCAAACAAAGATCACTGCAAAGTCCTTAAAACCTTGAGAGGGGCAACACAACACGCATTTAGGTCCAAAGTTTCAGTAAAAGCCCTTCTTCACACACTGTTGAAGATCATTACATTAACATTTAAGACAGAATAAATGCTATTATGACTAGTAATCCTTCCTGTGAACAGCTTTGGCAAATCCCACTCTGTCATTGCCACGGTCAAAAACACAATAAAATGCAGACATGAAGACATCTCCTAAAATCCAGAGTGGGCCAGTACGAGTGGGGATGTCGAGAGACTGAAAGCCGCTCATGCAGAAGGTTTGGTCATCGATAGACTCCTGGAAGGGAAAGCACATGTCTTGCAGCAGCCTGCTCCAGCCCCAGTTTGGGAAGCAAGGAACAGGGAGCAGGGAGGCTGCAGAGACTCACCTTTAGGACATACTGCTCTGCTGTCAGCTTGTACTCGTGGTGTCCAATCGTGAAGCTTATGTGAGGCAAACTTGACAATCTTCTGCAGTCTACGAGAAACTGTATGCAATGCATCGATTGAGACTGGATCCATTTTTTGGGGTTTTTTTAAATATTGCCTTTTGAATTCAAGACTTTTGCAGCAGGTAATGGTGAATTTACTACAGAGAAATAGCATCAGTCTGACTTACAGCCCAACACTGCCCTCCAGCTTTTTAGCTCCTGTACTCGATCAAACCAGCCTAGCAGCCCAGACCACTGCACCAAAGCCCCTAGGGGCACAGGGCTGATGAAAATCCTTGCCTGTCCCGAAAGGAAGGAGGTGAAGGGGGACTCTGATGTCATCCCTCTACAACTCATAAGGAAAACTGGGTGTGTGAGCCCCTGCAAATCTACATGAGCAAGGTCTGCTGAGCAAAGTCCACCAATGCTCTGGCCTTGACTGGGCAGGAGCTGCCTCCAGCCACACAGGGAGCACCCTAAGGCTGCACTTCACCCCAGGTCCTCCCATAACACCATTATTTTGGGGGGGAAAAAAGGCTAGAGAGGAATACAGCACTTTATACTTATACTCTGCTCTAGAGCGGGATTTAAAGAGCAGAAGAACTAACTCTGGTAAGGTCATTAATTTCCATAAATAATACATTCACTTACAGTAACACAGAGGATCATTTCCTGGCCTTTCTAGTTATTTCATGAAATAACTGATGTGTTAAATGGCACCACAGAATGCTCTAAGTCTCAGAGGGATCTTTACTGTAAACTGTAGGGTTTAAAGTCATTGCTTTAGAGGCTTCCTGGAAGAAAGAATCTGATTTTTGCAGTTCTTCAATCTGTTTTATGAAAACATAACCCTAAATCTTATGCACACTTATCAGGTGTCATAACATTAGAACAAAATAAACCATGGGCGACAGAGGACACAGGTAAAAAAGCCAGTATAATGGCTTGCAGGATACAAGAAACAAGACATAATTCTTTTACACAGCTAGCACATCCAGAAAAAATTAATCTTTGATGGAAAGAGATAAAAGATTTTGTAAAATCACTGATGGATACACTTACTTTTACTGGGATAAATTTGAGCCAACATACTCTGCATATCTCTGATAGCTAAAAGATCAGTCATAGAAAGTCTTATTTTCAGGATACTTTTTTGCAGAATCTGAGATGCCACCTGAGTGTTCTTACATCAGCACTGGAGTATAAAAACTTATATATAAACTGCAATGGCCTGTTCCTTGTTTTATTATGTCAGCATACATATATTGAAAACACATATTTTATCTATATTCATTAGTGTGTACCATTATAAAATCAGCTTGTCGTCTTTGGCATGTATCTAAAAATTTGAACAAAATCAAAATGAAAGGTTTAATTGAGAAAGAATCAGAAGCTTCAGGAGTTACACAGATGACACCAGAGTTCTCCTCTTACAAAGTGAGGCAGACTAAGGGTCCTTTGTCCAGTGCACTGGGCAACTGTAATACTTAGTTTTCTTCCAAGCGCATTTTTGGGTCAAGATGAAGACAAACGTAAAGTTAACAGAAGCTGTATGTGGTGGCTTTGCTTGGGGCATTGAAGCTGTGGGAACATGCTAGTGATCTGGGGAGTCAGCCAAAGTCCAGCAATAAGGCACAGTAGAAGTAAGCTGCTCTTTCCCTGAAGGCAGGGAGAGGAAGGAGTGGTGGGGAGCATCAGCAAAGGGGATGCAGGAGAGAGCAGCAGGGAAAAGAGGAAAACCAGCAAGGGATCAGAGGAATAAGGTTTATGAGGAAGAAAAAGAGACAGCAGGGCTTATGCTGCACCCCATTACTCTTCTGCCAGGAGCCAGTGTTGTGAGTGACACTGATGTGCATCCTTCCCAGGAGCACTGCACGACACCACCTGCTCCACGGCAGGCTGACAGTGAGAGGTCCTGACACTGACGCCACTGTGGGGCTGTCATTAAAATACCATTTCCTTTCCATTTGATGCTGACGTAGCTTGTCACCAGCACCAAACACCTCCTGGCTTGGGAGAGCCTACATCCATAACTGAGGTCTTCCAAAAGAAAATTATCTCTCACGCAGAGTACAAATCGATTCCTCAAACAGACGTATTCACTATTTCCTTATACACCAGTTCTGAGAATGGGAGAGGAGGTGAACATTTGGGAGGAGGCCTGGGGCAGCAAGGCAGATAGGTCAAAATCAGCTCTGAGTTCAGTGCTGTCCTGAAAACAAGGCTTTCACTGAGGATTTTCTAAGCAATTTATTTGGTTATTTTCCCACCCTATAAGCTCTTTGCACCCAATACCAGTTTCTCTTCCTCTCTGGTTGTTTTTTATCTGTGCAGTTTTTACCTCTCCAGTATTTGATGGACTTGCCCCAATATACTCCTGTAATCGCCTGATTTGTGAAGAGGGGCCAGTGATAAGAGAAGTGCCTGAGTCAACAATGGCTTCACAGCCATGGGAGCAAAATGCCACCCGGCCCTGGATCTTTATGCTGCAAGTGAAAAACAAAGCATCTTTAAGCAAATGGCATATACATTTTGACTGAAACATCATACTATTGTGAGCTAAAGTATCAGAGTACAGACTAAAGTTACACCAAAGTAGCAAGTAACAGGACAAGAGGAAATGGCCTCAAGTTGCACCAAGGTAGGGTTGGACTGGATATTAGGAAAAGTTTCTTCACACAAACGGTTGTAAAGCATTGGAACAAGCTGTTCAGGTAGAGTCACCATCCCTGGAAGTGTTCAAAAGACATGTAGATATGGCACTTGAGGACGTGGTTTAGTGGTGCACTTGATGGTGGTGCTAGGTTGGCAGCTGGACTTGATGATCTTAGAGGTCTTTTCCAACCTTAATGATTGTGTGATTAAAACTAGCTGCCAAGCTCTGCTAAAAACAGGAATGTCTGTGCATCCACTTTTCTCCCTTGGGACTCCTACAGCCCTAATCATTTGCTTCCTGCTGATGAATTTGTCCTCATCCACGGGTACGTGTTCTCATCAATGTAGGTAGCACACTAGAGGAAGAACAAAGGAACGCTGACTGCTTTGACCAAAGTTAGCAGGAAAGAAGACCCAGAGCTGGATTTGGTTCCTGGGTGCCTTAACCTCTTAACTGAACAGTCCACCCAAACTCAGCTTGACCACTGGTTTATCATAACATGTTCTCCCAGAAACCAGCTACCCATGCCACAGCAGATTTAGAAATCTAATAAACCCCAGTCTCATCCTGGTGAACCCCCTCTTTGAGAGACACAAGAATAAAATACTGCAGCTGAGATCTCTGCATCTGCATCACTAAGTGTTTCTCTCTCTGTGGGTTTTACCTGGAGAGGCAAATTTCACCGGGTTTTTGATACATACATACATACTTGTTCACATGTATTTGCCAGTAGCTTTTCTCAGTGACTGGAACCCAGTGGATTGAACCTTTGTAAAGAGAATGGTCTATTCCTCCCAGAATCAACTCACCACCATTCTCAGTTTCATCTCCCCTGAAAGCAAGAGACAGGTTAACACAGGCGTGGGCGAATGCCAGCATGCACCAATGAGACTACAGTTAAAAAGCAAAAGACAAATCACAGCCCTTTCTAAATTCAGATATGGACGGCTGAAAGGGATTATTCCTAAATTATCACTGCATATGTTTCAAACAATATCTGAGAAGAATTATTGTAGGCTGACAAGGTAGGCATCAGGAGCAGGTTGAACCACTTGCTACTCTCACCTCAGAATAAACACTAGAGGAATTGGTAGAGTCCAGAGTAGGGAACAACATTTTTCTGAAATGTGGCTACTTGAGTGTAGAACAGCATTTCTGTTCATCTCCATGGGCCAGAAGGAAGTCTCTGGCATCAGACAGGGTGAGTCTGAGCTGGGAGCTTTCCTTTATGATCAGCTCAACAAGAATAAATCTCTGTCCCAAAAGTCATGGTCACTGCCATAAGATCTTTTCATGCCGTATTTTTCAATGTCAAACTGAAAAAAATCCCCCAACACCAAGAACCAAAAAAGTGGGGGAAACTACTTGTGAGAGTTGAAGCTTTATACAGATGCACAATTGTTCTATCAACAATTAGAACAGATTTACTTCTTTTTTGGCAATGTCTTTTTAAAGACTGACCTTTTCAGATAGAAAGAGAAGACCGGCTCCTCTACCAGGTGCTGGTTCATGATGCTGTCAAACACAGGCAGAGCATTGCCCACTGCTAAAGAGGGGTAGCCTAAGCCCAGCACACCATCAAAGTGGGCAAGGACAAAAGTTGTTCCTGGCTCAAACACTGACTCGCCAAAGTCCTGTCCCTTGATGGAGATGTTACTTATCTGTTTGGTTAAAAAGAAAATAAACAAATTTAAAATATTTATAACAAAAGTTTGAAAATAATGACACCATCAATGACAAGAAATTAGCCACATTTCATATCCATATCAATGCATTCATTCAGTTTATAACACCTGGGTATCTCTGTGTGACTTGCAACAATATAGTAGGTGCTCATTTGGCAGGTAGGCTGCACCAATTCCTTAAAATGCCTTAATTACGTGGCTGCTTGTTCATAAACCCAGAACAGACAAAGACCCAAGAAGACAAACAGAAATGAAAATAAAATCTTAGGGATTTGTCTTGGTAGCCCAAAGCTGGAGCAGCACCCACACCTCTCAATACATGGCTAGGTGGGACCTCACCCTGCCCTTGCCTAAAACAGATGAGATTTTCCAGGCCAGGTCCAGTATCGGAATTCCCTGAAAAGAGCTGATCTGGAGGGCTGACACCCATTTTAGGTGGATGCTCACCTGCAGCGTGTCTTTGCCAGCAATGCCCAGAAGATGTCCCGAGCCGTAATGCAAGGAGAAGGGTTCCCCTCCATGCTCGTATGAATCCGACTTGAAGGACTTAAATTTCTGGTGCACCCCTGCACAAAACAAATTACATCTTTGCACTGGGGAGAGGCCTCAGCAACACACCTGATGCCCACTGCAGAATCAGATGAGATGTAGAAGAGCCAGATTTTTGCTTCTTTTATGAGAAAATAGTCAATAGAAGTACTGCAGGCACCTCATTTCTCCTGCAGGGCACACAAGTTTTTCTGTACCTGAGAGGTTATTTTGCATTTTAAAGACAAAGTATAACAAAAATGGGCATTTGCACCACTTTTGGCAGCTCTCCCAGGTCTATTTTTGTACCTTTTACATCAGGCACCTTGTGGTGCGAAGGGACACTTGGCAGCTGCAGCTGACACCTGCCCTGGTTGTGGGATGACATGAGGGGCAGAGACAGAGGAGAAAATCAGGGAGGGGAGACCAGCCCTAAGAGATGCTCCAAATCCTTTCCTTCCAAATCCATGCTGCAGAGAAAGGAGAAGAGGTCAAGGTACCCAAGACATGAGGAGCATGAGGGAGAATGATGTTTCTTACTGCACGCCTCGCTGATGCAATAGGCTGAAGGGACCCAAAAATTGGAGGAGCCGGTGTCAAACACGACGGTGAACCTCTGGGGCGGGGTGCCGACGTTCACCACTCCATAGTACTGCGCCTGTGGGAGGAACAGCCTCGTCAGCCCCCAGCTGCATCCAGAGAGCCATTCCTGGGGAAGAGGCATACCTGGGAGCATCACACAGTGCTTTCTCAGGGGATCCTGTGCCATTTCATTGAAACTTAAATGCACACCACAGTGTCTGGTTCCACAAGCGGCTACAGGCAGTGGATTTCACTCCTGGTGAATGCACAATGGTGAGGCATTTTTAAAGCCTTTTAAGCAAATATTCAGTTGGCTTCCCTGTGGAGTCAACAAATCCTCTTGCACTGGCTTCAGAGGTGGCAAGGTCACCCCAAGATGAAGCTGTCACATGACCACACAGTTTTTCAGGCTGTCCCTTACTGATGTCAGTAAGAAATCAGTGTTGTAAAGCCAGCACAACCTCCCTCTGCTGGCTTCAGAGAGCTCCGACCAGTGGCACACACAGTATCGTATGTGGCTGGCCTTTTTCCTTTGTAGTTAGCAGTTACTAGCAAGTCAAAAAAGCATTGTGTTGCACAAACTGCTCCTGATGTACTGAACAAAGTTCATCCAGTGGATGAAGAAACCACTGACTATCTCTGGATGCCAGCTGAGACTGAAAGAATCTGTGAACACGTGAATGCTGGAGTGCAGCGCTTATCCATATCCCATATACAAGTGTCTAAGTGCTCCTATCTGGCCCTGGAAGAGCACTTCAGCATTAAGAGACCTATTTTTAGGAAGAGGCATTTCTGGAATTCAACCACAGATAGAAAAGCAATAGCTAGTGCCAAGCTTTGTGCAGCAATATAAATATTTGAATGTGTACCTTCAAGTGCATACTTGTTAATTAATACACTGAAGTTTCTGACCCCACAGCTTAAGATCTAAATGAGATAATCTTGAGAAGATAAGCAAGCATGCCATTCAAGAGAATATCCAGTTATACAGCAGAATTTTATTCCCTCCTGTATTAAATAAACCTTTATCAATCAATCTGTAAATTGTAGCAACTCTAAGGGATGTTAATTGAAAAACAAAGAAGCAAAAAAACAATCAGGAAAAAAACCACAAACACACTACAATTTAACCTCCACAAAACTGTTCCTGGTCCTACCTGTACATGCTAGAGAAGAGGGGTTTGCTTCAATATTTTTAGATTTATCCCTCTTTGAAATAAGTTTTAAAGCTGACTGAAATGTTTCGGTGTCCTTTGTTCTTCATATACATATTTCTTTATGGCCCTCAAGTGTCAGGGAGCTCTTACTGAATGAATTTGGCCTTCCATTCTGTTCCCTGTTCAGATGCAGCCTTCACAACATTTCTGTAACTTAGTTTTCCTTTAGATAAGCATAAGAACTGAATAAAACAGAAAACAGAGACCATCCAAATGGACAAAATGCTAAACCCAGGAAAGACACCTTACAAAATAGTTGACTTGCTGACTTGCCTGTCTGAGATCCAGTGAAAATCATATATTTTCTTTTTAAGTTTAGATGGCAAATTCAGCCAGGTTAGTGTGAGGCCCAGGTCAGTCTCCAGTATTAAATTCCAGGGATAAAATCAGAAAAATAAAAACCTCAACATCCACGTCCATCCAAATTTCTGATAAAGAGCATATGACTAAATGAAAGAATCAGATTCTGCTATGAAACACCCAATAGTTCACCAAGACTGATACAGTAAAACTCATTATTTCTTCAGGGACCTAACCAAGTCCAATACAGATCTATAAAATAATAACACTTGTCATAGGACTACCACTGCCAGACTACATCAGCTTTCTACCCAGGTCCCAAGCTAACCCAGATCTAGATGCACTTCACTTTGCAGACTGGCAGACTGTTTTTTTATTATCTAATATTTACAGCATACAGCAACGAGACACCTCAAGTTCTATAATTCCATTGTGAGACTAGATTTGAAATGTGCTGTGGAAAAATCTGCCCTCAATAGAACAGTGAGTCCTACTGATTGCATTACCAAAACTGTACTTACATTCATGTAATCATACAGCCTTTCTGAAGCAGTTCCTACCGATAAAGCAATATCTGCAGGGAAGCAATGCAGGTACCTCCGGGCAAAAACATCAGGGTGGTGATTCCTCCAAAATTCCTCTAATTCTCCCTTTTCCTTCAGCTGTTTCTTGATAGATTTGAATCGAATCAGGGGGACTCTATGCAAATAAAATAAACACACAAGAAATAACTGGTTCTTCCTTCTAGAACTCTCATACACTCTTCTTTTTTTTAAAAAAATGTTTCTTTTTTGAGACCTCAAATATTAACAAGCATAGGGCACCTTGGGAAGCCAGCTGACACATGCACCAGTGATGCCAGTCGTGTTTTCTTACCGTTCCATGGCCAAGATGAATGGGATGTAAACCACAGCCAACAGTATCACCCTCATGGTTCCAAGTGGTTCAGAGTCTAATGACACTCCTTTGCTCAGAAGTCCCTTTTTTATGGCCTGTTGTCAGCAGAGGGCCATTCGCCAGGTCAGTCAGTCGCAGGAGGTCAGTGCTTTGGCAGAAAACCAATTAATTTACCCTCAGACTAACCACTGGATTGTGCAAATAGTGGTGTCCAGTGGAGCTACCCAGGCACAGATAACCAGGGCACAGGCTAGACCAAACAGACATTTTAACAGCAATCCCTAATGTTTTTTATCCAACTACAATACATGGGGTGAGCTTGACTCCTGTTAGCTGGGAAAGAGGAAGTGGTCCAAGGACTTGCTGCTTTTCAAGCTTCCTTTAGTGAGAAGTCCCTCACAAGTGTTCAACACTGAGCAAGAGGACATAATATATAACCATTTCTCTTTTGCATGGAGATACTTCAGCAGGGCTGAGCAGACAGACATTTGATGGACTTGTGACAAGTCACCCCCCAACAACTGACATTTCATTGCCTATTTATGGGAGAACTCCAGTCTAAATATGATGTGACTGCCAACCCAGAAAATGGATCTTCCAAGTGACAAACATGACAGCCTGCAACATACAGTAATAAATGGCCAGTAGTTTTGCACTCCTTTCAGCAAGCCATTTGGAAGGGCTCACTTGGATTTATTTTCCTGAGAATTTCTTGGGATTAGTGGCTCTCACCCCTGCCTGAGACTTCGGTTAAAGTCAAGCCTTCAAAAAAATAATGGTGTCAAAAAGAGAGTCTGATCTGGCAGAGTGCAGCCCCAAACCCATTAGCTGCCTGGGAGGAAGCTCAGCACTGAGGCTGCAATTTACTTTTGAGACTTTTTGAGACTTTTTGAGACTTTCCTCTGCACAGGAAAGTGCAGTAAGTAACCACAAGCTGCAGCCTAGCATATATTAAAGCTAAATTTGAATAATCAGCCATTTTTGTTCAAAAGACTACAGTAGGATGCTGGGAAAAGACCCTGGCAACACACCATTTATTTAAAATAAACTGCTCACCACATGAAAGTGAACTGGAACTAGGTAATCCTCCCAAAGAGAGTGGATGTGTGACAGAGCGTAGCAAAGAGTGAATGTCAAGGACACGGAGGAGGCAGGAGTCATCATCCACTCCAGCAATGATGTCATTTCCAGTCAAGAAAAAACAGGAAAAAAGCCCAAACACATGGCATCTGTGAGAAAAGAGAGGGTGTAAATGCTTGTTGCAGACTTTAAAGAAATGCTAAGCAAACCATTATCAGTATATACTAAAGAAGTTCTTAAAAATTGTTCCTTTTAATCTCTTTCCTTGTTACATCAGACTGATTGAGGAGGGGCATGAGAGCCTCAAAATCAGTAAGTTTAGAGCTCTATTCATTAGTCCCCTGGATTTTGAAATATATAGTTTGCTTATTCTAACATACCTCCAAAATTGTGAGAACTAAACAAACTCAGCAAAGGCTGAGCCTGGTGTCATCACACAGCTGTGTGCAGAGCTTTGGATCTGGAAAAGCACCAGCATCTCTATCACAATATTTTGTTTCAAAAACTAATAGATTCTCAAAAATGCATATTGATTTTTCTTTTATTGTGATTTTTTTTCAATTATCTGGGTCTGAGTAATGTTCCCCACTCTGGACTCAGTGGTTTTACACAAGTTATTTTCTGTCCCACAGTCATCCCAGCCACTGAGCTGCAGGAGCTGGGTGCTGGAAATGATATTGGTGAGAAAATATGTGGCCATTTGTGAACTTGCAGAAAGCAAAGGCACTTCTCAAGGAGCCTCCACCTGTCACCTGATGCACAGCAAGCAGATGTCATGCCCCACGGTTAAGGCAGTGTTGCTTTGACAAGGGTAAGACAAGGTCTGTGCTGAGCGTCTTTATCGCTTGAACTTTTCCTCAAATGCCACAAATGCTTCTGGGAAGTCATTAATGTTCATGTTGGAGGGCATCATGATAACTTTGAAGATATGAAGTGACTTTCAAAACACAGCCTGGGTCTACTGAGGGGACTGCCTCTGCCTTAGAGCCTCCACTAAGACACTGATTCTCAGAAAGAACATGATTGTTCAGTTTTCTGCAAAGGTAGCCCTTTATTAATCCACACACAAAGGTTATTCTTTCCCAAATTCTCTGATCTCACAGCATGTTCCAAGCAGACATTCATTTAGCTAACAGAGGTACAAAATACAGCAACAAAAGGTCATTGTGACTTTTTTTGATAAGCTGGAATAATGATTAAACTACAATGCAGAGGATCCCTAAGAAATAGTTATCTGCAGCTTGAAAGTACCATTAAGTATAAATAATTCAAGTGGAAAAAATATCCCTGTCTCTTTCTATAGACATGAAGCACATTGTGAAGTTATTTGTCTACGTACGGATTATTGAGAAAAATATGCCTAAACTATATTATTAATATATTTGTACCTATGCTTTTATGTTGTTCTGATTAGCAAGTCATCTGAAAAGATTTGCCTAAGGGATGTCTTTGCCATGAATGTAAATTCATTATTATTTATGCCAAATGCATTTGGTTTTCCACAATTGCAGCCTACAGTGCCTTAAAGGGAGGAGCCCTTGTCTTCTGAAGGTGCCACAGCTGTTTAGAAATGAAAACAAATACAACAACCTGCTGAATGGGAATATTTTCTGAAATGTCAGATCCCAATCCAGGGTAACTGCTTGGAAAAAGATGCCCTGCAAAATCCAGGAATGACACATTCCCCACAGTGGTCCTTTGACAGGGCAGTAAAGAAGGGTTGGTTGGAGATGCCTGTTCAGTGTGAGCTGGCCTCTTGGTGCTGGGATGCCAAGCACAGCATGCCCCACCTTCTGTCACCAGAGAGGGAATTTTCAGCACCACCACAGATGAATGCGACATTATCTTTGTTCTCCAGGCTTGATACTCTGCCCAGTTTCTCCATCCGAAACCTATTTTATGGCACTCCAAGCACTCATTGTTCTCTGTCCTGCCGCAATAATGGTTCCCAGATGTCCTCTCTGTTCTTCTCCTTGCCCAGGGAAGCCTTCCATACATTTCATAGCATCACTGCTGCATGGCACAGCCACTCATCTTGCCAGGAAAAGGCTAGCAAACAACCTGTAGCCTATATTCAATTGATAGCCAAGAACTGCTTTACATTTGGAAACAAGTGATAGTAAAGAGCTGTCTATTAGATTTGACCAGAGATCCAGAGGCCACCTTAACTGTTTGATACTGCCTTTTTCTCAGTCTTCGTTTGCTCTGCCTTTTGTTTTTCCAGGAGTGCATGGCTCTCAGCAGTCACAGATTTTGGTAGTGTAGCACTTAATTCCCAGAAACCAACTGTGGATTGTTTGAAGAAAAGAGTCTCCCTAAATTATGGTAAGTGTGGAAAACAACACCCATGGGCTATAGATATCAAAGCAAAGAGCCAGATGCTGGAAAGGTTATTTCACTTGAGAACACTCTGCCAGCTTTCACATCCAAAGTTCATGGTACAGCCATGGCCAACAGACAGATAGGACAATCATAAAATGGTGTGTGTGTGTTGGATGGAATCTTAGAGACCACGTAGTTCCAACACCCCTGCCATGGGTGAATTCCTAAGCCTAAAGAGCAGCAGCTCAAGAAGTCAAACTGTGCAGAGGTTCCTACACATGAGAATACTCCTCCTAGAAATCAGAGGTGCTCCTGCCCTGAATAGCGAAATGGGTCTTGATGACAGAAGAACAGTTTACATTGTCACGTAACTTTTTAATGTTACACTTATCTCACTCATAACAAGTGAGAATCTTGGTAGAATTAAATCCATCGGAGTTTCTTGACAGGTTTTGGTACAGAGGAACTGCAGTAGCACAGTTGGAAGGTGGATGGAAAACAGCCTTGGCAGTTTGTGATAGCACATTAAATGGGGATTCAGACAAGAAGTAAAACATAATGTAATGAAAAAGGCCCTACACAGTCAAAAGTGCCAGAGCCCATGGTAAATACCATTAAATTAAGAATGTAAAGAGTAAAACAGCTCAAGAGAGCAGTTTGCCAAGTATCTGTGCTAAAGCTTTAAGATAAGTACTGGGTGGCAAGCTACACTCTGAAATTATGTATTTGGCACCTTGCAAAATATGTCCCGGAAAGTGCCACTCATCTGGAAAGTCAATCAGATACTGACAGATATTTTAAACAATTTGATTATACCTGACATTTCTGCTGCAAGTTTCCTAAAGGTTAAACATCTGAGTTTAAAAATTTGGTCTTCTGTGGAATTTGCCCAGCCAAACCCCCCTGTCCTTACTGGCTGCACAGTCAGAACAAGAGGTGAGGGGCTGGGGCATTTGTGATGACTGCTTGGGGCAAAATCATCAGAGAACATTTAGTGTGCAAGAAGAGGCAAAAGGAATGTTTGCAGGGGGGTGAGTGGGAGTGTGGGTGAGGAAGACCTGTGCTCTGAGTCGCCCGTCTATAATCCCCGTCACCAAACACTCACTTGGTTATCAGAAACATTTCAGAGCCCTTGAGATTAAACGCTGGTGCCATGTAAACACAGCCTTATATTGGGAAGTTACTGGCAGGCCAGTGCACAGCACCAGAAGACCAAGGCAGGTCCCTATCCCTCACAGTCCCGACCATCCCAAAACAAAATCCTGGGATGGGCAACAGCCTGAAAACCATAGTTGCTTTTGTGCCCTCCAAAAAGTGCCAGAAGTACCTCCTAGAAGACCTAGAAGAGATGCCAGTGGATAAAATGGTGGATCTGAGTGGCAGGCAGCTGAGGCGGCTGCCTCTGCACATTTGCTCTTTTAGGGAACTGGTTAAGCTGTATCTGAGTGACAATAACCTGAACCATCTGCCCCCCGAGCTGGAGCAGCTGCAAAACCTGCAGATCTTGGCACTGGACTTCAACAACTTCAAAGCACTGCCCCTCGTCGTGTGCACACTGAAGCAGCTGTGCATCCTCTACCTAGGCAACAACAAGCTCTGCAGCCTGCCCCTCGAGCTCCGGTTCCTGCAGAACCTCAAGACCCTCTGGATCGAGTCCAACTGCCTGCAGCACCTGCCCGAGGTGGTGTGCGAGCTCAGCCTGCTGAAGACGCTGCATGCCGGCTCCAACGCGCTGCGCACGCTCCCTCCCCAGCTGCAGGGCCTGCAGGAGCTGCGCACCATCTGGCTGTCAGGCAACCTGCTCTCAGATTTTCCCCCTGTGCTCCTGGACATGCCATTTCTGGAGGTGATTGACGTGGATCGCAATTCCATCCGGTTCTTCCCCAGCCTGGCTCACCTCCCTGGCCTGAAGCTGGTGATCTATGACCACAACCCCTGCAGGAATGCACCCAAAGTGGCCAAAGGAGTGCGCAGGGTGGGGAGGTGGTCAGAGGAGACCCCTGAGCCCCGCAAGCGGTCTGGGGCAGTGATAGATATCACACTTGATGAGAGACCCTTGCTACCTCCTGCTGTGAAGACAGAGCCAGAAGCTGAGCCCTGCTGAGGCTCAATTTCCTGTTCTGGCAAAGGTGGCAGCGCACTCACACCACTGCCCGACCCCTACCTCTCTTGCTTGTTGGTGCCCAGGCACCACCACACCGCTTGGCTAGTCCTCAGAAGTAGGTGCAGTGGCTTGAGCCATGTGACACTAAACTCTTGCATAGACACTCCCTTTTGCACAGCAACCAGCACTCCCCCCAGAGCAGACTTCCCCCCTTTCCCCCTCCTCCCATGATAGGACTAATCAGAGTTCATGGTAGAGATGAAAACTCAGTTTAGATGTTTCCCATGGATGGATTGCACGGAGCATGTATGGATTTGCTGCTCTTCACCTGTGGGCTCACTCTTCTCGCTTTTACCTTGCTGAGGTGTCCGAGCTCAGCTGGAAGCCACTGTTCAAGATGATCACTGCTGAGAGTCACAGCTCTAAAGCACCACGCAGCATTTGTCTCAAATGACTTAATCTGAAATGCAGCAACAGCTTGAAGATTTCCCTGCCTGCCACAAGGGAAGCGGTAGTAGAGCCCTGCGTGTGCTATCAAGGAAAGGACATGTACGTATCAGGGAGCTCTCCTCTTACTGCTGCTGCCTTCTTCCTGCAAAATTTGCAAGAGCTTCATTTTGTTACTGCTGAGCAGCATTTCAAATGCTGGCAAGGAAAGCTAGAGGCTTTGCTGCTAGCTTTTGTTACTGACAACACTGCCTGTGAGGGCAGCAGTACAGGACGAGTTTTCATGGAAGAGCAAGGAAGGAAATCAAACTCCAATGAAAACAGAAAATCCACAAGAGCTGCAAAGGTAAAGTTGCATGAGTAAAACCCAGGGCTGGGAGCCTGCCACTACAGGCTTGCACATAATCTGAAGCTGAAGCAAACTTTACTCAGCTGATTTCAGCCAGGTATTTCTCCAGGTTGCAACTCCAACCAATTTAGATCCCCTTCAAACTGCACTGAATTTTTTTTAAAAGGAAGCTTTGCTTTAATCGAGTAACACAGAAATCTGGCTCAAAATTACATTTTAAACTTCTGATTTCATTGAATTTAGTGAGACAGCTTTTGTATCAAGGGTAGAGAGCCCTTGGTAGTGCACTCTTCAAGTGGAACTGTCTCACCAGCGTAGCATGCAGAAGCATCCGTTGACTTTCCAGAAAAGGCTTGATTCCATGCCAGTTTATAACTGCTTAGTGTCATCTGCATGCCTGAAAAATTACCTGGAAATATACACTCTGTTAGTACTTGCTGTATTGTTAAAAAAAGTCCAAATCTGGATTTAGCTGGCACCCCTGTAGTGTGCTACTAGTCAAATTAAATAAAGTATACTAGCATTTTACCAAGTTGTACCATCCTTCTTTGGAACTAGAAGAATTTTTTCCAAATTCTTCATCTAGTCTTGTTCTGAAAATTTCTGCCTACAAAAGGAAAGTAGAAGCATTTGGGCCTTTTTTAACATCCATGGTCAATGTTTTGTTTCCTGCAGAACTGACCTGGTACTGTATTTATTTGAGGGGATGGAGAGAAGGTGTTTTCACTGGCTTGTCAATGGTTTGTGTTTCACACAGCTCTCTCCAGGCAGTATTGTCACTTCCGGAGAGCTGAAGAGAGTCTGTGTTGAGAGTTCAAAGGAGCATTCTGTAAGCGGATTCCCTTCATGTTAGGAAACCTAAGGGAGAAAGATGTTTGCAGCACAGATACTTCCTTATTTCAAATTAATGTTTCTGCTTTGGCAGACTTGCCCGGGTGTTTTCCAGGTGCTGCATTATATGTGCACAGGCCAGAAGAGTCACAACGCCTGGCAAGCACCTCTGGGCTTCCAGACAGAGCCTCTGCTTGTCTGTGCTTACAGTCATCACAGATCCGTGTACAGACAGCTGCAGGCATCACAAACTTCCTTACAACCTAAGCATAAAGAAACTAGTCCAGTTAAGAAACACATTGTCTTTGCAGCAACTACTAGAATAGGAAAAAGAATACAAAAACAGGCTGCAGCGGACATGAAAGGAGCAAGTGTGTGTGTGAAGTGAATGCCATGGAGCCTGGCACATTTTCTGCTAACTGCCCTCTATTAGATGTGTTTGTAAAGTTAGCCAGAGCCCAGTACTTCATAGTTAAACACTCAAGACTGTTGTTCCAGAATGTTGCTCTCTCCCAAACTGCACCTTCCTCTCAACTCCCCTCAGCAGAACTCCTATGTAATTAAAATTTGTAGTGTAAAAAGCTGTAAAATAACCTAGTAGTTCTGAGCATTTAACAAGATTTCAGCTTTTTCTCTTCATCATTAAAAAACTCCAAGTTATACTTCAGGATCAAGAGAAAACAATACTGTCTAACTTCAGAGCCTGTTCCTAGGATCACAACTCAAAACCTATGCAGCCAGGATTGGAATACACCACTTACATTAAACACACCACCTCAACCTGAACGAGTGAGCCACGAGGGCCTGGTCACTGCCTGAAGTGTATGAGGACTGATGTTCACTGCAGCTGTCATGGAACTGCCCCTCCTGGTTCTACACAAAGAAATACAACTTTGTTGAATCTGAATTTTTTTTAATTTTTATTTGTGTGTATTTTAAGTGGAACCTAGAGAGAAACAGAAGCAATAGGGTTGTATAAACCCCTGTTTTACTTGAAAGTGAATTCTTCCCCACAACGCATATGTAAGTTCCAGTAAGGTAAAACCAACTGAAAATAGGGCCGTTGACAGAGATCTGCTTGTCTTAAGCTTCTATTCCACAACCTCACAAAAACTAGATCATTAAAAAAAATTACTAGGTGAGATCTGGTCCACACATCCTCAAGTACTGAAGAAAATTTAACATGGGCGATGGTCTGGTACACGTTTCCTGGGGAGAAAAAGAAAAATCAGAAAATTCCCATCCACACAAGCCCCTCCCCACCCACCCTTATTTTTAATCCTTAGTTGATATTTGTTCAGTGCCAGCTTTATCTCACAGCACAAAAGGCAGTATCACTTCAAAGACACACCAGCCATGACCATGGCGAAAAAATGTGTGATTCAAAAAGCAGTGCTAACTACTTTGTAGTAGGTGCATGTAAGGGATAGCCCACCAATGAGCAGCACTTCTTCCCAAACTTTTTAACAAACATGTTTTTGCTTTAGCTGCAGACTCTAGCTCAGAAGCAATCTGGCATTTCACTTCAATTCTTGCCAAAAGAAAAGAAGAGAGCAGCATGATCCCTTACATTTTGGTCAGCCACTTTTGCAGATGTTTCAGTGTTATATATGACAAGAGTAGCTGGTGACCTAAGACTAACTAGGCATTACTCAGGCACACCGCTGTAAGTTCACTGATGGCTCTAAAGGCCTGGGCATACTGCTAAAGCAATAAAATCATCCAATATAAACATTAGCATGACAGATGTCATGTTTCATTTCAAATAAAGTATTTTTAGAACAAGCCTTTTCCGCACTGTTACTCTTGCACAGAAGGAGGTTACTCTGTACCACTGTAACTGACCATGCAGATGCTCAGATCATACCTTGGTGCCGCTTTAATGATGTCATCTACACGAAGAATCATTTCTGCTGCTTCAGCTGCGCTCAGCAAAACTTGTCTCTTGACTTGGAAACTTTCTGTTACTCCCAGAACTGCCATGTCTCCAATGATACCCTCTTTCATATCTGGAAGAAGAAACATATTAAAAAGTTGGGTTTGGTTTTTTGAGTTTCTTTTAAACTTGGCATTTTTTTAAGGAAACTACAAGAAGCTGAGAACACAGTAACTTACCTGCTCAAATGAACCCTATTGATAGTAAGGGAAGTATTAAATGAAGTCTTTCATCTCAAGGCTCCTGATTTAAGCCTGATCTTGTAATTACATACAAAAAAGTAATGTTGAAAACTTTATACACTGCAAAGAGGAAACAAGAACCCAACAGGACTCTCAGCACTATTTCCTTAGGTATATTAAGTTCAGAGTTCTTCTTCACAACTTTGTCGTTGCTGGTTTGCGGATTTTGTTGGGGTGGGGAGGAGAAAGGAGGGCAGGTGGGAGGATGTGTTTGTTCTGCTGAGTTTTTGGTTGGTTGGTTTTAAAACAATGCTTTTCTTTCTAAGCTTGATACAACTAGATTCAAGTAAGGAAAATGTTTTTTAGGGACGGAAACCATCCACTTCAAGAACAGTTTTTCACTCTGTTGCCAAAAGCCTGGTAGGATAATAAAGGCATGTAGCACTGTACGCCTATTTGCAAGAAAATAGAAATGAACCTACTCAGTTCTCCCAGCTGAATATATGTGACGGACACATGATCAACTTTAAGGAGCCTAATCAGTCTGCCAAACACCAATTCAATCACAGAAAGTAATACCAAGCCCCTTACCCAGTCCATAAGTAGTCTTCCCTTCACTGTGAGCAGCTCTGAGCTGAGCAACCAGATCGGCACTGTCATAGCCAGCATTATCAGCTATTATTGTTGGGATCTAAGAGGATAAACATACGTTTTCTTTAATTAACACAGGGACTGATCCCTAGCAAACATGAAACATACTTTAGTATTACTAGTTTACAACTAAATTTCAAACCATGGCAAACGAGCTGTTATAGTGATCAAAAGGGAAAGAAAAAAAAAACAAACTACCTTTCTAAGGATTTTGTTTAAGACCCTGTTATAAGAAAGTAGCTGAGAGGACAGAAGCATGTTAGCAGATTTGTCAGTTCATTTTACTGGACAGAAGAAAAAAAAAATTTTGTCTTTTATCATGTCAGACTGCAACCGGAGAAATGTTTTAAGACCATAAGACTGCTGGTAAGCATTTACCACCTGATCGTTCCATTCACTCTTTCAGTGACAGCAGTGCAAACTTGACATTCTTTTTCAGTGAGCGCATGCAAGTGTTACCACGCTCTTGAATTTAATTTTTTGGGGAGAAATGTTTCCTATAGTCTTTCACTTTCTAAGAAAGCGTTTCCCTAATTTAAATTACAAGAAGGCAATTTTTTCTCAAATAGCACAACTCTATAAATGCTTCTTCTGACACTCATATTTCCTACTAGGATGGAATCTCTAAAGCAAGCCTAAAACTTCTAAAAGTACCAGAGTATGAACACACTCAAATAGCACTAGAGAGCACTAGCTCTTTTCTAAATCAATTGTCAACTAAGTAAGATGAGATTTTTATGTACTATTTCTGCAGCACTTTTAGCTTGCAGGTAAGAAGAGTAAAATCAATTAGGGGAGGGCTAACATATGAACATTCACAATTCTATAACATTCGAATTTTTACAACACCAGCACTTTTTTTCTAACAAAACAATTTCTCCCTCTTTGTTCATCCAAGATGTGTTGCTAAACTTCACTTTTTTACTTCAGACAACCAAAATTTTTAAAGCAACCATCTGATGTCATAAATTAGTAAACCCTGTGAAACTTTGTCTCTTAATCCAGCAATCTCATTAAATAAACTTACCATTCTTAAAGCCTTGGCAAATGACTCCATTGCAACAGACTCTTTGCCAGGTGTTCTGACAGCAAGTTCTGCAACAGCATTAGCCATCAGCATTTCTGAACAACCTAGTCATTGAAGACATGCAGGGGTTATATAACTGATGAACAGTAATACAAAATGTGCAGCATGTACACAGTACAAAGAATCTAATATTCACCTCCACCATACACAGTTCTAGTGTCCTTCACAGTCTGGGCAAGAACACACAGAGCATCATGCAAGGACCTCTCTGCTTCATCTAGAATCTGCTGTGTTGCTCCACGCAAAACTATGGTACAAGCTTCACCTAAAAAGCACAAATGCAGAAGGATTAAAAAAAGAAACCAAAGACACAAAAAGAAGCTATCACAAAGCATTTGTAAAGGTTTTGCTATCATTGCAATCATGTTTTGTATCATTTAGTTTTGGGGGGGGGAAAAGAAAGCATGATGACATTTCACAGATAGAATGTACGCTATGCTATTGCTTTCATTCTACAGCACCTGATTTACCAGAAAATTAGTACCACCTCAAAACAACCCCTTAAAAACTTGCTGTATTGGCATTTACTAGAACAAGCTCTCAGGTTCTTTAAGTATGACATGTTGCTACTTTTCTTGTTAATTTAATCTCCCAAAGCAGAAATCTTGGTTCCCATCCTCAGAAATCGTTACGTTCATGTATCTTTAAGGGGTTTTACTGAAAAGCAAGGCTTTAATAAAAATGGTTACATGAAATTCCTGTGGTTCCAAAATTCCTATGCCATACTGGTAACTGAACAGTGTTAGCAGAGGCTTAACACAAAGGTTACAACATGCCAATAGTGATTAAACGCTTACCCATTGCTACTCCAGAGAAATGAATGAGTTTGTCTTCTCCAATCATGACTTCTTCAATAAGCTTGCAGCTTCCTAGTTTCACTAGTTCAGGGTGATCAAAGGTTGATGCAATTTCACCACCTACAAATGTAAGATCAAGACTTTCTCATGTCAGCACATGGCACCAGAAACCTTCAACCAATGTTGGTAAATCCTTAAAACACCAATATTATGTTTCACATCACAACAACTACAATGCTTTTGAATTCTGTTTGGATAAGAGACTAAATGTTCATCTTTGCTGGAATTAAAATGTCAGTATGTTTCAAATTTTCCTAGTATTTACTGATGAAGTGCTTATAAAATACTAAATCAAGTTTCTTATGCTTTAAAACTTGAGCTTGTGACAGTATTCATTTTGCCTGCATGATGATGGCTGAGAACCAGTGGCTACCACTCTCCCGAATCACAAGTCTCATGCCATGATGCAGCAGAAATGTTGTGCAAGATTTGTAAACTGACATACTGTAAACAAAACTGGTATTACAAACACCAAAATGTCTCTGAACAGAATACTGTCCTACTAATTTCCACATCCTCTTAGAAAACTATTTCCATGTATACATTCCCAATGCATGCTCAATTGTTCCACATTAATTTGCAGCACTGCCGTAGTTCTATCAGTACAAGAAAAAACAAGATTTGTAGTAGAGTTTGTGCTTATTAAGAACCTGTTCTTTTTTTCAGCTATACTACTTGATCCAGCATCTTCTGGTAAAGCCTACAGAATTTCGTTTCATTTGTTCCAGAACATAAGCAGTCCTCCTCTCAATCAAGCATTAGTGTGTGTCAGTGTGCCTACAGTTACACACAATTGTTACTTCAGTTCTGCTGAGCTAAACAAGTCAGTGTCTTTTCCTTTCTCCCTGCAAAGCAATTCTCCATTCTCCTGACCATGTTCACCATCAACTTTCTATGACATTCCAGTTACCTAACTCTAACTTCAGCAACGAGAATCATCTGAAGCATTCCAGATATTTAATTTCCATTAGTTACTAGAATCACATTTATGCTTACAACTCTTCAAAATATCCAGGCTGTTCCTATCATTTGAGGTCCACCTCAAGTCAATGACTCAGGTCCACATTTTTAACTAAGGATGACTCTTTAGCCTTCTCTACCATCATAATCAAAATACAGCCACTTAGACCATGGCATGGTTCTTTATAGAATCAAGAACGCGTACTAACTTGGGAGTCATCATCTTAATTCTTTCTATTGCTAAATTTCACCTTTTCCCTAGAAAGCAAGCATTTCAAAAGCTTACCAAGCAGGGACTTACCTGAAAATATTTTTAAAATATGAAAGAAAATTAGTAACTGACACTAACTTGCTAAATTATATCCCAGTTGGCATTATGATCTTTTCTTCACAGATGCTGAAGAAAAAAAGTATGTTTAACGTTTACTAAAGATCAAACAAATAACCTGCCCCTCCAAGTTTCATACAGAGATACCCTACACACCTGTGACAAGAGCCAGACGTTCTACACCAGCAAAGTCTGCATGTTCAATAGCCATGACACCAGCAGCTCCAAAGAGTTGTTCAGGGTAGTTGTAAATCAACTGCCTACAATTAAAACACACCTCTCCATTAGACACAGAACCAACCTTCTAAAATACCAAAGCAACAAGGACACCAGATTCTCGGTAGCATGGACACAGGACAGATTTCTGAAAGCTACAAAAGCAATCAGTGTATGAGGAACCTGCCACACACAGAATGCTACATCACACAGAAGCAAATGTAGTGACAGGAAAACATACCAATCTAAACTCAAAAAATTTAATGCAAACTGATACTTTCTGAAATACCCTTCCCCTGAAGAAATGCTATCATACTAAGCACAGGGAACCATATGCTTTAGATCCTAAGTCCTTTGATCCCAAGTGCCTGCTGGGCACTTGACTGCCTATTCTAACAGGCACCAGAACGATGTGTGAAGTAACATCTTTAATTCCTTCACAAATCAAAAATCCAAACAGCATATAAATCTACAGGAACAATAAATGGCTACTCCTGTAATGTACACAGATAGACCAAAGAAGAGTACATGTTCCTTTATTAGTATGTGTACCACTCTCTAGAATGAAGTAGTCATCTAAAGCTGAATGGTTAATGACCATTCAGGAGTGCTATGCCAGATTACTTTTCCATTCCAAATCAGAGACAGAGGGTTGCAGAGAATCAGCAGGAGCTGGGAGAAGCCATCTCTGTCAAAAAAAAGATGCTTCTAATCTACCTTCAAAAGAGACAACTGGTGCTGCTGGGTATGCACAGAGAAGATTTTTCCTACTCTGGATCCATATGGCCTTGACCTTTGACAAGCATCTCCTCAGCACTACTTACCCGACTAATATTTACAGTAGCAGATGTGAAGTCAATCTACGTGCCTATAAGCAGAAGTCAAATTTACCCAGAAATAAATCTGAAAGTCAGGAGTCAATCTAACTGCAATACCTCTAGCCTGGCTACATGAGCTTCCTTAGAGCAACTACCTATGTCAAGGATGAAGTTAGGCATTTTTTTTTTTTGCATGCTTCAAAGGATTCTTCCATCAGTTTGACAACAGGCCTCTTGAATCTTGGACTCTGTATATGTACCGCATTCACCAGACAGAGTGCTCATTTTGACTACACACAACACATGTGAAGGCATAGATGGAGGGACTAAGAGAGTCATCAGCCTGACAGTGGTTCTTACAGATGTTTAACATAAATTTTGAAGGGAAGTTAGAAGACACACTATGCTCTGAGAGAGCAAATTTTCACTATTGTGGAAAACAGTGCTACTCTTATAACTCTTACCCTGTGGTGTAGTGCTAGGTAATCAGCTCCCTAGTAAAACTACATGTTGCGCTGAACCACCAGATGTCAAATTGCTTGCACCTATGGCAGTTTCACTCAAATGAGAATTACTCAAAGGCAGAAATGTTTTTCATCATTAAAAAAACGGTATTTTTGCACTGTGACAGTTCAAGAAAGCAGCACACTACTAACAAGAAAAAGGGTCATAGGCACATGCCAAACGCTCCTGAGCTCTGAGCAGTACTCCAGCACCTTCATTTTAATGCAGGAGAAAGCATAGGAGGTTTAATCTGAACTAAATGCATTGAGCACCATAGACTCTTTCAGCAGCAATTTTCCCCCAAAAGGGGGCACATAGATATCGACAATGCTGCTGGCATTCGTAACTAAATAAATCTGTTAGTAGAAAAGCATGTGATTTTGCTTCAACTGGATGTAAACACAAATCCCTGAATAAATATTATCATTTATTCCTCTGTAAAAGAGAACTAAAACGAAAAGAGCGGGGCCACAGTGCACAAGAGGAAGCACAGAAAATAACACTGGCATCAGTCAGGTGAATCAATTAAACACCAGGCAAGAGCACCTTATACTACAGAAGCAGGCATAAATAAAGCTCTTCACACTCATACAATACTAAAATAATGCTACTCTGTAACTCTCACCTTTTTCCAAGAAATACATACCTGTTAATAAAGCAGTTAATCCCATGTTTAAGAATACGCTCTACTTTCTCTTTCATTTTTTCTTTTTCTGCCTGTTCAATTTCTGCCACTTTTGCTGTAGAGTCCACTCTAACACGAGAGCCAAAAATCTACATCAAGGAAAACATGATTTCAGTCTCAAAATTCCATTTACAAGAACACAGTTTCACAACAATAGTTCTGTCACATACCTTAATCTTGTCTGTATCCATACCAGTATTTGCAATAAGAATCTTTGCATTTTCAATTCTTTTTGGCTGATTTACACCAATCTTCTTGTCAAGTAAAAAGCCTGTAGTAACAGAAAGGTCTCGTAAGACTTCAAATTAAAAAGGGAGAACAATTCATTTAAATTATTACAAAATCCCCTCATATTTAGTATTCAATTTAATAATAATGTAATGTTCCCTGGAAGAAATTTGCATAGAAATGTGTAACTTTTTACAGTTGTTACTTCTCGAGTGCAAATACAGTCAACATCCAAAGACTTACCTTCGTCTAAGTAGGAATCAGCCAAACTTCCACCAAGTTTCTTAATGACATGAATAGCCTCCAAATTACCAGAACCTTTCAACCTAAGAACAGCTTCTACAGCTAGCTTGACAAAGTGGTCCTTATGGTGAGTAAGTAATTTTGATGAAAGAGTTGTTCCTGCAATGTTCATCAAGTCTTCACGGAACTTCACTTCATCGTTACTAAAATAAAGACAGTCCAGTTAAAACAGCAAGTCTGAAAGCCTTACTGTCATTAGCTACCACTGAGAGCCTCCGCTCCCTTCTTCCAGCCTGTATCTACATGTACCAAGTTCCATTTCACGGAACACTGCACTGAATCCCCCCATTGCCCTACAATATAATCTTCTATTTGAAATATGAGTTCCACTAGGAGAACTTTTGCATTCAATTTCAGAAAGTCTGTGCTCTCAGAGTGTCAGGCAAGGTGAATAGTCACATTTAAATTCTGAGTACGAAATCTGAAATCACAAGCTCAGATTTTTGTTCCAGGGAGCAAATAATTACTCATATTTTGTTCCTGCACATTGTATTTTAAATAATATCATAAAGCTTCTGTAATTCACCTGAAAAAAGCAGTATTTTTTTCTTAACTGTTAAAATTCATTAACTCAGTCTTTATTCTACTTTAAAGAGGGGAAAATTTACCAGTGGTCTATAATTTTCATTGATGTTTTGATCTTGAGTAGTCTTTTATAAAGAGTTACAGCAAATGGACATTACTAACCCATGATCCACAGCTGCTTTCAAGAGTGCCTCTCTTGCAGCCTTTGTGGCTGCTCTCCAGCCTGCAATGATGGTCTGAGGGTGAATCTTCCTTGCAATCAGTAATTCTGCTTCCTATTTAAATGAAATGGATAATTACTTTTTCTCCCCAAGGTACAGTTACACTAAGTAGGAAAGACACTTACAAATAATCAGAGAATTCTGAATAGCAATAAAAGGCAGAGAGAGCTATAGCAACAAAATTAAAGTCACCTTACTGGCAGGTATTTTCCATCCTGGGCAAATATAATCAGCCCTTGGAATATCATCACAAAATTCTAATTAAACAAATCTCAAATATGAAGAGCAACCAAACTTATACTTCAAAACAGCAATCTTTCACTTCATGTTTGAGATCAGTTTCCTGTTCACTTATAGAAGCAACTTAAAGTGTAGTTGAAAAAAAGCTATCTTCATTTTTTTGAGGAACTTGGCAAGCTGATGGGTCATTTCTAAGATGCTCTTGAATCCAGTTCCTAGATTTGAGATGATTAGCCTTTCTGGCACAGCTCTGCTAACAAGAATTACTCACTTCTCAAGTCTTTCATACTTTCATTTCAGGTTTAGAGTGCGCAGTGTAAACTTTTACACTTTTACATACACATAAAACGCATGCAGAGTTTAAAGGAACATTATGAATTCAGGTCCAAAGAACAGAATTCAACAGGGTAGGGTTTTTTCCTCATCAATGTTATGGAAAAGGATTTCAGAGGACTGAGCTTCATAACTAAGCAGTGCTGTGTGCTGCCCAGTGCAATATCCAGGAATTGACTTCTAAGAGTGATGCTTATCTGTTTCACTTGCATAATGAAATAACAGAAGACAATTTTCTAAAATGAACCAACCTATAATATTTGAGAGTTTATAAGTAATAAGGAACAATAGTCTAAAACAACGAAAAAATTGATGATGCAATACCTACGGGTTGTATTGTCCCCTATCAATTCCAAGAGCAACAGAGCAAGCGATTCCTTCCTATACCTTGGGAACCCTCTTCACAAACACAGGATAACACACCACCTACTGGTGGTACCACAGGGGTACACTGCCAAACAGAAACACATCTGAAAAACTATGCTGTGTTTTACCCTCAGTAATTCAGCTGCCAACACTGTGACAGATGTAGTTCCATCGCCAACCTCATCATCTTGAACCTTTGACATATCTGAAGAAGGAAAAGATGGTATTAATGTTTTGATTCAAAACACCATGCTCACCAGTACCAGATACAATTATTTTTCTCTCACATTAGTTTGGAGAAGAAAAACAAATCCTACTATTTATTTAAAGAGGGAAGTTCAAGAAAACCACAAAAACCCAGGAATTGCAAACAAAATTTAATGTCCTTCAAATTCCTGCTCTTTATCTGCAACCTAGACACCAGTTCCAGTCTGGTGATGGTCAAGTGTTACTCTACTCTGCCCCCAGTCCTAAAGAAAGCCATCAAAACGAAGTACAGCCAGACAGCAGCTCTACAGTAAACATACATCAGAGACTATAATAACCAAGTATGCCACATGAACCACTAACAAACTGGGATTCAGCAAACATGAAATCATTAAGAAACTTAACACCCAACTGTTCTCCTGCTTGTCACCAGAACCGGACCATTGGCACAGTAAGACAGTTGATTGCAAAGGTAAACTCTGTCCAGAGTACAATGCTCACTGAGTGACAAGGAAAGATTTAAATCAAGGAGAACAAGGGAGAACCTCTGTTCTGCAGATTTCTGTTCCAAATTTTCCCAAGGAAAAAAGAGGGGCACACAGCTGTCTATTGTCCCTTCTGACTCCTGGGACAAACCAGGGTTGAGGGAAAACAAGAACACACCTGAATAGTTTTGAAGAGCAGCATATACCTTAATTTTACTTCTGCAGAGTACCACAATTTTTGCAGTACCCTGCACTCCTTACTTTAGGATTTCTGCTCCTCCTTCCTTCAATTTTTCAGTATTTCAAGAATACATTTCTAAGAACAGATAAAAACTACATAATAATGTTACAAATAAGCAATACCAAGACTTTAAGGACTCACCAACCAAGACCTTGGCAGCTGGGTTGTCAACTCCAATAGCTTTCAGGATGGTTGCACCGTCATTGGTAACTGTTACAGAGCTATCTCTCCCAGTACTTAAAAGAATCTTGTCCTACAAGATGCAAGATTTAGAAAACTAGTTGAAAATGCACTGTAACTATTAAAGCTGAATTAAAAGGTATGACTACTGAAAGTTTGCAGCTGCCTTACCATGCCTTTAGGTCCCAGGGTGCTCTTGACTAGGTCACCAATGGCAATGGCACCAACAAAGGATGACTGAAATGAAAATAAACATTTATTTTTACTGTAATACAAGAATTATACACTATTTGGTAGCTTCCAAGAGGATATTTTAACCCAACCCTTCTACAGCCACACTTCTTTTAAAGGAGGCTGGGTCCAAATTTCCTAACTGCTACATTTTGATAACCAGATCAAATATACTTAATTCTCAGAGAAACAAAAAAAAGCCTGCCTCAAAGATAGAAGAAATGTCTTCCAATAAAACACCAATCTTTGGAGCTACAGTACAGAATTATTTTGGTTTTGAACAACAAAGTTTATCTGATTGTCAATATAAACACCACTCCACCTCACTTCCATTGACAGACATGCAACAAGGAGAGACAGAGACAGAAGTTGCACATCAACCATATACTGAAAGTATTTTTAGCAGTAGAAAGGACAAAGTTTAATCATCTCCAGTACTACCATTTCTTAGAGAACTAAACTTACCAACCGAGCTGTTTCCGCCTTCTCTTCATCTGCACCTGCCTTGAAAATGTTCACTGGAGCAAGAGATATGGATGCCTAAAACACAATTAACATATGAATATTCACCTGACTTTAATAAAATTACTAATTTTAAAAGGAAATCCCTGACACTAACAACCTAAAAAACGTTTTTATTATTAAAATTACTTCTATACCCCCAAAAATGGTATATTCAAGACAAATTCACCTTGACTGTTGCGTGAAAGTCTGTTTGGCAATCTCGTAGCCATACCCCACCCGGAGGGCATGCAGAGCACACTGGCTGATGGATCCGAGCCCGAGAGGCTCCTCACGGGTATCTCACCCCAGGGCTGGCTCTGCGCTGCTGCCCCGCCCCGAACGAAACCCTTCGCTGAGCACTCTGAGGCTTCAGTACTTTGCTATCTCGGTGGAACCCTTATTTTGAGGGACGGTTTTTTACATATCAATGAAAATTAATTACAGCAGCATAAATAAGGACTAACACTTGCAAAGACCTAAGGCCTTAAATGAACACGGACCACAGACCAAGAGAACACTCGCGTGGACGCTCTGGAGCCGGAGGGGTGGGAGCGGGGGTCGCTCCTGGCGGGCCGGGCCCCGCCCCGGCTCCAGAACCTTCCGCCCCCGGCCCCGCGCGGGAAGGACCGGCCAAGGCCTCCAGGCCCTGACCGCGCCCGCCGCTCCGCTCCGCTCCGCTCCGCTCCGCCCGGCCCTGCCCTGCCCTGCCCTGCCCTTCCCTTCCCGGGCCCAGGCGCCGCCGCCCACCATNATGGTGCCGCTGGTATCGCCGGGACCCGCCGCTGCCACAGAACCACCAGCGCCACCAGTGCCACCACCAGCTCCGCCGCCGCCGCCGCACGAGCTCCCCCGGAAGTGGCGTCACAGAGCCCACCCTGCTTCCGGCGGCGCGCGCTGCGCGGGGAGGTGCCGGCAGGGACCGGCCCTGGCCCCGATCCCGGTTCCGATCCCGGCCCCGGGCCTGTGGTGTCCTGCGCCTTGAGCGGGGTCTGTGACTCGGAGGGTGTTAGGAGGGAATTCTCCCTTGTGAGGGTGAAGAATCACTGCAGCAGGCAGAAGCGATGGATGGATGGGTGGATGGATTGGGTGGATGGATTGGGTGGATGGATGGATGGATGGATGGATGTGTGGATGGATGGATGCATGGATGGATGGATGCGTGGATGGATGGATGGAGCAGATAGATTGGATGGATGGAGCGGATGGACTGGATGGATGCATGGGCAGATGGATGGATTGGATGGGCGGATGGATGGATGGATGCGTGGGTGGATGGATGCCCGATCCCTGGGAGTGGTCGAGGCTGTGCTGGATGCAGCTTTGAACAACCTGCTCTACTTCGAGGTGTCACTGCCCATGGCACAGGGGCTGGAACTGGATCTTGAAGATCCCTTTGAACCCACACCATTCTGTGATTCTATAATTCAGTGGTATTCCTGGAGGTAATTCTCAAACAGGTCAAAAGCATTTTTTATTACTGCTCCTGACCTCCAGCGTGCTTGCCAGACCATCCCCTAAAGCTGCTATTGGATCATGTCGCCAATAAAAGAAGTGAACAGGAGGCTCTCCAGCACAATCCCACTCAATACCCTTTTCATTTCAATATTAAAAAATTGGTAACTATTCCCTTGGCAGCTTTGCTGGTGTCAGACAACATCCAAGCCTTGCTTTGTCACTACTTTTTCTCCACACAAAAAGCCTGCTAGTTACCTGGTCATATAAAAAATTCTAGGCTTGTTTTGTGGTTCATTCCTTGAGAATGAATTTCAGCTGGTATTCCTCTTCTTGCTGCCAGATACAAAACTCTTGGGATATACGCAAAGCTGTTTGTTCTAGAGTCAAACGGGCAGAAATCCATCCCAATGGACACGGCAAAAAAGAACACAATTATAACTCTACCAACTTTCACCTCCACGTTTCTTGAGGACTTGAGGCTTTTTGCTCTGTTTTCTTCACAGAGTTACATATGTTCCCTCTTAATCCTCTCAAACTTACTCTGAAAACTACAGTACTAACTGAATTTTAGCATCTTTAATTTTCCTCATAGTTAACGCAGAAAAGTAAGTTTTGGCTAGGGCAAATAACCTTTGGATGATCAAATGTGCATAGAGAAAACTTAATACAGCAATTTAGTAAAGTTTGGTTTAAGAGGTTTTTGACTATTGTGAAGCTATGACTTATAATGTGTAAAAGTAGTGACATCAGAATAGGAAGAGCATAGCAGCGGCCCTGGTTCTGGGTTCCTGCCCCTTTCAGCTGCACAATGCCCTCACCTCTGTTGTGCCAAGGGCAATTTTTAAAGTCACACTGTGAGTAAATGTGATCCTGCCCCTCTATTCAGCCCTAGTGAGGCCACATGTGGAATGCTGTGTCCGGCTCTGTGCTCCTCAGTACAAGAGAGACCTGGAGCTTCTAGAGTGGGTCCAGCTGAGCGCTGCAAAGAGGATTGGGGACTGGAGCATCTTTCTTAGGAGAGACTGAGGGAGCTGGGCCTGTTCAGCCTTGAGAAGAGATAATTGAGAGGGGACTTCATCAATGCATTTGAAGAAAGAGTGTCAAGAGGATGGAGCCAGGCTCTTCTCGGTGATTCCCAGCAACAGGACAAGAGGCAACAGGCAGAAACTGATGCACAGGAAATGCCACCTGGATACAAGGAAGAACTGCTTTACTGTATGGGTGACTGAGCACTGGAACCAATTGTTCAGAGAGGTTGTGGAGACTCCTTCACTGGAGATATTCAAGAGCCATCTGGACGTAATTCTGTGTGATGTCCTCTGGGATGACCCTGCTTGAGCAGGGAGGTTGGACCAGATGACCCACTGTGGGCCCTTCCAGGCTCACCCATTCTGTGATTCTACAAATCACCTCATCTCTTCCAAGGTTAAGAAATGGAGCATGTTTCAGTCCCAAAGACCATTTGACCCCAGACAGCTCAGCAAAGCACAGGCTTCATTGCTCAGGAATGAATTCTCAGTCAGACTTCCTCATATCTCAGTATCTACTGATAGCAATTCAATTCAGATCAGGACCTTGTACTTGCAGACAAGCTGTTAGTGATGTAGGAATAATAAAGTAACAGGAGTCCTTGAGGACCAGTAATTGAGGCATCACTCATATTATCTAGTTTGAGGCTTAGCTTCAGTCAGACCAGTTACCTAAGCCTCTGAGCAGATCCAAGTTTGATTGAGGAAGGAAAACAGAGACTCATCACAAAATCTAACTCTTCAGGAGCTCACAACTGAAAATTTTCATTTTGTTGTGATTTATCTACAGGGATTTTAACATGGCCAGTTTATATCATTATTGGAAATGCTAGTACTAGGCACATATGGGTGGAAGAGGAGCTCTTTAATGCTTGGCTGTTCAACACCAGCTATTTTGAGCTGTCTTCAAAATTCTATTTCAGAACAAAGCATCATTAGGTCAAGAGTGCAAGGCATGTGCATTTTAACTGAAATCAGTTATATTGGTTGCATGGTGTTTTATGTATAATATTGCAGTTAGTCCTCTAACTGCATGTATTTTACTTACTGTCACAACATATTGGTTCATGGAAGCATTTCACCCAAACATGGAGGTTTTCTGCCTGTTTGAAATGAAGATACAAAGAACCAAAGTTTCTACTGAGCTCCGCATTGTGCTAGTAGGGAATGTTACATGTAACGGATGATACGAAAGCTGCAGAACTGTTGGCCAGGGATATGAAAACCTTCTTGAGAACTGAGTTTTCAGATGTCTAAGTTATCTAACCAACACTGTGCATGGACCACGGAATGTTGTTTCTTAAGGAGCTACGAAAACAAAACATCTCCTGATGTTTCAGGGGTTTTGTTCATTTGTTGGCTACATACATCTTTATTGAAATTATGCCTTAAAACACTGATTTGGAAAGGATTAAAGAGGAAATAGTGAATTTTGATAAATCACCACTATTATTTTATAGTCTCCAGAAGAAAGCCAAAAGGCCACCTGGACAGGACTTCAGCCTTTTATTTTCTTCTTTCTTTCTTTCTTTCTGAATTTATCAGTACTCTGCTAACAAACTCCATTTGGGTTTTTTGAAATCGTAGCACATTGAAATTCCTGGCATGTGATTCACTAGCCAGTAGTCTACAGCAACAGTACTACCACAACGAAATGATCTATAGCTACATGCTTGACAAAGATGTGACAGAAAACTAGCAGAAATTAAAAGATTGGAGACAAATCTAGAGACTTCAGGTCATCCATCATCAATTTTGGGCTTTTTTTTTTACTGTCAAGCAATGAGTACAATACAGAGGGGCAGGGAGGAGGGCAGAGATAGGTACCTGAAGGAATGATTTAAAGAAATGCAAAAAAGGTTATTAAAAAAACCCACAACACAGTGACACTAACACTGAGAACTGCTGAAGTAACCCACAGGCAATTTTTAATGTAAAATCAATAGTTTATTGCCATGCTACAGTTTTTATTCTTTTTTCAAATGAAGTTGGCACTGGTAAAGGGGAAAAATGTCATAATACATAACACATTTTTTTAAAATGCACATTTGGTAAGCTTTCTCAATAATGGCAGCTTAAAACAAGTGAAATTAATTTTTTAAGATTAATGTGGAATGACATAAAAATACACTCTTTCTGCATAGTATAAGAAATACGGAATGTTTGTAAAAACAAATTCATTTAACAGGGAAAATTACTTGAAATTTTATAAACAATTTGGCAACGGTACTCCCACTGTTTAGACTTTTTATATAAAAGAAATAAAAATCTAGAAAGCTACCTTTATACAAAGTTGCTATATTTATGCCTTTAAGTAGGAAAAAACATTTTATAATGCAAATTAGGACATAAAATAATCTTACAATATGATACAATGTAATGACAAGAAAGGAACATACAACATAAGATTTTGGCCTTTGTAGAAATGTCTATTTCTGCATTTAATAATGCATTTGTGGCACACTGGTGACTATTGTATTCTTACTACCTACCAGTCAGCTTTCATGCTAGTGTGGTATTCAGCTGGTCTGCAGTTTGGCTGAGACACAGACCTGCTTCTGAGGAGATGAAAGGTGATGCTGCAATGAAGCGAGACGTGAAAAAGGCAACGTGCCTGCTGGTCGGACCTCTGTACTGTGGGACACCATACAACACTTTCTCTTTTTATACCAGAGCATTTCTTATACATTCAGTTATTAAGTACCAAAGTCTTACAAGTGAGAACATCTGTGTTCGCGATTTGGCAATATTTCAGGGAAAATACAAAGTTAGTACCAAATATATATTATAATATAAAACGTGGGTGTATGAAATACACACATGTTCTAATGCAAAAAAACTGCATTATTATGGACTTAAATTCATTGACATCCATTCCTAAATAACATGACCATTAAAAAACAGGCGTAATCCTGATCTTTCACACACTTTAGAATCACTTCCTCTTTCATACACAATAGTTAAACCAATATATATGCAAGTATGACTAAGAAATCAAAATTCCCATAATTATCTGAACTCTGACCACAACAAATAGGATTTGTTTTTCAGTACATGTAATTAAATATATTTATATTTTTACAGTATTTTTAGACCATTTCTGAAGAACTTGAGCAACCAGGTCCTCAGGTGTAACAGAGCTGTTACCCAGCAGAACTTGATCTTGTAGGAACACACTCAGTGGCCCTTGAAGTCAACATGAATCATTTGTTCAGTTTCAAAGGACACTGCATGCAGACCCAACAAGCTCTGGAAGGGTCACCCTGCTAACAAGGAAGATACTCTGATGACATCAAACCTCTTTCTCAGACTTCCTTTCCTCCTGCCCATAGCAAAGGATACATGGGCTCTGGGCTCTCTGGGTTGCTTGGCAGGTGGTGCTGGGAATGACCAGGAACAGCACATCCCCAGCACCAGGGACTGGCAAGGTGAGCTTCACAGCACCTTTTGTACTAAGGCTCCCCATAGAAAGCAGAGGAGCTGCTTCCCCCCCACTCATTGCTTAGCAGTTCAGTCACCACAGTTCTTAGACGTGAGCTCTGGCTGGGACCCCAAGGCATTTAGTACTTTGCAGACACAGAGGAAGACGGTCCCTATTCTGAAGGGCTTCAGCCTACTCTTTAATCATATTTTTTACATAATCTCCTTTGTATATACACATATTTGCTACATAAAATAGAATTACACCAAAGTAATGGATATAGCAGAAAATGTTGTCACAATATATGTATATTACCACACTAAATAATTACTAAAACTGCAAGAAAAATTTTTAAAATGCCCTTCATAATATATAAAAATATAGAAATGTCCAACAATTGTTTCATCAACTTTATCTCATTCTATCTGTACACGTACATATTTCCAAACAAAATACTGCGTTAATCTGGAGTAAACACCGTGTCAGGGCAATATCTTCCTAAGACATTTGACAGACTAGTCACATACCTTACAGCACAGTACCACAAGAAATAACGTATAGATGGTCAGAGTTGCAGATGCAAAGTTGCTAAGTTGCTCTTTTTTTTTTTTTCTTCTGATTCATTTATCTTTCCAAAAGAGGAAGTAATTCCTAAAGATTGGGAAAGAACCTCAATTCATGACTTCCTGTCTTTTTCAAAATGCTCTGTAAGAGGGACATCAGCAAACTTGACTCCATCTTAACGCAGTTTTTTGTGATGGAATTTCTTCTGGACTTGTTTTTTTTTTCTTGGAGTGTATATGAATTTAAAATAGACATAATAAATGAACTTAGGTTTATATTAAGTAAATACTGTCAAATATAAATGCCTGAATTGCTACCTCAAGGAAGAGATGGGAAAGATCGTATCATTAAATTTCAAAAATACCTAATTCTAGCTATCACATTGAAGGACCGAACTCCCTTAGGGGAAATAGGGGAATTTCAGATTTAAGTCCACTACTAGTTCCTACTCCATCAGTTTCATCTTATTTGCAGCCATTAAATAAATTAGTACAGTGCAGAAATGGAATTTCACCATTGATCCCACCTTACATGAAGAGGAGAATACTGCTTAGAAATAGAGGTCCAAATCAGAAACATCATTATATGCTGAAAGTAGTAACTGACATTAATCAGAACTTCCATATTTACTTCACCAACAGTGAATAAAAACAATCCACTCTCCTGACTCCATCTTGTTGAGAAGTGGTTAAATATAAAACAAAAACTAGAACTACCAGATTTTGAACCAATACACACTGTTTTAAAATCAACTGCTGGTCACCTACCAAAAAGCAGCCCTGTTTTGACATTGGTTTGGACTTTGTACAGCTTACACATTTCTGTGACCTTTTTCACACAAGTCCCAGTCAGAGGTGTAAACACACACACAAATATCCAAATAGCGGCAGAGGGGGGAGACTTAAGCAATTTATTATATGAAATGTCTACATGAACACTTCAATTTTCTATAAAAGCTCTGCAGACTTTAATAGGAACAGGAATAGTGCTTCAATGCACACTATCGCATTCAAGCCCAGTCATATGCAAAACACTGGAGAAAACAAAATCTGTTCTAATGAGTGTTAAGGTTTTCAGAATGGTTTTTTTCATATTATTTTATGGAGTCAGCAAAAAAAACCCTAAACCATTTTAAAAATTGGTCCTCGCCTTGACATCAATTTGAGGAAAAGATTATTTTCCTGATATAACAATGGATTAAATTCTCACTACCTGTATTTCTAGTACAATCTTTATTATGTGCTTTTGGTCATTGTTTCATCTTTTCTACCAACTCAGTTTTCTTGTTTAAAAGATACACTAATGTCTGCCTTTTCCAAATCATTGCATTAAAGGAATACCTTCAGTTAAAGAATTTCCCTTGTCAAAGGTGCTTTAAGGGCCGCAGCCAACCGCATGTTATGGATGAAAAGTAGAACTTGATGGAGATGCTACCATTTTTATAGGACCTAGTTTATGTAAACTTAACATGCCTCATTTACCAAAGAAAATAGTTAGATATTTAGATATTGTTTCTCAGTCTATACACCTGTGGGCCCAAAATAAATATGATCTAAATACTGTGGAGAGATTTCAACTGAAAGCTGAATCCTAGATTACAGAAACTAAATCTAACAACACAGCCTTTAAAAGAGACTGAATTGAAAAAAAGTATTTACCACATCTCAAAGCGTAAAGTGCATTGCAACTGCATCTGCTTCAAGGGGCAGAAAACAAGGAATGCTGCAGATGAGTAGTGTGGGTAACAGGGGCTACCCAGTATGTTTGTAGTGTACACAAAATAAGAAAGCATTATCCCACCTGTAAAATGTAAGAGGTTAAAAAAGTAGTCCAGGAAAATATGTCATCAGACTTGTTAGAATAATTAAGGCTACAGAAAGTTGAAATTTCAGTATGTTCTCAATTCTGGGGGCCAGAGAAAACATGGTGAAATTTGCAACAACGTAAAAAAATTGCTCAGACCATTCCTTTTATCTGAGACTATTCAGAATAAATGCATAGGACAGTACACTGGAATTAAGGAGGGATATGGCTGGTTGTTGGAATTTCAGCAGGTCACTTACAATCTATCTGAAACCTGTTTACATATTTGGCAGTTAAGAATATTACTTCCCTGCCTCACAGGTGTGTTTTTAGGGTCCAATTACTTAGTCCAGCCTATACAGATAAGGACCAAATACTTCTAAGCAGCTAGCTAGATCAAACACGTTTGCCTCAAAACACATGCTGAAGCATTAGTTCAGCTCACAAATTTAAGTGAGCTATACACTAAGAACAAGAATCACACCAGTATTATTAACCAATAAGTATCTTGCAATGCATGGCAAGTTCTCTTCAGTACAGACTAAGATGGTCCATATCATATGGTGAGGCAATGGCAAAGCTGTGAGAGAGCACTTACAGAATCAATTAGGCTGGAAAAGACCTCGAGATTAAGTCTAACCTATGACCAGACACCACTTTGTCAACTAGACCATGGCACTAACTGCCATGTCTAATCTTTCCTTAAACACCTCCAGGGACAGTGACTCCACCACCGACCTGGGCAGTCCCTTCCAAAGCCTAATCACCCTTTATGTGAAGAATTTCTTGATAACATCTAACCTAAACCTCCCCTGGCGCTCCCGTGGCTAACTGCCTGGGAGAAGCAGCTGACCCCCAACCTGCCTACAACCTCCTTTGAAGAGACTGCAGACGTGTCAAATGCCCAGCTCTAGGTAGTCATTACCTTCTGAGTACCGAGGTCTCCCCACAAGTCAACAAGTCTATCACAAGAATATGCAGAGGCTGACCACAAAATCATTAATGAGGGCTTTTTTATAAAATCTCAATTAAGTTCCTCATAATGGTCTTAATGACTCCAATCTTTTACTTCTGCAAATCATGCTCTTTGTGCATCTGGTATTTCAGTACCATACAGTCTGTAAAGAGTAATGAAAGTCAGAGTGAAAAGTTTGCCTGATACCACCTAATGGTGTGGCAAGACATGTATTTTAGGTGCTACTACTGCTGCCACTACTAAATGAGAGAAGACCAAAGCAAAAAGTTAAGAGGAACAGAAATACACACCAATTTAAAAGACTGAAAATAATTGTAGTTTGTTTTTTATAAAACTTCAATTTAAATATTGCATGAAGACCCTTCGTGCTTTTTCAGATCTTCAAATGGCTTTTCGTGCATGTTTTTCTCACAGTTCAAGGGTTATTTTACATCATACCAGTTCACACAAGTGTCAGTTCCTTTGCAATCACAGGCTCAAGAGCAATCTCTTCTGCTGCTAGTACCAAGGTGCACCTGCAATACTGCCAGAATTCTAGGATTATTCAGAGTATTAATAAACAAAACAAAATAAAAACTTCTAAGGGTGCATCTGGCGTATTCAACAAAGAACAGTCTACCTGGATGTACCTATAACACTGAGCAGCCATCAATGTAACCAAATTCACCACTTGCAAAAGGAAAAGAAGTATGTTTGTAGGTAATACTACCTTCAGATAATTTACTATATATCTAAATTAAAGTATACTATCACCTATGGATGCACACTGCTAGAATGTACAACTTTCTATAAAGAACTATCAAGTCCAGTACCCTGCCTCCCGTGTAACCTGTGTTTGATGCTTAGAGGAAGACAATAACTGCATAATAAACCTTTCCAGTTGTGCAATAATGCATGCTGCTGGAGAGCTGGGATATTTCTGTCACGCATAAAAAAGTAGAACACTGGACAAAGACAACTACTTGACCTTCAAGAGTCTTTCTTTGTCAAATGCAGAGAGTAAGACAAACACATATATGACCCTGAACAATAATTAAAGCTAGGTACGAAATTTTGACTTTAAAAACAAGACATTATGGAACAAATAAAAAAGAAACACACAAATGCAAAGAAAGGAAAGGACACTGAACTAAGAAATGACAAGAGAGCCTTAATTCATACAGCCCACCTGTGAATTCCTTCACAAAAAACCCCAAAATTCTAATGGGATTAAAATTTTGTCAGATTTCACAGGGGATTTGATATGCCACTTGAAATTCTATCTTAGCGGAAGAAGTGTAAGGCTGGATTTAGATGTGTTTATAGCTCTGATCAATGAACATCAATATGACCTCTCAAACATCACACAAGTTGAGAAAACTGAGGAATTAGAGGCCTTCTTGCCCGCAGACAAAAAAGGTGTGGTGTTTATATTCCTTGAGATGAACCAATGTATCTTGTGTGTGTCAAACTGAGTGAATTAATGCATTACATATATTTCATTCTGGAGGAACCACTTCAATGAGAAATGAACATAAGATATGTATATTGAAAGATTAGGTTTACCTGCTAATAATGCACATATCAAGAGGCTTTAAAAAGTGTTATAAATGCCATTAATGAATATAGGCACCAGACCAGAATATTTATAAATTCAAAACCAGCATGTCACTCAGACTCTAATCAATTAAAGAGGCACTGTGAAAAGTGGTGATGCTGCTATGCAGTAATTACTTCTACTGTAGAATGAAATAGTGTTACCTAGATGAATACTTGCTCTACATTAATTCCCTTTAGTTAGACAAGTACATGAAGTATGCAGAAAAAGTTCTATTAGTCTATAAAAGGCGTTAGTGTTAAGAAATGCAAAGTACTCGCATCTTCAATTTTATAAACTTCACAAAAGGTGCAAATGATTCAATGCTTCCCAGGCTCACATAGGCAGGTCAGTACTGTTATGTCTAGTTTTCCTAGAAGTACCATCATCTCGGGGCAGTGCTTTTTGCAAGCTTGACATAGCAGCAGTTCTTTCAATGTCTATCACAGCATACAGCTCTGTGCGCCTGGTTGGAGTTTGCGGAAGTGGAGTGGTGGGGGTTTTTGGAGTCTGAGGGTTGTCGGAGTCACTACCACCTTCCAAGTCAACCTGTATATAGTTGAGCTGCCTGTGTTCTAAACTTGGACGCCTAATGTCAAAGTTAAAGACTGTTGGAGTACAGTCCCGACGTCGTGTAAATTCTACTTTATGAGCACTTGCTGGTACTGTTACATTCTCTGTATTGACATAATTATGCATTAGGTCTAGGTTATTGTGGTAGCCATTCAGAGATGGAGTCTTTGGTCCTAAACTGTCATCTTCTTCTCTACTCAGCTTGCGAGCTTCCCAAACAGGAGGCAAGGATGGCAAATTCTCATAGTTCAACAGCGCAGTTCTCCTCTGAGCAGAGTTGTTAATGTTCTGGGTGTCTGAGGTACTGGTTGATGTCAAGCGACCTCTCCTGACCCCTGAGGCACTAGGGATTGATAACCTATTTATATTTTCATACACCAATTTATTACCAGATGGTGTTTCTCTACGTTCGTCACTGTCGTACCCAGTGTCCCATTCAGTGTTGTTTGTGCTGCTGCCGCTAACTTGATCTCTCCCAAGTTGTTCCAGTTTCTCTCTTTCCATTAACTGCCTTTGAACAGGTGTTGGTCCTAAAACAAACTTGACTCCTTCAGGCTCCAGGAGAACCTGTGCATCTCTGTCATCAGTACACATCTGATCTTCTTTCACTTTAGTTATTTCAGTGTTTGAAAGCTTCGATTCCAGTGGCACATGCACACTCAATCGATTTTTTCTTTCCTCTTGTACTCCAGTAGTGTTGACGTAAGTGTGCACCTAAAAGGAAGAAAACAGAGGAAATTCAAAGGCTATTTATGCCTTCCCCCCCCCTCCAAATTTCTTTCCTTCTTAACTCTGCATTTTTCTAATCAAAATACCTGAGAAGAAAATCTTGTTACGGCAGGTGTTTAAGAACAAAAGTCACCTCTCACATTTTGTTGAACTGTGGTCAGTTTGGGGTTTTTTCCCTGAAATTTTGTGGTTGGTTTTGTTAATGTTACTCTAACAAAAGAACAGATTTTATATCTTACATTAATCATTTTTATCTCAGTTGTGCTCTAGTTCTCACTTTTCAGGTTCTAACAGAGCTCTGCTCTGATGAGAGCAACCTTGGGCTACTCCCACTTAGCTCATTGCTTGACATGGATAGATCAGTGAGAGCTCTACTTTGTCATCCCTTACCATGACAGTGACCAACAGTTACTTTGGCTTAATTTGTCTTCGTTATATCCCCAATGCTAAGGAAATTTGCTGTCCATAAAAGAAAAAAAAAAAACCACAAAAAACCCAAAACACACCAAAACCACAGAGAGACCTAAAAAAACCCTCAGCCTCTTGCCTTGTGTACTACTCCAGCAACAAAAACAGAAGTTGGGTCTACTGAAGAACAGTCCATTCTTTCTTCAGTAGCAAACAGCCTCCTAGTAGCAGAAACTGAGGTAGAAAAATACAGAATTCCATATGAAAAGTGGCACTAAGAATTAAAAAGATGCAGGAGTTGGCACCATATGCCGCTAAGAAAGGCAGAATTACACTAAGTTATCCCTCCAGTTTCCTACAGTGGATTAACACAAGGCTGAATGGGAAAGACTAGATTCTTTCTCTAAATTTTCAGTCCATGTCTGCATACCCAAACAGCAACAGTAGCATTTTAAAGCAGCAGTTATGTAGCCTTCCTAACCTCTCTGTTAAGCCCTACAAGCTGATGCGTTATTTACAGCTCACTTGACTCCTACACTGATACTTCAAACTCATTTACTCTTCAGTAATTCCAACAACAACACCTGAACTCTCCTGTAGGGGCTCTGAACAAATCCTTTCCCACAAGATGTTTCACTGCACTCTGCTCTGGTTATCCTCTCTGGTTTCCAAAACTGCTTCTTGTCACACACAAAAATCTTCCTCAACCACATGACATTATTAAGCTTGACTAACACTTTCATCAGCAACCTAAATGAGGAGAGAGAACACACCCTCTGAATGTTTTCAATCTATCCCAGACTGGTAGGGTTTCCACTGAGAGGGATCTCAGCAGCCTAGAGAACCGACTTCACAGAAACTTCAGCAACAGCAAATGCAAAGTCCAGTGCCTGGTATGGAACAACACCAACAGGCTAGACAGCAACTGACTTGAAAAGTAGCCTTGCAGCGAAGCACTGGGGGTCCAGGTGGATGGTAAGTCAAATATGAGTCAGCAGTGTCCTATGGGAACAATGAAAACCAAACTTGCACTGGTTTGTGTCAGCAATAGCACAGCCAGTAGGTTAAGGAACATGATTATTCCCATCAATTCAGCTCTTCTGAGACTGAATCTGAGCTCCCCAGCATAACACAGACATCACCATACTGGAGCAAGTCTAGTGGAGGACTGGAGCATGTGATGTACAAGGAGAAGCTGAAAGCACCATCCTTGTTCCATCTTAGAGAGAGGGCCAGGGAACCACCTAATAGCTGTTTTCAACTACCTAATATGTAAAGAAGACAGAGCCAGACCCTTTTTGGAGATCTTCAGGAAAAGACTAAGGCGCTGATTCTCACTGAAAAATTTGATCTAGAGGACTAGAGGTCCTTTCTAACCTAAATTATTACATGATTTCTGTTTGCCAAAGAGAAGACTTACATAAAAAGAAACTCTTTGACCAGGATCTCTCATAACGTACAATTACTTGTGTTTAAAAATAATTACTGAAATTTTTGAAAATGGTATAATGCAAATACATACTTTCTGTATCTTTATTTGTATATAAATATGATTTCCTCTGCAAGATATCCTAAAAAGTATTGTTTTTAAAGAGGCAAAACAAACACTTTTCTGAGGTAGCTAAAATATGGTAGAAATATGTTACACCTGAAACTGAAAAACACAAGTGAAAGGCTACAGAACAATCACTAGAAAAATCTGAAGTAATGTAGAACCTAAGTTGTATAAGGGGAAAAAAAACACCCACTTGCTCTTCTGCTACAAGTAAAGGATGTGTTGATTCTTCACCGACAGAGGGGAGGCGTGCGCTTCCGACAGAAGGATGTCTGCTGGAGGGATGTGATGAAGCATCTCCAAAAGATGGGTATCTGGGATAGCCATTAGGTAAACTTTGTGAATTGAACCCAGGAGCTGATTAAATTAGAAAACAAGCAAGACCATATTAAAATAGAATATTTTACTGTATACGAGTAAGATGTTTCATATCTTAATTTTCAATTTTCAAATGAGAAATTAGAATATGTAAAACAGTATTAAATATTCACAAGGCTCAATTTTGCTTGGAGGAAGGAAACAGAAAGCAGACACTAGCATCCCAGTATGTTCTGGGAAACATGTCTGAAGCAACCACTGAAATCTCACTGTATTACACACCACAGCCCTCCCAGTAAACTCCCTATCCAATTTCTCTTTCTACCTGTAATGTGTCTTCCTGACAAACAGACTTATTCAACTAAGCTTCCATTTCTCTGAAATCAACAATAACCTGGAATTCCTACCATTAAATACCAAGCCATCTGCCTGAGATTACCTAAAATCTTCTGGTATTTTTGAAAGGACTCCACTTTACCCTCCATCTACTCAGAGCAAAAGAAAGATTCCAAAGCCACTGCACATGTGATTTTACCAGTACTTTTTTCCCCACTAATAAAAAGGTTGGAACATTGCCCAGCATTAACATTTCTCAGAAATGCTACAGGTAAAGCACGTTGATATACTATAAAGCAATTCAATAGGTGTATTCATAAGTGTTCTTATTCAACTAAGTTCCCAAAATTTATTTCTTAAAGGTGAAGAACTTTGCTATGGCAGTTCTCCTTCCAAGACTTACGGTTCTCAAAAAAGAATCCTCAGCAAGTACCACACTAGAATGCATTACTGGTAGTTGGCCTCTTAGCTTCAAATTAGCTTTCTTTTTAATTACTCAAAGATTAAATGCAAATGTGTTTTTCAGCTAGACACCACATTACGTTTAAGTCTGTCATCTGACAGTAGAATCATACTTACTGGTAGGTGTTCGAGGGGTTCTTGGAACTTCCAGCTCAGTTTGATGATTATTCCTTTCCACTACTGGTTCTTCTACCACATTTATGCTATTATTCTGCATTATCTCTTGTAACATGTTAAATAGCTCTTCTGCCCGGGCACATTTAAAGGCAAAGATTCCTACAAATACACACAGACAAAAAAAAAAAATCAAAATCCTTTAACTAAGAAACACACCTTACAATATATATAACTTTCAAGAAACAGAACTGGAATCCACATAATGAATACCTGTTAAAGAAGAAAAAATGTGACAACATTTTCATTGTACCAAAACACACGAAGTTACTGTGAGAACCTTTAAAGTGGTTATCTCATAGAAGAATAAGACTCCCATGCACCAAAGGTTAAATTAGAACAGAGAACTGATTCAGTTAAGAGCAAAACTAAGTTTTGAGTGCTAAATAAGGGAAAAAAAGCCTCACAATACTTTTCCTTTTAAGCTCATAAAAATGATACCTACTGAATAAATACAATTTAAAAAAAAAACAATAAATGAAACTACAGTGGTGCTACAAGGTCATATTTCCTAAATTGGATTTCTATTAAATTACCATAAAAATAAGATTACCTGCACAACAGAAAAGGATTTAAACACTGGGTAAGAGTTTAGTTTCTTTAAGAAGACTAAAATGAAAAGCTAGTAAGACAAACTGTGTGAAACAGACAGTAACAAACTAATTGCTTTAGGCTAATAGACACAGAACACAAAGTCAGCAGCAATACCATGTATTTTGTGCGTGTATTGTGCCGCTTTGCCTTTGAACAGCAGGGAGCATCCCAACTTACCCTCACCAGCAAAGTCGCAGCTTTGGATTATTCTTCCATTGAAAGCATGAAGTTAAAGTTGACATGCTTATTAAACATGGGTGCAGGTGCTCATTTTTCAAAGTGAGTATTACAATCTTAAAACACTCTTTACTAAACACTACCTAGCCATATAGCTACTCTTATAAGTGCAGTTATGTGAACATGCTGGCAAATTACTGTCACCATATATTTATTTAGGGATGCAGAATTGTGACAGATCACAACTCTCAGAAATGCTCCATATGGCAGAGGTTCACAAAAACCTGGATGGAAATACACCAAGTGGTCTAAGAGGAAAAAGGCTCAATGTTTAATATTCAACTGGTGCACTGAATAAGCTTCATGCTTGCAATACTGCAACTATAGAGCTTCTCCAACTCTATCTGCCTGACCCATGATCCATCTCAAGTACAACAGTCCATGAAAAATATTTATTGTACTTGTCAAAATTCATACTGAATGCTTAAATCTTAACGAACAACAAAAAGAATTTTAAAAAATCTAGATTCGTGAGCTTTAAAAAGCTCCCAGTATGTTTCTGAGAAATTCAACTGCCTTTAAATACATTCACATCAAATATAATGTGATCTGTCACACAACATAGTGACACCCCAGTTTCTTCACGTTTTCTATCTGGAATTGTCTATTAGCTGTGCTCCTAAAACATGTCTTCTAGATTTTTAATACCTAGCACAAATCATCAGCGCACTCTGACAACTTATCAATAGATACAATTTGAGATTAAAGGGAAAATACAAACAAGAATACTGACTAATGCAAGAAGTTGCTGGGCAGTATTCAGTGAATTCTCAGATGAAAAGCTTCTCAGTCAATACACAAAGTAAAGATGAGGTTTTGCAACTGCGCCCACAAAACCCAGAGTAGGTCTCAGGAACAATGCTACATTGCAAAAGGGCAGCAAGAACATTTTTTGCCAGATTTCTTTTTTCTCAATATTCACAGTATTTTAATATTACATAAGCAAGTCAAGAAACAAAAGAGGGAGGAAAGGGTTGCTGCTTACATAGCCTGCTTAATCTTCTCTATTAAAACAAAAAAAGAGAAAAAAGAAACTGGGAGGAAAGCAGAGAAGTCCATTAGACTTGGTGGAAAATTTTGCACACTTGCTAATAGACTGTGGAAAAGAACCTTCAAATTAGTATTTTCAATTAAATATTATTAGTATCTCTTTTCAGTGTTTAGAAGAAGTAAATTAAACCTGCAAAATCAATTATAGTGATTATCTTCAAAACAAAGTTTATTACCTTCTGTTTGGACCTCTGAAAATTTATTTTAGTATGGAGTATACTGTGACATTTGAAAACATCCCCATTTCTCATTAGGAGATGAACTGAGAATGCTTTTTAAAGTCTTATAAAAAAAAATTTGCCTGCCCTTACCTCTGCTTGGACAATGAAGATTGATCAGGTTTATTTATGAACAAGTTCTTTCATCTTCCTGACTTTTTTACCGTGAAATGAAAAACCAAAAATTGGAGTTTCTACATAGTGTTATTGATAAATAACCACTAGTAAATGCTAAAAATCTGTAAAATAATTGCAACTTAATTTCAGAATATATGAATACCAAAGAATTTGAACTACACACAGCTACTTCACAGTAGAAAGATTCAAAATGAGGCCAAGACTCAACTGAAACAGATTCCCCCAGGGACTGCTGCAGTGAAGAGAGAATCCTCTCAGAGGGAGCCAACCTTGGGCAAGGCAGACATGGTCTGGGAACTAGAATAACTATCTTCCAGTGAAAGCCATACAGAAAATAAGGGAGCATAGCTGAAGTATACATCCCTCATACAAAAACATGTCAAAATTTGAGGATTATGTCATTGATATAAATGAAAGTGGTATCTGCTTTAGGAAGAGGATGAAACACAAGTATGTTAGTGAAGATAAGGTGTAAGGTGGGCACATCCAGTTCATAACAGTGCTCTAGTCTTTTAAAATCTAAACGCAGAGAATTCTTTGAATTCTGAGGAGATTCCACTGCCTTCCCCTGAAAGTTAAGTCAACCTCTGAGGCAGGGGAATATCCCTGTCAAAACAACCTCTTAAGGTGACCAAAAGTATCCACACATAGAAGCTTGAAGTGCTCCAGACCTACAACGCCAAAAATGATGTGCAACTCAAATCCTCATTTTAGCAGATCATCATTCCTCATAAGGTGATTTCCAGAAACCACACACAAGCTTTACAACCCTTGCCAAAGGACTGGCAAATATCTTCCAACATCAAATAAATTTCCAAAATCTTTATACACAAAATTTCCACATACCTTGTCCAGTCTGACACCTTCGACCACTTTCAAAGGAGAAAAGATTTGAGTCATAGCCATAGCGACGGAGACAGAGGTAGTGCCATTTTACGGAGTCCCTTTTACGGGTGTACAAAATTAGTTCTGTATCTGTAAGTTCCATTATGCCAGAACCCAGTTCATTACCATCATCATCCACATTAATAACCTACAAAAAACAAATTAAAAAGCATTAGGTTAAGTACTCTTTTGAGAAACAAAACAATTTCTAACAATCTTAATGCTTCTCTGATAAACTCCATCTGCGCTGCCATACTAGTTATGATCCTTGAAGTAAAAGTTTTAAAAACAAATAAACAAAAAGAACAACTCCCCAAACTAGTCCCTTTGCTCCCCCAACCCAGAATTAAAAAATTAAAATAATACTTATTTAAAAGCAATACAAATGAGACTGCCTAACACTACTGTAAAATGTGATGAGAAATTTAAAGTAGAAGAGACTCACAATTCAAAAATGTTTTTTTTAAACTGGCTTTATGTACAGATTCTAGTATTTCCACATGCATAAGGCATACCTCAGATAATGGAATCTTTCTGAGCACCATTTCTAAAAAAAAAAAGTATTTACGTTGCCATAGAATCCCATTTACAGTTGGGAAAAGGAATGAAAAAGGGTAAGTGCCTCCAAGATAAAGCTTCCTTCACATACACGTATAGCCTTGCACTGTGCTGAATCACCCAACTATTTTAAATATTTTGCTGCCTTTTTAAAGTCAACAAATCATTCAAATACCCTATAGTTATCCTGTGTGAAAATGTGTATAAAGCTTACACTCTTACTCTTTCTGCTTTTAAACCAGTTTTGAGGTCATCTGCATCCTTTATGGAACTTGGACAATACCTATTTTCCCCTGCATGTATTTTATCTCACAATGCTGCTTTTAGTGGGATTCTTTCTTACTCAATAAAAAAAACTGTGAAAAACTTTCCCCTATGGAATTAATGTTACTTCTTAAAGAGACATTTTCAACTTGAAATCTAGTCAATTGAAAAGAATTAGGAATATTTTCATCTGCTACTGAGGCTTATGCCAACTTTCCTCATTTTTACATTCTTTCATCTTTTCCCTCCTGCTGCTAAATCAGTGATCCAAACAATAGAGAAATTCTACAAGGAGAAAATAGGAACTAGTCACACAAAGTGATGTCAAATGCATAAAGAGCAAGAAAACAGAAAAATATTTTATCCTTCAGCTTTCTTTACTGACAATACTAAACATTTCCCAAAGGCAACACATGACTCATTTTTCACTATGGAAGCATTCCTTTGCCAGCTCACAGAAAGTTTGGAGCACAGAAGCAAATCTGACTTGTGTCACTATGTAAAGGTATGTTTACTTAAAAGTCACTGACTTCAGCAGCTTCATGTTTAGCATGTTGAGCACATGAACAAGTGTTCACAAGCTTATAAATTCCAGAGATATATGGGACAAAAGACCATATAGAAAAAAATTCCTTGAAGTAAAGGACAAAAGTTCTCAAAATGCTATAATCAGTAGTGACCTTCAAGTAAAATCAGCAGTCCTAAAATTTTCTATTGCTGACCTTGCATTCAGGTTCATAATCACACTTCTCCAACAGCTCTTCCCTTATACTTACAACTTTCCTAACTCCTGTAACCTCCCCAGAGTCAACAACACTTACTTGGCCCCTACCAACTCAAACAGAGATGGATCAAAGCACAGGGCTTCTTCTCTCCTTGATCTCCAGATCAAAACTGTCCTAAAAAGCCTACCCTATATCTAGAGAATTCCTGTCATTGCTGGTAAGAGAGGATTCCTCAAAGGGGCAGGAGAAACCTGCAGCCATAAACACCTGCAACTCTGCAACGTTTCAACTGTTCAAAAATTTGCATTCTATTTTCATTTCATTTTTTTTCAATCGCAGACCTACTCAGCAAGAAAGTAACAAAATAATTCACAGCATATTATGTAAGTTGCATACCTTAAACTTGTTTCGGTGGTTGTCTGGGACAGTTTCTTTATCTGGACAGCTACAACAGCTACCCATGACTTCTTTAGAAGACCATCTGATCTCTAAAGGGAAAAAAACCAATGAACAAAATGATCATTTACTTGAAGTAAAAATAGAGTAACATCAACAAAACAACCCAGTGCAAATTACTCTCTGAAATTACAATTCTTCGTGATGAATTTTGCAATCATAACTAATAAAAAAAATCAACACAGATACTACAAATATCATAGTTAAGTTAGATTTGGCCTTAGGGAGTGGCAACACTGAGCTGTTGAAGTACCACCTATAATTCAACTTCAGGTTACTACCAAACAGACTCATTTGATTTGTCACCTTAATTCCCATGGTAGCAGCTTGGGGCAAAACAAAACCCAACAACTTACCGAGTGCAATTCTCATCTCCTAAACCAGGGCCTTTACACAAGGCAACCACCTGGATTCCAGTTCCATCTCAGTGAGCCCTCCCTGGCTCAGGCTGCCCAGCATAGCCTTAGTGACGCCCTTACAAGCCCTGGGCTGTAGGAGGTTACCAGGCACAGGCAACACAAAGAGCCCACATGGCAATCCTGAAAGGCTGCCTTTTCTTTGGCAGCTCCAGGCCTGGCTTGCAAGAGAGGGTGGAGGCATTCCAGGCCTGGAGGCAGCCCAATGCTGGCAGCCATGCAGTGAGGTTCTGTGCTTCCACTTTCGAATATTTCCCATGTAGCAACGTACAGCAAATTATGTAATCAAAGTCAATGGAAAGGGAAAAACTCCCTTTCAACACAAATAGGTTAAAACTTGGGGGGGGGGGGGGGGGGAAGCAGGGAGAGTGCTATTTCTATTAAGCACCATTTGGATTAAATTGTGCTACACATTTGCTATAAAATAGTAAAATACTCAACTAACACAGAACGGCATGGCTAAATTAATGAAACAAAAAAGAATTATTTGATATTTTTGATATTTTCATTTAAAGATTTTTCTATGTATGGCAAACTTTCATAAGAGTGTGATAAGATGTTCACAGAACTAAGTCTCACAACTTCCTGCTTTTCCCCCTACCAATGTGCAGAGGGAGGTAAGCCTTACATTTCTTAAATGCAAGAAAGATAGACAAAAGAAAACTTAACCCATTTATATCATCCTTATATTGGACAATAACTAAAATTTCCAGTACACAAATGAAAAATGGAGCACAGTCCTGAAAGAGAGGTATTAAGTCAATGACAGATATGACATTAAGAATCAAGAAAGAGGACAGAATGGGTTGATAAATTTTCCTGACTAAAAAGAAGGGGGAAGAAAATCTGATGTCACCTTAAGAAACCATGACTTGTTTTCTAGTCCGGCATTGTTATTAACATGCAGCAGTAGTATCCACGTAGCAATTTTGTCTGCTGAGAAAAAACGGTGCAAGGAATACAATGAAGAGCATCTAACACTTCCCCACTTTTTGATTAGAGAAGCCACTCAAAGCAGATACTTCTACCTTAGAAACTGTATAAATCTGTATAAATCTGCCACCAATCCCTTGCAGAGGTGAAGTAAAGACTTAACAGAAAGTGTAACAACCTGGCTTGGGTTAATCCAGTCAGAGGCAGAATGCCAGACACGTAGTCAAAATCATGAATGTCATTTCTGGTCATAACATGAAAATATGCATTAATTTGACAGAACTTTTTTTCCAAATCAAGATGGAACTGGAGGGCTGTTTGTTTGCTTATGCTACTGTTGCAGAGAGATGACATGCTACATAGAACAATTTTTTTTTGAGTAGTGAATCACAGAATCAACTAGGTTGGCAAAGACCTCTGAGATCATCGAGTTCAACCTATGACCTTGTCTACTAGGCCGTGGGACTAAGTGCCACATCCAGTTGCTTCTTAAACACCTCCAGGGACAGTGACTCCACCACCTTCCTGGGCAGTCCATTCCAATGCCCTATCACTCTTTCCATGAAGAAATTGTTACTAATTGTTACTAATTGTTACTAATGTCCACCCTAAACCTCCCCCGGTGCTGCTTAAGTCTCTGCCCTCTTGTCCTGTCACTAGTTGACTGACCCCCACCTGGCTACAACCTCCTTTCAGGTAGTTTTGGAGAGTGATAAGGTCTCCCCTGAGCCTCCTCTTCTCCAAGCTAAACAACCTCAGCTCCCTCAGTTGCTCCTCACAGGACTTGTTCTCCAGTCCCTTCACCAGCCTCATTGCCCTTCTTTGGACACGCTCCAGCACCTCAATATCCTTCCTAAACTGAGGAGCCCAGAACTGGACACAGTATTTGAGGGGCAGCCTCACCAATGCCACCAGGGCAACAATCACTGCTCTGGTCCTGCTGGCCACACTATTCCTGACACAGGCCAGGATGCCACTGGCCTTCTTGGCCACCTGGCCACACTGCTGGCTCATGCTCAGGTTCCTGTCAGTCAGAACCCCCAGGTCCCTTTCTGCCTGGCTGCTCTCCAGCCACTCTGTCCCAAGACTGTAGCACTGCATGGGGTTGTTATGCCCAAAGTGAAGGACGCAGCACTTGGTCTTGTTGAACCCCATACCATTGGATCCAGCCCATCTCTCCAGCCTGTCCACATCTCTCTGCAGAGCCCTCCTGCCTTCCAGATCGACACTCCCTCCCAGCTTTGTGTCATCTGCAAATTTGCTAATAGTAAACTTGATCCTCTCATCCAGATCATCAATAAAGATAGTAAACAGAACTAGGCCCAGTGAAGTTCTGAATTTTATTAATCAGTCCAATCACTTTCTCAACTACAGACCACTTTTAATAGTCTTCACACATGCATTTCATTGTTATTTTAACTATTCAATTTTTTATTATTATTTCTTACCTATTCTATTTAGAAAGGGAGATACATGTAAGAACACCTATTACTACTGTCTTGCCCTGGCACCCCACCGAGCTTCACTACAGCAATGTTCAGATGTGGGTCTTGTCACCCTACTGCCACTGCCCTATTTAGTGCTATGAAGAGCAACAGGTGACAACAGCTGCAATGCAGATTAATAGTGAATATATAAATTTGCAGCAAAGGTTATCAAACTCTGGTCCGTAAAACAGCTGCATAAGCCTCTAGCAGCCTTCAGGCACAGATGCATGCACTTAATAAAGCTCAGACTCAGACCTCCTCAAATGTTTGACAAAGTGTAAACAGAACTAGACAGCTTCATGCTGTTATTATCCCAACTTTCTATGCATTCAGCATAAAATAACTCATCAAATATGTTGAAGGCAGGTGTCTGAAAACTTTAGAAAAAAACCCAAAACTTAAATGCAAAGCAATCTGGGAGGGAAAAAAAAAATCACTCAACTTGCAAGAAGAAAGCTGTAGCATATAAAGTATAGCCTCTGTATCTCAAGAACAAAAGAGAAAGGGTATGTAATCAATAATCAGAGTACACAGTCAATAATCATGCAAGCTCATTACTTTGTCTCAAATATATTCGAATATTAGTATTTCAGAAAACCAAAAACTGCAACGCTGCTTCAAAGGAGAAATGAACCAAGGCTGTGAGGAAGAAATCAAACAGCTAAGGAACTGGCAGAATTAAAAAACACTCACCTAGATTTGGCCATTAATATTCCCAGGCTCTGCTGCAGCATCAGGGCTTCTGTCATACTCAAAGTGTCATGCTGTCTTGTCACAGAACTAATCATTTGACCTAGAACTAGAAGAGTAAATAAATGTAATTTTTTTCTTGTTTTTAAGATGCCAGTTATCAAACTAACAAAAATACATACTTATGTTTATTATTATTTTGTCAGTATTATGTAAAGTGAGGTCCTCATGACTAGGAAGCACTCTGAAGTGATCTTTTAGACAAGACTGATCTCTTAGAGCTTTCCCAGCATTTCAGTGCCTTGGAAGAAAGTAATTTGGCATTCCTTTCTGCAGCATAGCCTGTCACACTGCAGGCTCCATTCATTCTCCACTCACTGCTTACCCAGTTTAGTGTGTGGAAATGATGGATGCGAAGCTCCCGTTATCCTTAGTACATACCAAACCAAACCACAGCAGACAAACAGAAGAACACACACAACCTACTTTGTATAACTCCCTCTTGCTTATCCTAGCGAACATACACAAATGCTGACTTGTATGGCTAACACATCACCCTTTCTCTGCTTCCCTCATGATTCTTGCTCCATGGCATTAACCATAAATTGCTTGCTTTTATTTCCCCCACCCCCCAGATTATTCTCACACGAGCTATCCACTCACATTTAACTCTGAAAATTCAACTCCTGCCTCCATCGGGCTAACAGTTGGCAGCCTCTGTTCTCTGTTCATAAAACTGACAAACAAGCACTTGATGTTTTCTTTGACTTATTAAACTCAAGAGAAGAGCTAACTTAACAGAAAAATGCTTTATTATTAGTCTTTCTTAGTCGTCTTTCAGGATGGCTATGCAAACTTTTTTGAGACCATTGCAGCTTTGCTTATAAATTTTTTGTTGCAATTTTTTATATTCATCTGCTGTCCTCTGCCTTGCATCTGGATTGAAATAATCTTGGGAAACCCAAGTACTCTTATTTTTTGCATAATGTCAAGAGTAATGTAGTCCAATTTCATACCAGGTCCTAGGCATCATTATAACAGTTGCAAAACACTTTTACTGTGAAGGGGTTGTGCAAAAGAAGAGCAGATATTCAATATTGGTAAATTCAAAATAACACACCTAACAAAGGAGCTCTGTTAGGAAAGATCAGTCACATAGTTATGCAGTTCAATGGAAATGCTAGCTCAATAGTTATCATAAAGAAAATGAAACACAACTGTTTGGAAAGAATGAAAAGAGCCAAACGAAAAACACAATTTATTGTATGAATCCACAGTGCACCCACAGATGTAGTAATGTATGCAATCGAGCCTCCCCATTAAAAGAGACAGAATAAAGAGATAGAAATGCTACTTAGCTCAGCCTGAAAAAAGGGAGCACACAGGCCAAAAAAACTGAGTACAGAAGCATAGGTGACCTAGAGAAGATAAATAAAGGATAACTATTTTCCAAGTGCAAGCACAAGGGAACAGTGGTTGACATTATTAAGGGGCAGGTTCAAAGAGGTACGCAAAAGTACTTTTTGCACATGGTATGTAGTTAAATTTTGTCATCCACAATGTCTTGTGGGAATGAGTTCCAAAAGATTCAGAAAGTAATTGGAAAAATGCAAGCTCCATGAAGAGCTTTTAAACTCCAGGATGTCACAAGTGGCTCAAAAAATCTCTAAGCTGCAAATACTTAGAAGTGTCTTAAAGACTGATCATAAAACATTCCATCTTACTAGTTCCTTCCCTATATATTTACTATTTACTGTCAGAAACAGGATACTGGACAAACTGACACTTCAAGTGTGACCCAGTAAAGCTATTCTAGTTCATGTAAACGGATGGCATCAACTCAGTATAAATCTTTGAGTGCACTGCCATAAGATGCTAAAAGGATATAATTAACAACTTGTACTTAACTTGAAACTAAATCCTAGATCTCACAAAAGTACAGAAACTATTGAACTGCTTGTTCAAAAAGATATGTACTTTTGCATATAGATGTATTTAGGACCAACCCCTCTGCAATATGAACAGTCTCTGGTTCTTTGATGTCCCTTCCCAATCTAGCTGGTATTATTTAACTATGATTTTGCTCAGGTTAGATTTTTGCTTGCTTAGTGTACCAAACCAACTCAGCAGAGAGTCTAGTAAGTGCCAGAGCCAGCTCAGGACAGAATCACAGCCTTAGTCATCTCAGCAAAAAAATTAGGCCCTTCATTGATTATTCGGATTTAAGTTCACATATGCCCTGCTAAAATCTTCATGACAGGGGAATGGAAGAGGGAGCAGAATGCCAGACCCATCAACTCTGGTGGAATCTTACAGGTAGTCATTAGAAAAATAAATTAAAAGTTTTCACTGGCAATGTACCCTATTGCAGGTATCTTTGCACTGGTCTTTACCTAACAAAGTTTTCAAGATTTCATAGTTTGGCTACGTAAAGCACACTAGCCTGTTTCAGTTCCCTAAGAATGATTCTTAAGTAATCTAAGCAGAGCTTAAAATGGATAAAAGAAAATACTCAATTTTTTTTCCCCTCAATTTTGCAGCACTTTTTTTAAAATGTAAAGCAGTAACAAAATTCTCCAACCAGTTGCTTCCAATTAGAAGTTGGCTATTTACTCTGTTTAGGATTTTTTTAAATCTTGCCAGATTGCAAAATATTTACCCAAACTTAAACATATAAGAAGTAGACATTTTCACAATTACAACTCTAAAACTTAATCTTTTCAGTTATGTCTACAGTGTCAAATTTAGAAGCAGTGATTTCCCATTCAAGAAGCATCAGTGGTGGCTGGGTGCAGCCATGCAAGGAGGGGGAAGGGGACAGAGTAGTTTTAACTTCTCCCTAACATATTCATTACTGCACTGGAAAATAAAAATCCCAGGCAAGACAAATCAGGACCAGCATTTATCTAAACCTTGCTAATATCAGTGAAAGTTAGGAACTGCTGTAACTTCACCAAGATTTATTACAGGGCTTTGTAAAGTAAAACATGCCTCTTTTCTTCATAGACTAAGCAGGAGCAGTAAGTTTATACTAATCTCTCTGAAGTCAAGGAAGACAAGGCATCAGCATAAACAGAGTAGATAAAAAAAAGTCAAAAACTTGTAGAAATTCTAACATTCAAAATTCTCCAATGTCCCCAGTCTAGAAATGGTCTGAACAAGGCATGCACTCCCCTTGCCTAAGAAAGGCCACTCAAACATGCTGCAATTGTACTCCTCCTTTCGCTCATTAAAGTCAGCTCACAGTTGCTAAGCCAATCTAAAAGCGGGCTTTAACTTAGTTCTGCATGCTCTGGTTGCAGGCTCAAACATTAACTTGGGGGGATATTTTCTGTATGCATTAATTCCTTTCTACATCTCCTAAAAATTAGGGAAGGAAGAAAACCTCCTAAACTGTAGCACACCTCAGAAGAGGTACAGAGAAGCAAAGATGTCTTGCCTGTAAGCCCCTCTTTTGCACACAGTCTTTTCTATGGCCTTTCAAAGCACCAGCTGCCACTGTGCTAGGTCTCTGTTATGTTTTGCTCTCAGATCTACAAGTAGAGAGCAGAAAAAAATAACTGAAGTGCATTAACATAATTTTAAGTTATTTTATACCACAAAGTCGTAGTAAAGAAGAAAGCTATTAGAGCTTTTTCCTCATTCGGAAATTTTAATATCTAGAAAGCCCAATGAGTACAATGGAGTAACTGCAGAAAGGTGCCTGTGTACAGGTTGTTAGCACTCAGGCTGTCAAAAACGTGAACCTATTCATTCACATATTACCAAGCACTTTCAAAGACTGTTTCTTGTTTGGCTTGTACTATTAAAGAATGAATAAAAATAAAAGGATGTAATCCCAACCACTAGAAAGCTGAATTCCTCTACACTTTCATTTCCTACTTTTATTTAAAGTATTTCCTTAAAAAGGTATGGTAAAAAGCAGTTATCAAACCCTTTATATTTAACATCATTTTCTGTGGAAATAAAATGGTTATGATGAAAACCAAACCAAATTATGCAGGTTTTGAAGGTATAGTAAAACTGCAAACTCATTGACAGATGGATATATAAAAATCAAGACTATTTCACCATTTCATTAATATCTTTAAATTATTCTATTTAGCAGTAAGTAGAATAATATTTTCCAAATCAATTATTATTAAAATAAAAATAAAATTGTTACTACCTGGCACTTCATATATCTTTTTTTCTTCAATACCAATTCAAGGATCTAAGTGGCAGTTTCAACTCTGCCACTGGCTAAAATATATTTCTCAAAATGGGTTCCACAGCCACCTTAAAGCAATAGCCAGTTTACCTAAACTTGAAACATATTAGCCACTGTGCTTGATATCAACACTGAAACAAATCATTACAATTCAGAAAGCTCTAAAATTAAGCCCATTTAAGTATTTTTTCCAGCTGCACCAGCACTATAATACTTGACTATTTCAGAACTACAGAACTAGGGTACTCACAGCTCTTTACTATCAAAGAATGAACAAAGAGACTATATTCAATTTAAAGTGTTATTAACACACTCTTTAACTGTAAGTTGTATGAATGGTTTCAACACCTGCTTCTTACTTCACTTCATAATTAATGTTCAATCAAGTAAAGTAAAAAACAAAAAAAAAGAAATGGAAATAAGTTATACTTGACAGCTTCAGGAGACAACAATCCATTTTTATTTTTCTGAAAATCCAGAGCCTCCACTGGGAAATATGAGGTCTGTCGTATTTGCAGCTTACAGGTAGAACTACCTCTCCACAAAGAATTGTCTCAAGCCTAGAAAGGGCTCGTTCTGATGCCTTGGAGTTCAGGCATTATCAGAAGTGACAGCCATGGCAAATTATTTGTATCCATATAAAAATATGCACAAATTGCTCAGTATTAAGTAAAACTCCCCTTACCCCTTCCTTCAAGCATTTTAATGCTGCAAGCTCTTATAAACTCGCTAAAAATAAACATTATTATCTTCCAAAGTACTACATAAGATAGCTAGCACTTAAAATACTTCATGCAGGAGCAGATTCATCACATTTCTAGATTTTGCCTCTTAGAGACACATTTTTTTCCTACTTCCCCAGGGGTTAAATAAAGAAAAAAGTGAATTCTTTACTTCAAGTGGAAATGTACAAAGGAAAAAACTATACAACACAAAGAAGAAGTTGTTATTATTTAACCAGACACGAGATTCATACTGTATTTTAGATCACTAACCTAAACACTGCCAATCAGTTTGCCTTTGACCCACAGAGACTGAAGTCCTTCCATTTAGTGTGTAAGAAACAAGAGTCCTAATTTTGGTTGCCTAAATGGCATCTAACCTAGACACCAGGAGTAAATATCACAAATAATTTGCTAGACAACTGAACACACTGAAACAGGAAAAACTAACTTTGATAACTTCCTCCCAAAGTTCAAAATTTGTGGCCCTCAAATGTTTAGATATTTAGTTACACAGGGATTCAGAGCAGAAGGATCCCCAGCTCAGTACTCAGTGACTATCAGTGCACCTGCCCAGTACAGTCTGCAATCTCACACACAAATCACTTGGTAAGAGAGGTGACCTATTCAAAACAAGAAATCTGATTTCATTATAACTGGATGAGTGGCTTCTTAGAGCAATGGTACAGCAGCCTTAATACTGATTTCTTCTAAAACAGAAGTTATTTTTAAGCTTTTTTATGGCTTTCAGTATATAAAAATAAAATGAGTCAAACATTTACAGATACCACTCTGCAACTTTTTCTCTCTCTCCCTGTCCCTCACTTTTCCCTTAAGGACCTATTTGTCCTTATAAATCTTTCATAGAACGAAACTAAATATAAATTCATTTATTTCAGATTTGTCATCCTTCATGTTTCATCATTTTCACCCCTGCATACCATATTAAATTTGCTTGATTTTTGTTTAAAACTGGCGTATTCAGCTTTGTTTAACAGTGAATTTTCACTCTGCAAAAATACAAGTAGCAAGAATGGAACGCAATTTATAAAGTAGCCTATTTTTCTAGATCCTTCATGATGAATACTGAGAACATAATACTTCAATGGGAAAACAATTTTTTTCAAAGATACTGCATGAATTGGGAATTAAATCCTATATTTAAAAATTCACCCCAACAAATGCCAAAATTTGCATTACCTTTACCAACCCAAAATCTTATGACAGAACCTGAAGCTTGCATACTCAATTGCTTTGAACACTAGCAACTCCACTCACCTTGTTTTGTTTTTCTGTTTTCTCTATGATGAGCCACACAGCACAGAACCTGCCCCTCCCTGGAGCTCATTCCAGTACACCTTTCTCCTCTTTTAAAGTCTCGCAATTGGAAATACCTGAAGAAAACACAGCCAAATCCCTGCAGATACATTAGTAATAATTTTCTCAGCTCAGAGTTTTTGAGCGCTTACTGATGTCAATGATTCTTCTATAGCAGGGAATAATTTCACCTGGAGACTGTTACCTCAGAGATTAAATAGAAACTGAGAGTATAAATTCGAACATCTCAGGTTATACAGACAATTTCTAAGTAACTCATTACACCCTCTGCTCATTAACCAGAGTTGTCACTGCAACAAAGCAGCTTTAATCTTTCTGCACACAAAAACAAATCTTGGATGAAAGTGGAAGATAGCAAACAGACAAATAAAGAGAAATCAACTTGCCATGTAAGAAAAATGTTACTGAGTAAAATAATGATTGTTTTATTGGCATGTTATTCCTTCCAGAGGATAGGTGAATGAGACTGGAACGGTACAGCAATCAGTCCTTTTGTGTTTTGCTGGTAGCCACAATACTGCCCATTTCATAACCGGCTAATACAATGGATTAAATGGATAACCTATTTATCTGATGTGGCATATTCTGCGTCTTCAGAGTTGCGATGTAATCCATGGTGGCAAATTCTATATGATTTAAGAATCCTGGTATCCTAAGTAGGACTTAAAATAACCCATACTTTGACCTTCTGTTTATTTTGGCTAGCATACCTTCATTGCCATGAAGCCAAGTTCTTTCAATTGGAAAACAAAACTTAGGTTTCTGGAACATGGGACTCACACATACCAGACCTCACATGCACATAAGACATGCAGCATTCAAAATAAAGCTTATCCCCTGAACTAGTAATTACAGAGGGCGGTCAGGTCCAAGATCCTTATTTCCCCAATGGTCACAAAAAGGACTTCTTTGCTTTGTAATTACTCCAGGGGGAAAAAAAATAAATCTGTACATCAGCAAAGATGTTTGGAGATAGAACAGACGTAAGAGGTGCCAAAGCCAGAATGTTCAACCATAGAAACACAGGGGTTTAAAGGGATATGAGTGTTCAGCAAAACAGGAAGAAACCCACGAGAAATATGGTAAAAGGGGCATGAAACAGTCTCCTTGCCTGCCCACGCCTGCCACCATTGTTCAAATCAACTCATCTTCTTTCAGGTGTCCTGGAAGGCCCCTGCCTTGCACAGTCTGACAAACGACAACGTAACAGCAATTCACCCCCAAACAGTGAATGTGTTTTGAGAAGAAGGTATTTTAATAGTAAAGCATACTGAACTAGGGTCATACATAGTTCTTGCCTTTCATCCACTTTGCAGCAATTACTAAGAAAATTAATACTGAAGGTCCCTAAGTACTCAAAGGATTAAAAAGCAGCAGTACTAGCAGACCGTAACAGAGTTAAAAATTACAGTGAAGGAGATCCAAGAAGAAACTAAACATGCTGAGAAAGAGTTTGGTGCCGCTGGCTGCAATTATGGAAAACAAACTATGAATGGTAGAGGTGAAGCTGCAGAATCTAGTTTATAACTTTGCTTATGCTAACAGGTGGAGTTTTACCTCAAGATTTTTATTAAATGAGCATGTTGTCAGACTTATGATTAAAACACAGTAATAAATGTACACTCCTTTTCTTTCTTTAGCCCTTTCCAAAGGGGAAAAAAAACAAAAACAAAACTGGAAAACCCAAGTTAAGCTGCAAAGCCTTCTGGCTCCAATGAAAACAAAATTATTGCAACCACACACAAGCTTCAGCACACAAGCTTGCCGTTTCGGCACATTGCCTTCAGAGCCCTCTTTGAACATGCAGCAAGGAGGCTGATGCAGGATCGCACCAGTACTCGCCCTCTCAGCAGCATTCCTAGCTGGCACCTTCTGCTGCTGCCAAGTGCCTGCATCTCTAACTCACAGGAGGCTGGCTTTTTTTTTTCTTTTCTTACTCCTCTTTTTTAACACTCAGATCACCTCACAACTCAATCTGTTTCGCTGTATATGTTTCTGTAGATTTGGAATCAAAATAAACAGTAACTTCTTATTACTTCCCCTCACCCGACCCCGCTTTCATGCCATATAAAAATATCCAATATAATTTAATATAAATAAAATTTAAAAATATAACATTTTAAAAATGCAAATTAGGAGCTTTACTGTTTGTTTACATTCAGGACTACCAACTAATCTTGAAGAGTCATGCAAAATTTTGAAATGGTATGCTACTATTAAAATAATTCTCTACAGTTCTCCTTGAAAGTGATGACTTTAGTAAAATGCTCAAAATTAGGTTAGTTTAACATTTGTAGGAACACTGTCCATCACTAACTCCTTTAAAAAAATATGCTCTTTCTGACAGAAAAGCTTTTATATTCACCCCAATTACAGTAGAACTGAAGGTTAAAGTCCAGCTCAAACAGCCAAGACAGACAGAACTGCAGCAGGCAGCAATGCTGTGCCAACGTTAAATATTTTGTGACGTTTAACACTGATTTATGTAACACTGATCCTATACCTCTCCACTTTCCTCTAGAATGACATTCCAAGAACCGCATTCCCTTATCCTGAGCTGTGGTACCCCGCATTTTGGCCTATCCTAATGTGATACAAACTGTAATCACACATTTCATTCAAGTACTAGGTTGGTACAACTGTTCTATTCAACAGGTGCACACCACATATATACATATACAGCACTAAATGGAGTTTCAAATTTTCACCTCAGCACATTTTGAAGACTCTAGGTCTTTAATAAACATGCATCTTGAACAGGAGTGTGAAAGCTGTTTGCTTCATCATCCCCATTAATCCTTTAGAGGATGTGGGACATCATGCCTTGTTCTACTCTTTAATCACTCTCCAAAAAATGATCCTCTTACTCTAAGCTTCCAGAGAAACAAGACTTTGTTTTATTTGGTATCATTTTTAAAACAACTTACACACATGCAAATATTTTTCAATTTCTTAGTAAAACAATTTCTCCAGATCCACACCACCATGTTGCTTTCTGTGAATGTCTGCCAAATTAACTATATCCTTTCAAAAGAAACAGCCAGAACATCACACTCCAAACCACAACATTAGGTTAAACAAGCAAGCACTACTAAATTATTTTATTCTTGGAAACTCTGAATCTCTTTTAAAATGTCCTCTGAGGAATAGCATACACAGAAAGCATTACTTTTACACAACAATAAACCAGCAGAAATGGGACTGAAGTTTTAAGAGCAGTGCTATGGAAAAGCTTTTTGGATACAGGATCACGGAGAAAGGCAAGGAGATGGGAAAACAAAGTGGAAGGCTACAATAATGAATCAAGTAATGGGGTCGAAAAAGGAGAATCTAGCTTAATTCTTTGAAAAGGAAGCCTGGCTTGAAATTGTTTAAATAGTGAGTCAGCTCTCCAATATTTAACCACAAATGCCTCCTAAAACTTGAGGCCCACAGGTCTTGTCAAGTTTTCAAAGCCAGAAAAGTGCCAAATTTTGTAATTAAGTAAATGGCATTGACTTTATATTTTGTAATATTTTAACCTCTGCAACATTGTTAATTCAAACATTTTAGGAAAGGTTACCTTCTGCTTTTGTTTTTGACATGTTTTGCACACGGTCTTCTAATACACTAATAGAAACAACACTGGAAAGCCTCCAGAGCCTTTCTTACTGAAATGTTATGCAGATTAAGTAAGATGTTATCCAAACTTAAGACCACGACACTGTGTTTTATATAAATAAGTACCGTATATATATAATTTCAGCATGTATTCTCAATATGTGCCTTTTTTCATCCATCCATTGGTTCCTCCTTCACTAACAGCAAGTTCTTAGCACCCGGATACCTGGTAAGGAACCTGGCCTTACCTGAATACCAAGCTTTCATATGTGGCTTTTGTGTCTTGGAAAACTGGTATTTGCATCCTTCCAATATCTCATAAAATCTGTGTTCTTTAAAAAACAGTTTGTCTTCTGTATTTACCATTCAGTAGAGTACATCAGCTTATATGGCTCTTCTGTTATATTTTTTTATTATTAAACTTCAAAAAGGCCTTGGAAACAAGAAACTAAAACAAATGTACTAATGATGCTCTGAAAGCCCTGCAGACCTCCACATAAGTTGCCAGCTGCAAAATATTCTTGAACTGCTTTATCAGCTAAAGCAGACAAGTTGTCTCATTTATGAAGAGTCCTTATGCATAAGTCAGTCACTGCATCTCCTAAACCAGCATTCCTCAAACTGAAGTCTAATCTCAAGGCTCATTTTCACCTTCTGTCCTGGGTTACACAAAAATTCTGGTATCCACCTTTTCTTTCCTCTTTTCCCTAAATATGCAAACTAATTTGGACGGTGATGGAGAACTTAAGATAACAGTGGTACTATTATTCTAGGAGAATAATGTATCCACAAGTGTGAGAGACTGGAATGCTGATGACTCAAGACAATCGAGGTGCAAGCTGACCATGTGCAAAGTAACCACGGAGTGCTGAAAGCATGCACACGTGCCACCTCAGGCTACAAGCTCGTGTCAAAGGAGAAAAGGAGAGAGGCAAAACCCTGTTAGGCAGGGTAGTGTTTCTTTGTCCTTACAGAAATGACTCAGCTGTGATAACTCTCCTTCTGGGAAGCACTGGGACAATTCACACATAGCCCGAAGATACTCATCTCACCTGATGGGCCATAATGGATCCTCCTGTGCTGACATAACAGGCGGCTGTCACATCTTAGAAGGTGTCAAGGACTCCTGAAATATCCTCTGATCCAGTATTACATCACTTAGTGTAGAAATCCCCACACTAGGGGAGGTACTGGAGGCGTTCCCACCTAGCCTAAGCTCAATAAGAGACCCCACTTGGACTTCATTCAACACAGGGTTTTCTTTCCTCATCTCATGGGACTTTCTTACCACCACCTTGACAGATTCAGACTGCAACCAACACTTTGATCCATGAAAATTGAAACTGCAACAACCAAGTCTCATCACTAGATCCAACAGGTGTTTTGCAGGTTATTCCAGTGGTCTGGAGGGTCCACAGCCCTGCTGTGACTGCCTATACTAGCACCACAGCCTCATTCCACCACTGACTCTCCAACCATTCCTGCCAGGTTTTCCAGGTGTGGAGAGGTGATCCACATGGAAGGGTGTCCATCTTGTCTCTGTCCTGCGGCCATGTGTGTTCTTCTGGGTGGGGGAGGCTGGGCCACCATCTCGGTTTGGTCCAGTGAGTGGGGTTTGGGAAGTTACTCCTCATCGACTGGTTTAACCCAGTTTTATCAGTATTGTTATTAGTATTGTTATTGGCATTGTTCTTGGTAAAGAGTTATTCTTCACTTAAATCTGGGTGTATTTGGTCTCTCTCTATACTGGAGAAGCCAGAGGTATTGAATGCAAGGGAGGAGACTTCTGCCCAAGGTCTCCGCCCCTCTAAATTGTCTCAAAATGAGACACACTCACATTCCTTCTACTCTCTCCTGCAGTTCCAAGCAACACTTTGCAAGACGCAATGGAGAATTGCAAGAGTGCCAGGGGAAGAGAGGAGAGCAGTGATTTCCTAAACCAGGCAGGGGTAATGTAGCAGCAATGCGGAGAAACAGGCAGGCAGTGCACAAAGCAGGAGCAGAACGACAGCAAGGCTGCTTAGAAGTATACGCAGCTACCTTTCAGGAGGTCACACTCCTGGTGTCTGGAGTCTACACAGTAACACCAGTCAGACCTACACACTTCTGGCCAGGTGAGCTCTGACTGTCATCAGTCTCCACAGTGAGCTGTCTCCTGGAGCAAGGCCAGTAGAAAGTACATATTTGGAAGGTTATGTTTCAAGCAGGGGAGATTCCTGAGCTGCATTCCTGCTGCCCTAGCTGGCAGAGATGGCACAACAGAGAGAAGGCAGGGATGTGCAGGAGGGAGCAGGGCTACAATTGATGCATGCTTGGCTCAGCTGGAACTTCAAGCCATACCCAGATCACAACTTCCTTAGCCCAACCTGACCAGAGGCAAACAGACTTATGTTCCTCCTCCATCTCATATGTCTATACTAAACGTATTTAAAATACAATTTGCTGCAACTAAGAAATAGAATACAAACAAAAACTAGTAAGAAAACCCCATAGCCAAAATTCAGGTAGGTATCTCAGGTTTCACTTTCTAGAAATGTTTGGCACTTAGACAAGAAGGGAAAGAAAACAAAAATCTATTCCAATTTGCTCAATTCCAAGATCTAAATTTGTATTTTCAATTTAGTATTTATAAATGATTCAAGATCTGAAACTAGGTTTCAAGTACATATAATTGCAAGTTAAAAAACAATTCCAACAGATAACTGACTTACTCAGTCCCTTCTGGATTTACTCTCTAAGAGAAAATTCAAAGCAGTAAAATAACTAACGTACCGATTTCCCTTGTCATGTTATGCTACTCCAGCTTATTAGCATTTCTGCAGTGAACCATACATTTTAATAGGTTTTTCTGAAGTAAGGAAAATTGCTTGTTACCACTGTTAATATTAAAACTCCCATAAAGTAGTTACAGGATTTTCTTACTCCCTACAACACATTTCAACTATTTAGGAAAGTCCAGGGAATAATATACAAAAATTCTAAACCAGCTAAACTGAACCACCATTGTCCACAGAGAGGACTGGTTTTGACAATCACAAAAAAAAAGTTACTTAAAAGTAACTTCTTCTGAACACTATGTCATCCAAGACCCCTGTATTATATTTTGTGAAGAAATGCAGTAACGATTTTTGAGGTGCATTCTTCTGTATGAGATGTGGAATATTGCCAAATACCTGAGCTGTTTTATCCCAAGCAAATAAATTCTAGGTTTAGAAGTTCAATAAATATTTATACTGAAAAATTGTTGGTCAAATGGAAAAAAAATGTTTACACTTCAAGATGAGATAAGTTGATAGAACCTCTGAGAATTTAAAAAAATAAGCTTTTAAAAACCATTAAGTATAAAAACCACCAAATAATTAAACACAGAATAAATATGTGGTAATTAATGTCTGTAATAAGCTGACAAGAAAACGGGTGGAGCTTTGATGTCTTGACGAGCTCCAAAATCAAGGTCAGAAAACTTTCTGGAATACATCATTAGATAGAAAGTTAACTGCTTGCAATAAATGGGTGAGATATAGTACATAATCAGAACACAAAGGAGTCAGGCTAGGTTCACCCATGCTAGCCTTAAGCAACTTATGATTAAGAATAAACTCCCTTCAACCCCCTTGAAAATTTTCAGAAGCAGTTTTAGAACGAAAACTACCTTTGAACTTGGTGTTGAAATATATTCCTGACAAGGACCACATTTTAGCATATGGACACATTACATAAAAGACTGATACAGGTTACAGATGTGATTACTGAATACCTTAAAGAATGAAACCATGGAAGTAACACCAATGAACAGAAACTGTTTGAAAGTATGTGGATCTTTGGATAGAAAAATCAAAATGTTTGCTGTGTAATGAATCTGCAAAGTCTGAAGTGTAAACTGTAAGGTTTCCTTAATATAACTGGCACTTCTGATCTAGACCTTCGATAATGACTTTTGCCTATTCAATAAAGGAGAAAAACCTCACCATACCGTATAAGAGGAGGTTTTCCAGAAGAACACAGCTGAAGTAACAATTTTATATGATAACTGATTTGTAAAGCATGATTACTGAACACATTGTTCTTTCCTTTTCTGTCTACCTTAATTACCTTTTCCTGTCTTTCCTACAGCATTCCATCTCCCATGACAGAGACTTCTGCTGGGACATATGCTGAAAATAACAACTGACCCTTTTGTACCAACTTTGGGGTTTAGTGAATCAGTAGGGTGATCAGTAACAGTCACTTCACTGGCAATTATTCTGTCCAATGGAGATGGCTAGTCAAATAAAGCCAGACAAGTACCCCTGGGGCCAGAACCAGAGGCAAGTAAGGCCAGGACCTTTGGTTTCCAGGACACTGGGAAGAATCCCTTTATAACTCACTGACTGTCTTTCCTATGCTGGCAACATTTTCTTTCTGTTACAGTTCCCACCTCACTTCCTTGAACCTTCTCCTGTCACCACACCTCATCTCAGTTACCTGCCTCTTATTCCATTTTCTTTGTTCAGCTCATCTCTAGCTCATCCCCAGCTCATATCAATTGCTATCACCATTGCTGCCAACCTACAATCACTTACATAATATGTGTTTGTTGGGTTGTGGGGTTTTTTGCATGCCTATCTTACGCATTTAGACTATAAACTCTAAAAACCGGTTGGTAATACCTGCCCTAATATTTAAACTGCAGCTACCACAAGAGATTTCAGCTGACCATTACACACACTGTAACAGACAGGAAAATTCTAAGTCCAGCCACAATTCCTTGGCACGAACACCTCTACCAGTCTGAACTGGTATCCCCTTTTTTTGGCACAGCTATCTTGTTGCTTTTGTCTGTTCCCATGCAATGAAAATATTCTCTCTCCAAGAACTGGCAATGAGCGGACTCATTTCAACTATGTTAAAACACTATTATGCTTATCATACAATTTAAGTGCCTTGCACTTCACTCTTAATTCGAGTAAAAGTGATGAGGTTTTTTTATGTGCAGTTCTACATTTACGTATTACCTGATATTGTACTGCTTATGACCCTTCAAACTCTCAACTGTAAAAACACCAAACATACAGCTGACAGGTACAGGCTTGGAAAGGGGAAAGTGTACACTTTGTCACTAAATTTGACTTAGAGAAAGCTTCCTAAGAAGCTTACCTTACAGTCAGTATAGTGCTGACAAATCCACTTTTTTATTTTTATGTTTAAAACCTTTCTCTGCAATAGTTCAAGAGACAAGGAAAGAAAAAATTGTGGTGAAAGACCGCAAAATAAAGACATCCTCAAGACATGTTGTACTAAAAGTAGTTTACTTTTCCTACCGAAACTGTATTCTTAAAAGTAAATGCAACCAGCAAGCCAAAGGTCCATATACGGGAGATTCAATTATGTGAGATTAAAATATTTTCTGTAACTGTTTTAAAAGCTTTGGTCATACAAAGGCAAATGAGGTACCTTGTTGAAAAGTCTCTCACCGTTCCCTTACAATACGAAGGTTATGCAATGGAAAATCGGTGTGGCAAAGAGAGAAGATGGGTCAAGAGAACATGTACCCATCAAGCATTTCAAAAAACTTACTGCATGGCAAATGAAGTTAAGCACTAATCACTATTGATTACTCCGTAAATAATCAGTGAGAACTCTGATGAATAAGTGGCCATTAGGATGATATGACTTATTTCTACCAAATGCACAAAAATTATCTCACCAATCTGCCCAAGTGGCCCAACAAACTTCTGATTTTAGATATTGGCATGTATGCTTGCCTGGTTCAAAGAACTTTGCTCATTAGTTGTATTGAAACTCCCATTAACTACCTAGTCCCAAAATACACTAAATCATCCAAGTTAACTGTCTCTAATGCAAAAAGTTCTATCTTTACCAAAGCTACACAATAAACTGGCAGAAGGGTATGATCATTTGTACACACTGCCATGGTAATGCAGACACAGAGTTCCTGAGCATGTAGTTACTCCTTTCCAAAGCTTTACTACACACCAGAACCCAGTTACCTACTGTGATTGGTTTTCATGAGGACAGATTTCACATGTGGTCTCACCATACACAAATTCAGCATTTGCTCCACTAACTCCAAATCAGGTTATTGGACTTCACTTCGTAAAAAGGAATAACATCTTTGAGATTTCTTGAAACTTTAAGGCATCAAGTGCCTGCCTGTGCCTCCATCTCACCAGTGATATTGCTGGCTGTGCTAGCTAGATAAATCCTCCTATCTGCAAAAATCAACATGTATTCTCAAAAAGCTGAAGCAGATCTGTAAGAACTAACACTAAGATTATCATTTCACAATGAATTAACAAGTGGCCCCCTCAAACCACCAGTAAAACCAACCAAACAAATTAACAGTAGCACAAGTATGTATATTGTACTCTGTGCACATTTTCCCATAGAAATTTACATATATACACAATATAAACCATTAAATGATGCCATTAAAATTTAATGCATTTTCCAAGTCATTTCCTAAAAGCCACATCTTCTATATCCAGAAATTAATGCTTTCAAATTCAAAATACTGAAGTGTTCTTGCTTATTTTGTCTATCCAGAAAAAGACATAACAAATAGATGCTGTTAATAATATCTAATTAACATCATAAGGTTCCTACTGATTCAGTGCAACCTCACAAACCTGGGGTTTCTGTTGTCTTCTTGCAATATAAATAGATATGGTTTTTCTTCAGAGAACAGAGAAAAGAAGCCCTGTGAAGAGCTGTGTCTAAGAACACCCCTCAGAATCAGCAACGTTACAAGTAGACATTAAGAATTTCAGTTTCATGTAGTAATCTTCCCATCATTCTGAATTTAACAGCAAGGAGAAATCCCTCAAAATTTTGCATTATTTTTTATTCTGCACATCAAAGGAATAACAATAATCTAGGCAGCATATAACCAAAAGCTCAATTATTTTGTAGATAGCAACAAGTATTTATACTGAAAAGGAAATACTAAAGTTAAAAGAAAATGTTTTTTTCCTACTCTCATACGAAGATGCTCATGTTAACAGGGCAATGCTTTATGCCAAAGTTTATGCCATTACAGGCAGACAGCTTTCAAAACAGCTGGAATTGTGAAACCTCTTTTAACCTTAAACTCAAGATTAAAGATAAACTTTCAAAAGTTTTGCATTTCTTTTAAATATTCTCTTCCATAATTTTTTTTAAAAACATTACATTAATTGTGTCACAGTAGCCATATTTAAGTATGTGTGATACAGGAATGAATGGGAGATGGGGAGAAGGATGTAAAAAAAAATCCCATATAGAGAAGAAATTATATATATTCTACTCATATATAATTTTCATTATGAGAAGTATCTATGTACTTCAACCAGAGCATTTGATATTAATTACATAAAGGGAGTAACTGAGATGACTGTACAGCTTAAAAGAAAAAAAAACCCAAAACACTGAATATTGGTAATCAAATAGTTTTGTAACACTCACTGAGGACAAAATATTGGGCTACTCCATAAACTTTAAATCTGCGAATCCCTGCTTGCTTCCCTGGAAAAAAAAAACAAACCTAAAATAATTTCTTACTACTGTTGTGAAATCACAGAGAAGTCCAAATCACTCAATACTAATATTTACTATGTCCCACTCAACTTGTTTCTCTTTATATGTTGACACTGAAACTCAAAAATGGAAAAAATAATTATTTTTTTTAAAATTCATTTTCTCTACTAGAATTATGTCTACTAGAACTGACATAATAGGAGTCAAAAGTTAACAAAACCCCCACCTTTTTCAAAACCAAGCCTGTGATTCCAAGATAATACAAATTCAGTTTATAGCATGGACATATTGTTTCCTCCAATGTATAGAAAATAGGTGTATGGTCATCAAGTAGTTTTCCTTTCGTAAATTAAGAGTCACTGAGACGTGGGATATTTTAAATTAACTACCTTTCTTCCTCAAAATCCTATTTTGTGTTGCCTTCAGCTGATCTAAAGGTGACTGCAGCTGAAAGACATGGTCTTTCCTGCCCTGGCTATGTTCTATCCAAACTACGGCCCTGCTCATGCAGATCCAATGACCACATTATGACTAGTGCCAGGGAAAGGAAGGATGCATCATGATACCTAAGGAGAAATCATACTCTCCTTTTTTTCCAACAGCTAATACTTTGACCATTTTAAAGTGATCATAAATACAGCTTCATTATAATATATGGAAATACTACAGGAATCTGCTAAAATAAATCACCTGTGTGTCACTTCTACAGAATCCTATAGAACACCTAAGGGGAAAAAAACCAGTCTGTAGCCTCTGAAAACTGTTTTCTTTCAACAAACTTTATGTAAAACTAAGTTCATTTAAAGCTACAGCTATCGTGTGCAAGAAGTGCAATTTCAAGAAAATATCAAAATCTGTTTAAAAGCTGGGAAAAAGAGTTTTATACATACAAAGCACAGTATCTCAGTAGCAACATCAAGAATGGGACTGATAAGGCTCATTAAATCTAGACTTAATCAAGAAGCTTGCTGGCATTTCACAACTTCTAACAGTGTTATTTCTAACTTCCATTTACACTGCAGTGTAAGTGTCAGCTTCAAATGTTCCTAAATGTTGAGGAACAGAATTAGTGACCACTTAGCCAGCACAGATTTTGTTTTTTAAAGAAGTCCTCTTAATTTTGCATTTTTTTAAATAAGAACACAAAACCTCACTTAACTGTGCAAATCAAAATTAAGCTCCTGACAGTTAAGCTATTACTACTGAGTGGTGGAAGTCACTCATATGATTTTTAAAAATGTCAATTACAGACACCAAAAACCTTACCCACTCCACTTCAAGCATTATCCAACTCAGTATTAAATTATATAAACACACAGCATAAAACCTTTTGGAAGTTTGTGACTTGCTCAACCCAACCATTAAAGTGTTCAGCAACAAAAGCTACAAACATCAGTTTTTGTCCTCCCCTATGCAAAAGTTCGACAGCATAAAGTTGAGAACAAGAACATAAACGTTAAGCCTTCACATTAAGTAGCATATTTCACATCTGATTCCTAATGGCAGTTCAAGATAAGTGACTTGCTTTAACTTTAAACTTACTACTGCCCTAGTTTATTGAGTATTATGTTTTAAAAACTTACTACACTACTTAGTATTTCAAGTTAAAAGGATATCTTTGAAATTATAGCTACATATTGTCTGAAAATATTTTGGCGCTGGCACAGAATCTGCAAAGAATAGCCCAAGCTTTAACTTAATTATCCTTTTACAAGAATTGTGGTTTGAGAAAACACAACAACTTCATAAACATAATAATCACTAAGCGTAATGGCCTTTGGCAATAATGTTCTAAAGCAAGTCTGAATATCCAAGATAAACCATGACTCCTATTCTTTCTCTCTGTACTTTTGCAGCTAATATAAAAATTCAAAAGCAAATGAAAATAGTGTGTCTCATCCTGTACAAGTAAACAAAACAAAAGTTTCTGTCAAAGCAACACATTACATCCAGCAATAACTGAATTAGTCAACAAGAGTATGCTACAGAAACTGCAATCCAACAACCAAATCTGCAAAAGTTACATTATTTTCTATAACAGAAACAGAACGAAACTGAAGGAAGTTTAGATGCAGTTACAGAAGCAATCTGAAACCATCATCATGCTACTTAAAGTGCATTTTAATCTCAGATACCCAATTCATTTATTTCAACCCCTTTGTATACACTGCAAGACACCCAAAATCACAGAAACCACTTATCCTTGCCTAATTTGTATGGGTATGTTAATTTTAGCCATTTTTGTAACTTACTCTGTACTGATGCAAGACCGGAGCTCTTTAACTCATCTAGGCTTCCTTGATGGCCATCAGATAGCCTAGGGAACAAGACATAATCACAGGATCCTCAGAAGTCAGTCTGCTACTTGTGTGGTACTGTACATGACTCATTGGAGAGTTTACCTAGAGAATCTTCTTTGGTGGACACTCTTCAGAAGTTTAATTACATTTGCAAGTGTTTAAAATCTCTGCCAAGTCACTACTATAGACTTATGCCATCAACAGTGAAATATAACCCTAGTTAAAGCACACCTAGTAGCTTTTTTGGTTAAAAAGAAAAAAGTAGTAAAACAGGTATAAGTGATGCTTAAAATCTGCATGAAAAAATGCAGGGCACAATAAAAACCACTGATACAATTAATTACATTAGACACAAGTCTAATGTCTGCCTACAAATGCACACACTTCACAGGGAAGCATTTACAGTTTTCTTGGAAATAAAATGAAGTTCTGGGAAGTAGCAACCAGCATCACCAAGAAGCCAGCCGATAAATTCACTGTCCTCAGCAGGTGCCAGCCCCCCTACAAAATCCCGACCTTATTCAGGAGACAAACACTGAACCAACTCACAAATCCGCTGCTAAATTGCTGCAGTTCCCATCACGGCCTCTTAAAGCAAACGAAAAAATACACAAGCCATACTGTAAACTCATTTACCAATAGTTTAACCACACATTTGTAAGACGATTGTGCAAAACGAACTATAGAAAAAAGTGCACTACTTGTCTCAAGATACACTGTCACTATTTTTGACTTAGAAAACCCAAACCTACTGACGTACAGTTTCACTGTTAACACTTCACCCAAATGTACAGCAGCTGGGCAGAACTGTGTGTTCAAACAAATTAAAAATATATTGAGAGGAATTGGGAATTATCTACTCACTGTGCATCACTGTGCACCAGCACAAAAATTCAAGCCTTGGTAACAATATGTTTCTATAAAAATAAAAAATATTTAGAAGAAAAAAACCCAAAACCCACCACAAAAATTCCTAGTTCTAAATGACACATTATTTAAAAAGAAGCATTTTCTTCTTCTCCATATCTTGGTTTGGAAAGAAAGTGTGAGGGGCTTTTAGCACAGAACAAAGGAACCTCAACGTCTAGATTTATGAGATTTTTACCAGATTTCCATTAGCAACAGTTTTACTCCCAGTAGTGGCATAAAAGCAATATACTAACAAACACAGATTTGAAGCCCAAAGAAAGTTTAAAGCTTGTTATTAGGATTAGCCTATCAGTAACTAGGCAAATAGCTTTTAACATACAAAATTTAACATCAAACATTTTGATTGCAATTTTAGGTGACAATTTTAATTGCATTTAATTGCATTCACAACTCTAGACTTGTATTTCAAAGACAACATTCCCTTACTGTTTTTTAGTTTTACATACCCCTACATAGTAACAAAATTTCCTACAACTTCCCATCTCAAAATAGTCCATTCATACTGAAAAGTAATCAGTAATGTGACTTCAGTGAAACTGTGTTCAATATTGGAATTAATTCATAGAAAGTCTTCACAATGAATGTAAATCGAGATCTCTCACAAATCACTGTCAGACTGTAATATTTACTATTCAAAGTACTACGTAAAACACTTCTACTGTTCACCACTGCTAGACTTTATTATTCTATCATCACAAGCATTTTTCTGTGGTATTTCCTTGTTTGGTTTGAACTCAAGAACACAGATGGTTTTCTGAAGCTACATTTCCCTGGTATAGCACTCTTGAGAAATAATATTTGATACAGAACAAATTTGAAGTCTAACTACTTTAAAACCTCAGTAATACATGTACGATAGGACACTTGGCAAGAATCCAGTGGACTCCCCTTAATGCACTGATCACTTCAGAAGTCAGCCACCAGCACCAATCAAACAGTACCACTGCAACCAGTCATCTTATAATCAATGCAAGAGTAGTCTGGCATACCACGTAACAAGTGATTAATATCACTCTACTTATTAGCATAAAGTATCTCACGTTAGGCAACATGTAATCATTTTATTAAGAGCTTTCACTAGAATACACTACTTATCATTAGGTACTTCAGTCTGTCCTCAATGCCTCAGCTGAACTGGTTTCCCTCTCTTCAGACTTCTTCCTACTCCAAAGTACAAATAAATCATCCTTCCTAAGGAGAGCTTATAACCAGTAAATTCCAAACTGACCAGAGCAGGCTTAAGTTGAATCTTATTCTTCGCACATGTGTCACTAAATTTGGTTGCCTATAATTCAATGAGAAGCCAAAATACTAAGCAATATCTTACATGAATCAGGATCTCAGGATCTAAATAAAGAGTTGATCTAAATAAAGTTGTCCTGCAATTTACTTAACCAATAGATAAGAATATAGGAAGCTATCAGAGGTGAGACGTGAACATAAAAGTGCTTGCCAATTAATTTTTTACACGCTTGTCCTTGTGAACCATAACACTTAACAAATATTTCAACCCTGATGCAAACAGTCATGGCTTGCCTTAGGCTTGGCCCCAGCATAAATGAACAGTGCTTATGTCCTTGGCAGGGGGAAACAGAATAGGTTCCGGTTTAAGTATAAATAAGCATTATTGATTTATTTTAACATCAGTAGTGATGAATTCACAGAAAAATACTAAACCAATATGGTATTGGCGCAATCAAACCTCCAGAAAAGCAGTTCTCATTTCAGGCTACTGGCAATGTTAAACTATTTTTTCCTTTGATAGGAAACTATTTTAAAACCTCATAATTTACAATTATTAAGTTACATCCATTTAACAAATAGAATTCTATATTACAGCTGACATAAAAATACAAACTCTTCAAGAGAAGTAAATTTAAATTCAGTAGACATACATGAAGTTGTGCTCCATGAGACTGTTTTATAGGGACTTAACAGAATAAAGATCTCCGAGGCAGAAAGAAATAAATATTTATTAAGCAAACGTACTGACATTTATGGACTAAAGTCATAGTGAAAGAAAACACATTTGTGAAGGTCAGATGATCCACATAACACTGCAGGCAGAGAAAATCCAAGACAAATAACTTGAACTTCAGATCTCGAAGGGAACTTTGTTGCCCTTCACTGGTAGAAATATTTCAAGACCCTAAGTGGCCAGAAGTATCTTAAAATAACAGCCATAATGTACACTTAAACCAAAAGAATCCTACAGAAACTGGAAGCTTATCTAAGTTTCTGGTATATGTTGTACCTCTGAGACAAAACACACATTCCTCTAGAACTAAAGAGCCACAGGACAACATGGAAATGCTCTGCCCACCTCTGTTACCAGAGAAAGTTCTGGAACTTAGGGAGGGAGAATGTAAGCACTGTATAAAAAAGGTTTACCCACCTACATCTCTACCAAAAAAAAAAGAGGAGGGAAGACAATATAAAAAAATAAAATACTTTGTCTGAGCCTTGTCTAGCACCTTCCCTTTTTCCCTTCCTGTATACATTCTTTTCTAGTCCAGCAATTTTTAGGAATGGAGCACTCGCTGGAGCTGCAGGACTAACCAACTGGCATGAATCACTAAGGATTTCTCTAAATATAGGCACCACAATGTTGTTGTAATAATACTAAATAAATACCACAAAGTTCAAGTTTAGAGAACAATTTATTTGATTACATTGTATTTAATATTAGCTTGCTCATTACTGTTTAAGATCTAAAAAGTCTGAACTAAATGCCTTTTAATAACAAAGATTACCATAATGGTATCCTTTCTAGCAAAACTGCAAGTGCAGAGGAAGCTCTTCCAGGAACTGAATACCATCACCCAAAACTTGTACAGCAAATGAAGAAAGAGATAGCTGTCAGAAAGACAAGAAAGCAGGCATTCATATTCACACAGAGCATTCAAACATTTGCCAATTAAAGGCTTTTAGGAACCTTAAAATAAGGGGCAATTATTTAACAATTTAAGACTGTCCAGCCTAGCTGCAAACACTGTATAGAAAGACAGATACTGTACAGACATCCAGCTTCCTTTAGCATTAACGTTGGTACACTTCAGAGAATTAACACTAACTACCACTGCCCTAAACCTTTTACATTTATGGCAGTACAGACTGATGAGTAACACATATATTGCATTTCCCAATTTCAAGGCATGAAAGTCTACGTGGTAGATTTTAAGAGAAGGAAACAAAAAGCAGCTGCCATGACACAGAAGGGATTCACACTGACTTCACTATATTATTCTAAAACATTTCTAAGACGGGTACAGCAAGCTGTATGTTAAAATTTCTTATTTTAGCCATAATTACTGGTTTACTTTGCCATTGTATTACCCACCAAAAATATTCAAATAATAAGGAGCCCCAAAACTTTAACCTTCTCCAAAACAAAACCCCCCAAAAATCACAAACAAAATCTAAAACACAAGCTACAAAAACCTTGTGACCCGAAGTTTCATGAGACACAAAAAGAATTATCTGAGTCACTTGGTTTTGCTTATTAAAAAAAAAAAAACCTCTGTTAATATTAGCTTATTTCTGCAATAAGTGAAGTGTAGGACATGGCACTTACTTTGTCACTTCAATTTGTTTATCATCTCAATAAAAGATTTCAGATTACATCTTATTTGTCTCACCAAAGAAACCTGCCAAATGCAGAAAAAAATACTAATTGAAATCACATGGAATAATAGAAGTCCACAAAATCTGACACTGTACTCACACAATGGACTTTAAAGCATGCTACCCGGTGCTCTTTACAAAGTACAGTCACCAGACAAGCAAACCAGATTTGAAAGATACACAGCAACATACGTTTCACAGGTATCCATAAAAAAAATCCAAAGGTGACATGCATCCCTGTCAGCTTGGATAGATAAATTCATCTGTATAAACAAAGAGATAACAGGATACTCTAATACCTGAGAAGTCAGAGGTGAAATAATTTTCTTTTGTAGTAGTATTAACACATAACATATAGTTATTCTCAAAAGTTTTGTAAATCAAAGTGAAGGACATGACATGAAACATAAGTAAAGGGGACATGGGGGGAGAAAAAAAGATTGATTTGAGCGTCAAAAGTAGCAAGGAGAAAGAAGACTATGATGCAGAAATATGAGATGTGGGTCTTTGAACTCAAAGACAATGAACAAGCCTGATGAGCAAACTAGCACTCAGACTACTGAAACATCATACCAGCTGTATTTTGAACAGATTGCAGAGACAGGAAAATCAAGAGAGGAGGGAGAAGGTACTTGAAGTACTCCCGATGACAGAAGCTTCATTTGCAAAGAGAGAAAAAGAAAATGTGGTCTTGAAAATGTTGTTTGGACAAGGAAGAAGGAGGATATGAATAAAACATGACCATGGACTCAAGAAGAGGAAAAAGAGAGGTCTACTCCCAAACAACTGCTCTTCCTGGGCGAGAAAGGATTATACCACTGTCAGCAGCATTGAAAATGTTGAGCAAATGAGTTAAGTTTGAGAAAGAAAACAATGAGCTCTCAAACATTCAAAATTATTATAATAAGAAACACTGCAAGGAAATGGAGGGCTAAATCAAGGCACATAAAGAGCCATGAAACTCTACAAAGAAATGCAATAATGTAAATAAAGGAGATAGCATGCAAGATTCCTATGAATACTGCACCCCTTGGGATTAGTGGGAAGTGGGTACAAAAGAAGGAAGACGCTTGCAGCAAGCAGTACCACAGATGCAGAAGAGACTCAAGGCTGTGACAGCCAGGCAAGTTTCCCTACATCGTATGTCTTCTTACTCCCACAAAGATAAAGCAGCTCAGCTATGTTTTACAAAAAGCCCAACTACATTTCGAAAATCTCAATAATTTTTCATTGTATTATTGTACCACCTGAGAGATGCACAGTAAAAACTACTTCCAATTACAATTATTGTGGTGATTTAAAGGCAAGAGCATATTTTATTTCAACTAAAATTTGTGTTCTAAGTGCACGCTTCAGTGTTTGAGTCACTGAAAAATACAGACAGCTAGTAAGAAAGCAGCATAAACTTGTTAAGTGACATCGGGGGGGGGGGGGGGGGGGGGGGGGGGG
>WBMV01002501.1:880535-911631 GCA_013396655.1 Campylorhamphus procurvoides
GGGGGAGTGGGGAGTCCCCTTGTGTTCCAGTAAGATTTTTTTAAAGAAAAGTAACTGTGCTTTAAATGAGTAATTCAAAGAGATTAAAAGAGAAAAAACAATCAAAAAACCAAACAACAAAAAATGCTAGTATGTCAGAAGAATCTTAACATACTTCCATGAAGAAGTAGCCCTCCCTGTGTTTGCTTGGTATCTTAATTTGCCTTTGGTTTCAAAACGCAAGGCTTGCCAAGAGCTATTCCTTTCAAAACCTCAGGAATTCCATTACTAGTTTTAAGCTAAATTAACGGAAAATAGAAGCATTCAACGCATGGCAAAAGTATACACAAAGTGTTTGTTGATACTCATAAACAGACTGAAAAATTTAGCCATGTCTGAAGGATAACTGCTGCACAGTCAGCTCTGTTTTGCTCTGCTGTGCTGCTAAGCAAAAAGCTACTGCTGTCCATTCAGAAAAGCCAAGCATAAGCTACATCGCTACCAAGACTGAACACAGCAGTAGATCATTCATTTTTCACTTCAAATTCATATATAAATTAAATTTGCATTTCTGCAGGAGAAAAAAAAATAGTGGTAATTTCTCCTTTAAAGCAACAGCTTCAACATCTCCATTTGGGAAAAAAGGATGCCCTAGTGTCCTAAGACATGACAAAACCAGTCAGCTCTCCACCCGTGAAATAAAGACATTAAATCTCAGAAATATATCTAGTATTGTGCTGATGAGTATCTTCCCAATGTTCACAGAATGGGTCCCTTCCAACTCAAAATACTCTACGATTCTAAACAAGCACTATTACTACAATCACATTCACCAACTACATTATGGTAAGAATGAAATGCCCCCAGCTCCCTATTGCGCCAGCTGTCATACTAGCTCACAAGAAGTAATATCCCTGTGCAAAGCATTTAAGAAATTTTTTTTGAAAGACAAATGTTTCACTTGTGTCAAGGTGCCAATCAGAGCAGATAGGAACTATTATGTAGTTTAACTTCTTTGAAAGCAGTGACAACAGTGAAAGTACCACCACACTAGTTTTAACTGCAGCTCCTGTGAGAGATCAAAGATCTCTATCTTGCAGTAGAATCCAGCAGGATTCTAGCAGGAATCCAGGTACCACCATAAGGGATAGAGAGTTTTTACCCTTGGAAAGGCAGGAAAGTAAAGCAACTTTTCACCACTGAGTCAGCAGCACCCAGTAATGGATCAGGGGTTTGTGGTAACTGTCACCACCGTGTGAATGGCAGCAGCAGCATCTCAACCCTGCCAGGACCAAAATCACTACGAAGAAAAGCCAAGGGAAAGAAGTCACTTCTTCAGACTAAAAACACAGGTGCCCCAATCTCTCCTGAGTTGGGTATACAGTACAGGAAAACTATCACTATCTCAGATACACCAACTGCCCGATAGTTCACAGCTTTTGCTAAAGGACGGATAATTGATACAGTATTTCTGACTCACATTTTCTTCAATAGAAGAATAACAGACACATTATAAGAAAAGGCTGAATAGCAAGATATGAGTGCCTTTGCTGTAAGATACACATTTATCATAAATAAGGAAAAGAAAAAGGATAATCTTAAAACCTGTATTTGGGATTTTTTTTTAAATTCTGGTTCAAAAACATACCAACAGAGAGGTGTTTCTATCAGCCAAAACTAAGCCTGAATCTTTATACAGAAACAAAACAAAAAAAATAGTGTAGTGAGAAGAAGTGGCAGGTCTAGTAACTGTGGCCGATTTGGGAAGCTGAAGTAAATAAAGGTGGCTATCCAGCACGGGCAGGTATGATAGCAACAATATGCAACAAAACTGTGTTACTTGCAATCATTCAGAGGAACATACTGCCTAAACACAGACACTAGTATTACTTTGTTGACTGAGATTCAGCCAAAATTTAGGGATTACCCTGGAACTCAATGACAGATTATGTATCTGATGAGACATGAGACAAGAAGCTACTTATCTCATTACCACACATATTGATGTGGAAGCATCTTAGAAAAAGTAAGACACAAAATCAAAGTACTCTAAGACAGGAGAAGGAAACAGTCAATAAGAACAATGCCATTTCCACTAATTAGAAAAGAATGCATATAGTCAGTCCCAAACATGCAATAATAATGATTTTTATTGTATAAACATCAGAAATAAGTTATTAGTTCTTTCTTTTATTAAGCCAAGGGACAATAATTTCTGTTGCCATTTCAAGCTGGAGGGGAAATCTCAAATTCTGGAGAATGCCATGGTTGCAGGAAGATGGAACTCAATAAAGAGTGAAGTAAACTGACTGTAATGATTGTTGCCACCCTGCTAGATGTAGTGAAGAGGAAGCTTTGAAAAGTACACTATAGTTGGAGAATACATGATACACACACGCACACATTTATATGCATACATACTTATATGAGAAAGCACCACACACCCGTTTGCCACCAGTTCAAAAAGAATCTTCACAGCTAACACTGATGATACAAGAGTGCTAACAAGGAAAGATGATGCTTAAGAGCATAAAACTGAAAGTCTATTAGAACTGCTATTCTACAACTTATACACAACCAAAGTATTATCTGCATGTACTGCATGAAATGATACATCTCTGGGCAGTACTTTTCAGCCAACAGCTTCTCAAATACCTTTGTTATAAAACTATGTCATTCAGTGGCAGACAAAAATAAAACCCATTACCACTTGTTACAGAACACGTCACTTAAGAGCTGCAGATAGGTCATCTCTTCCAGCAGTAGCTACTGCCCAGAGTTACTCATCGCCACCCAGCAAAGGAGACTACCACCCATACAGACTTAAAACAGAGTGAATCATGCAAGAGCACACTAATCCACTTTGGGAAAAATTAATCAAGGTAACTGACCAGTGAAGGCAGGTTGAGCTAATACTGTCCATTTAACTGATGGTTATGACTAAAGCACGTAATACTGCATACAGCTTCTCTGGAAAAGGATCACTTAGCATGGTAATCTATTGCAGAGAAGGAGAGACAAATGGCTGGGAACACAGTATCTACAATTTTCACAGACGTTAGGGGGGGAAAAAAATAGATAAAAAACAGTGCCTATCTATATCCTGAAACACTAAGTACAACTTCTGTGATAGGCTGAAAGCCTTAAGACAGATTTTGAAAACCACGAACCCTTATAGTTACTTGAGAAGTCACAGACTGCCTCCCCAGAAACTGTCTGAAGTTATAATGTATGTCTTCGTGCAGCCTCATAATTTTCACAGATTTATTCTGTTTCTTTACCTACCAATTACTGCAAAATACCTTGCATTTTTTAGTGGGCAGTCTGATCAATATCTTTTCTTATTTAAGTCTTTCAAACTTAAAAACTCAATGTACATGGTGAATAAAGTTATTGCAGTAATTTGATGGATGAACAGCAGTTACAAACAGGAGTATATTTTCCCATTAAGTACCTCTAAATGAAACAATAAGTACCAAATAAAAATATTTTTAAAAATTAGTTACTACAGAAAAGGCCAGACTCTTCCCTCAAAATCCCTTCAAAGTAGTGCATACTACTGTGGTTTAAGGGGTCTTAAATGCAAAAATATGCTCCTGAACCAAAACCAAATGATGTCTTCAAACCCTCAATGCAGTACCAGCTTAACCTCACAGAATTAGGCCAGTATCAAATATACTTTAAACTGGCATAATGTGTCACTGTCACCAAAAGAAACAGACACACCCTGCTCCCCTCACTGCTTGCTTCCACCCCCATCTTTGAGCCAGCACAAATGTTTGTGCAGCAAACTGATCCAGCTCAAACCGAACCCTTCCCTCCCTGCCCCTCCCCCAGGTCAGTTCAATCCTCATCCCAGCTCACCACATAAGCATACAAGTATTTGCCTGCACAAAGGAGGAAGCAGGAGAGCAGGGTGGAAGCAAACAGGGCCATGTTTTTCAATGGTGGAGCTGGTCTACACCAGCTGTACACTGACGCAAAGCAGGAGTAGGTCACAGGCTGGAGTCCTGCAACGTCACCCTGACAGATGCAGGCCTATGGAGTGCCACTCTTGCCCTTCCTCTCTGGGATCCCACCTCTTCACTCACACAGCCACTGACAGGTATGCAACTGCACACTGAGTCAGTTCAGGGTGTTGATTCAACTGAAAATTTATTCTACCAAGAAAAAAGTTGCTCATTTTCAGCCAGTTCAGCTTCCTGAACCAGCTCCCAGTGCAACCCTTACTGGCACAAGGAAGGAAAAGAAGGAAAGAGGCTGGGAAGGTGGGAGGTCCAATTTTGATTAGCTTGTGATGCTGTGGAAATCCACTCATTTTAAATCTAAACTTGCCTGCACATCTGAATGTGATTATTTTAATCAATTTGTTATGAAGATTATTCCAATTTTTTCAGAAACCTAGGCAGCACAGTCTACTTGGGCACAAGCTGCAGGAAGAGAGGCCAGTTCACGACATTAGCCAACTTCACCCTTCATGTTTAATAAAACAAAGACAGAACATTAGTTACTCTACCTTAATGATAGTTTCACTGGATATTCTTTTAAACATCACTGATTAAGTCACTCAGATATTTGCTTTTGAAGAACACATACAGAATAAAGCCACTGCAGACATGTTAAGTATTATCTTAACCATATTTTAGTATTTACAAGCAATTTAAACAATGGTTCTGGTGACTAAAGTGATCCTAAAAACCTGTCTACTCAGGAGTGAATTTCATCCATTATTTGAAAAGTTGTTTTGCTTAAACTACAAGTCCCAGTGGTCACCGAAGGGAACAAAATTCATTTCAATGCATTCAGAATCAGTCACCTAAAAAATATGGATGTAGCTACCTTCAAGCTAACTTTTTAACAGTGAATTATCGTAAGTAGGAGTACAGACTGTTAGCAATAATCTTGCTAACTTCCAAGCAATCTAATTTACAATATACTGGGTCATTAGATTCAGCAGGGAACTATTTCCATGGGAAGTTAATACATCTGTTTAGGGTCATCCAGTTTACAAAGAAACATATCAATTCAACTGATAAGACATATCAACATTACAGTTCAAGAACTGAAGTGCAGAATCAGATGCATGTATCTGCAAACCCGTCTTCCCCAGTGCCACATGTCTTTCCTTTATGAAACTCTCATTTTTACACAAAGCCAGATTCTCCCACAAACTACCACTTGCCCATTGCAGCAATCTAAGACAACTGGTCGTCCATGTAACAGAAATTTCTTGTATGATGAAGAAGTGTTTGAAAGTATTCTGCCTGTAAAAATTATACAGAAGTGAGAACAGTTTATTTTGACTACAATTCACCACCAACATTTGAGACAAGACACTGAACTGGAAAGCGAGCAAAACCCTGGAAAACCCTTTAAGCAGATATTCATACAACTAGTGGTGTGCTGCTTCACAACAAGCATTTTCAAAGCATTCCTAACACAGAAGTAAATAAACTCAGGGAATCTCAGTCAAGGACTAAAGTTCTTAATTTTTTTCCCTTTGGAATGGAGCTAACGGTTTTTAGACCTGACCTGATACAGGTTTCTCTTCAAGCAGGCATAGGTGGGTGTGCTGTTCAAATGCACTTGCCAACCAACGAAAACAGACAATGAATTTTCCCGGCAGTTCTGCTGACTTTAACATGAAAACAGGATGCTTCTTGGATCTGCAGAGCAAGGAATCTTAAAAAATTTAACTTTTCATTTTACTAAATATGAATATATTACAGAGCTAACATAACAGATTTAATGACAAATTCATGACACGTAATAACTGCTAACTAACATTAAGACCACTAAAAGAAATATAAAAAATACTTATTCAGAGAACATTTTTGCTCATTACACTAAATGTCACTTTCTCACTGGGACTTTCAAAAAACCCCAAAGACTATTCAAAAAAGTCACAAATACAACACTTGTTAAAAATATTACTAATCTCAAACCATAGTTTGAGATTATGAGTTTTCAACATTTACTAAAATGAACCCTGATTTCTACAGGATGTAGTCATTGCAATAACAGTATTATTTTCAACTCACAGCCCAACAACATTCCTAGTGATTTCTAATCACGACTATCACATCTTATACACTAACTTTGAACAAGATGCAGTGTTCAGGAAGATAAGAAAACATGCTTTTGTTTAAAAAAAAAAACCAAAACAATCAAGTTGAGATGGAGAATCAAGTCAAACGAGTACTGAGTCACCTTTCGACCTCTGCGACTCTTCAGAGCTATCCCTGGTACATTCACGTGTAGGGATATGTCGGGAAGGGAAGTTTAAAATGACGAGGCAGTGAGCTAGGTATCACTTTCATTCACAGACACAGCATCACCTTTAAGACCCTGGAGGGCCCCTTTTCCTGGCAGACTCTGCCTGCTGGCCCCAACCCACTGACCCGACAGAGCTCTCGATTCGTCTCAGAGCTCGCACTCTGAAGCCCCCGGGCTTGCCCCGTGCCTCGGAAAAGCAGCGGCACTTGTGTGGGGAGGGATGTGAGCGGCGCGGCTGACCTGGGGGAAGGTGCGAGCGCCTGACAGGTCACTCGGGACGGGGCACGGCGGTCTCCCCCGGCGGGGGCGGCCGGGCCCGCTCCCCGCCACAGACCGGCCTCCAGCACGGCCGCAGCGGGCACGACTCCGCGCCTCGTCCTTTGTGTCTGAGCCCCCGGCGCGCCCGCCCGCCCGNGCGGCACCTCCGACCGCGGCAGCGACAGGGCCGCGCTCTGGGCCGGACCCTGCCCGGCTGCGCTTCCGGAGCAGGCCCGGCGCCTTCCGGGGCAGCGCCCGGCGGGACGCGGGAGGGCCGGGCACGGGAGAGGGACACGGCGACAGGGACGGGCATGGGGACACGGGGACACGGGGACAGGGACAGGCTGCGGCCGGGGCCGGCGGGAGGGAGGCGGACACGGAGCGAGTCTCGCCGGTTCCTCAGGTTAAGAGAAAACAGAATTGAAGCTGTAGTTGCGCGCACGGCGCTGGCTGGGTTGGTTTTGTCTCGGTGTAAGCTGTGTTGTACGCGGTGTCCCGGTGTTAGTGTGGAGCTGAGCTCCAGCCGTGCTCGCCAGGCTGCACTAGGTGCGACTGAAGGCGAAGGTGTGCTCTGTGCGCATTGAAAACAAAGACACGGCAGAATTAATGTGGGAAACAATAGAGAAAGAAGGTGCCGCACCTGCGTGTCGTGCAGGCTTGGGGGGGGTGCTCAGCACTCCTGTTGGTGCAGGAAAACCCCACACGTTTGTTCGTGCTGCTTACCTGCTTCGTGTTGGCTTACCTGCAGGTCACCGTGTCTGCTCTCTGCTTACAGAACAGTACGTGTGACAGCGCTTGGGCTAGAGGACATTGGGATCCACAGTTAATCTGGGATGTGTAGCTCTTGTCCCGACGCACAAACATTGCCCACAGTTAGAACAGCCAGCACCCTGCACAAAACTCTCAGCTTTCTCTCAGATCATGTTACATATCGTTCCCTCTTATTACCCAGCTTCTTTGGCCTTGATCTAACTTCTGACCTCTTTGACAATCAATGGCTTGCACCAAATTGCTTCACAGAACAAGTCTGTCCATGTATCTGACTGTCTCAGGGGTTGTGCAACTCCTGTTTTGACTCTGTTTCAGCTATCTGGTAGAAGGGAGAATGGAGAACCTTGCACTCACAGTTGCTCACTTTTTTCCCTTCCCTGGACAGTTACTGCTTAGTAGCGTAAGTGTCAGAAGCAAGTGGATGACAGTACTCCACTGCCCCAACATTTGTTTGATCTATAGGTTTTGTAAGAGTTGGAAAAGCTGAAGTCCATGCAGAGATTTTCGTCAGATGTACATGCTAGAAAGGTGATAATATCTAGAAGGAAGCAGCAACTGAGGTCACTTGGTCTGTTCAGCCTGGAGGAGACTGAGGGAAGACCTCATTGCAGTTACAATTTCTTTGTGAGGGGAAGAGGAGAGGTAGACACTGATCTCTTCTCTGTGGTGATCAGTGACAAGACTCAAGGGAATGGCATGAAGTTGTGTCAGGGCAGGTTTAGGTTGGATATTAGAAAAAGATTCTTCACCCAGAGGTTGGTTGGGCACTGGAAGAGGCTCCCCAGGGCAGTGGTCACAGCACCAAACCTGACAGAGTTCAAGAAGTGTTTGGATGATACTCTCAGGCACATGACATGACGCTTGGGGATGGTCCTGTGCAGGGCCAGGAGCTGAACTTGATGGTCCTTGTGGGTTCCTTCCAACTCAGCAGATTCTGTGATCCTTTGAGAGGCAGCACAACTGTGGTTTAGCATTTGTACTAATGCAGCTGTTGGCTTCTGTGCCTGTGAGTCAGCACTCAGAGATCTGGATGGATAAAGCAGAACAAATGGGGTTTTCCTATAGCTGAGTCATGTAATAGGTGAGGTGGTGTAGCAAACTCTGTCATCTAACATACCTGTGCTCATATCCCATAAACGTAATTCATCAGTGGGCTACAAAACAATAAGCTGCTCTTAAGACAATTATCTGCAGGATTCCTTGTGACCTTCAGGTTACAGGACTGGCCTTAAAGTCCATTCAGATTCAGTTATTGATCTCACCCTTTGAGTCCACATTCGACTAAGTATTGTACCTTGCAATTTTTCAGCAGTCTCGGCAGTGTCTGGGTGAGCAAGGAACAAAGCTTCAATGTGTCTCTTCTGGGTCATTGATTTCTTTTCTCCTTCCTCTAGCTCTCACTGTGCCTTCACCAGTTCATGTGAATGGCTGCACTTAAATTATATGTCAGGATTTGTATTAGATTTGGACAGCAGAGCATCTCTTTGACAGTAAAGTTCAATGTCTTCATCAAAGGTGAAGTGCTGGTTTTGTTCATATGTGAAATTGGTCATCCTTACTGCTTACCTGAGTGTTACCTTCCCCAGCTCACCCAGATTTACTGACAGACAATTCAGTATTTAGATACTGGAAATCTGCTGTTCTTTGTGGTCTTGGGTATCTTTCTCCAGGTGATTTTCTGGCTTCTTAAGACCTTGCTGTGTCATGTTCCTGCTGCGAATTTCTGTCACGTTGTTGTCCCTTCTCTTTCTCACTTCATAGATGTTTTGGATCCATGACATACTTGTAACTACAATCATTTTTGTCATCCCAAACTGCGACTATTCCAGCTCTGTTCTGATGCTGCATCAATTACTAGTCTTTCAAAGATTGCATAGCTGCTTACAAACTTTTGCAAATTATCAACTTATATTGCTTAAAGTCCTTTGACGGCATCTTCAGTTCTGTTAGATCTTGCTAAACTTCCTTTACATCAACTTTGAAGTCAAAGGCTTCCTCTGTTGTTTTACTAGAGTTCATATTCTCTCTTTTTAGAAATTAAATGGGTTAGCCCATAGCTAAAATTTATAAAATTATTATTTTAGTAACTAAACTTTTCAATTTGTTTGTTTGAGCATTTTTATATGGTCTTTTACAGTGGCTACTGGGTATGCTACAAGCATGGCTTTTCTGAGGCAACAAAAGTAATTATACATTTCATCATTCTCTTGGTTCATAACTGGCTTACCCAGTTGAATGGTCATTTTAAAGATGTTAAATTTTAGTACTCTCTAGAATTTTCTCCTTTATTAATAGTGAAACTTTCATCCCAAATGAAAATTTTCAGGGTTTGACTCCCTCTTTTTATTTAAAATTAGGTCATATAAATATTTTGGAAAGATTCTTAGTATTTGAAGAGGACATAATATTGAACTGCATCAGATATATTGCAGGCTTGTATTTCCAAAAGTTCTCATTACATTGACCTAATGTATTTCAGTGTTGGTTCATTCACCCTTCTTGTTTCAGTTAATGGAGTCTTACAAGGTGATACCAACATGTTGTGGTGGATTTTATCATGAAATTTGGACTCTACAGGTCAAGTGTTTTTGCATATGATGTATGTTGATTTAGGTAGTATTCAATTCTGTAAGCAAGAGCACAGCCCAGTCACATACAACATTTTAACAACAGGTTTTTCCCCCTGTACTTGGCAGTGGTGAAGTCACACCTCAAGTCCTGTGTCCAGTTTTGGGCCCCTCACTACAAGAGAGACATTGAGTTGCTGGAGCATGTCCAGAGAAGGGCAATGAAGCTGGTGAAGGGTCTGGAGTACAATTCCTATGAGGTGCGGCTGAGGGAGCTGGGGTTGTTTATCCAGAAAAGAGGGAGAGAAAAGGAGGCTCGGGGTGACCTTATCAGTCTCTACAACAACCTGAAAGGAGGGTGTAGCCAGGTGGGGGTCAGCTCTTCCCCCAGGCAACCTGAAACAGGATAAGAGGAGATGGCCTCAAGGTGCACCAGGGAACATTCAGATTGGACATCAGGAAGAAGTTCCTCACAGAAAGAAGTGCCAGTCCAGTCACATTCCATTCTGCGTCCCCTCGTGTGGCATAAGTAGAATAACCCTTTGTATATCAGATCAAGAAGTTTTTGTTTTCATAACCAAACAAACCCCTTGCATACAGTAAGGATGACACAGCAGCTACCTGTGGCCTGATCCTGCACTTCTTAAGAAAGCACACCTCCCCAGAACAGTTAGTAGTATTTTTTTTTCAGAAGGAATTGTGAAATTGAGCTAATAATTTTAACCAGTAGTTTGCTCCTTCACTGAGTATTGTGATTGTTAGTTGGGATTTCAGTTAAAAGTAAAAAAAAAGTTCAAATCCAATAGTAAATAAACATGTTTTGCAGCTGGACATTTTAATTCACATAGTGACTTTTTTCCTGAAATGACAGCTGGAATACGACAGACTTTCTGCTCTTTTTCTTGTGCTAGCCAGAAAAAAAGTTGAGCAGACCTGGTCACTCAGGAATTCTTCAGATAGATATGTGTATTGTAATTTGTTTTTCTTCAGTTGTGTAGATTGTCTTGCCCTTGTACAAATGCACCACTGGCATGGTTAAAGAATCCCTGAGCTCTAAGGAATATTCTATAAAAGACGTGATACTTGTTGTGACAGTTGGTCAGTAGACTTTTAAAGATAATACGGTGATTTTAAACTTAGATACTTTTTCTGACCTCATTTCAGACTGAGCTTGCTGTCTGAGATACTATGTGATTTACTCTTTAAGGTGCTAGATATTTGGTCCTTTACCATTTGAATATTCAAAGCCTGAAAAACATCATTGCAAGTGAAGCTGCTTTTTGGGCCTCAGGAGTATATATACTCATTCAGTTCTTCTCACAAATTAATGTTCTACTTAAACAAATCAAGTTGGGTTCATTTTCCTAACAAAGGCTGTCACATGCAGTTCCTGTAACTTCTTGTTGATCGTTTCCCTGGAGGAGCATCAATGTGTTAACTGTAGAATGTACACACATCAATTTCCAACTAGCCTGTAATAACCAAGTGACACATAAATCTAATTAAATGCAAAAAAAAAAAAATGCAGTGTGTTGCAGTAACATCCAAGATCTGACTTCAGCTGACAAAAGCATTTTTTCCAAGTGAAGATTGCTGCTGTGACCTTACTTCACCTCTTTGTATTTCAGAGTTTCAGGGCTTCAGAACTGTGCACACTTGACTATGTGCTATGTACAAAACAGTGTCCAGAGAGCATTGTCACAATAGCAAACTTAAAAATTAGGCAACTTGTGCAGCTGTGGTTTTGACTCCCTCGTGGGCACCAAGTGTGATAGAATTAAGTAGCCTGTCATAGCTTACCATTTTTCTATCTTGTGCCTTCAGGTCATGGAGTAGATACCTCTCACAGGACAAAACAGCTGGTTGTTTTACATCTGTGCATGCAGCAAGTGCCCTTTGCCTTATTCATTTAGTGAAAAACTCCTTAGGTATTCTTAGGGCATTTGTCATTGTGTTGGTTGATACTTCATTAGCATTAGCGGAATTTTTTCTGTGCTCTTTTTTCAAGACAAGAAAGATCATTTCATTTTATGTCCAAGGGAGTGAGGGGGTGTGGAGGGTCTTGCTACTTCACTGGTAGTATTTGTAGCAGCTAATACCAAGGAACCTTGGTGGTGGGTGAAATCAATCTCAACTAGTTCTCTGTCTGTGTTTCCTGTACAGTGCATGGCAGAAGGAAGTGGAGGAACAGGATCACTTGAGATCCGCTCTGAAAAAGGAGCTGGCTAAACTTCTCACTGTGAAATGACATTTATATGACTGAAGTCACAGTGACTGGGGGCTAGTGCTAAAGAGTCTTGTCAGATGCTGCCCTTGTGTCTGTTGTGTCCTACGAGTTGGTATTATGACTGCTATTGGAAAACTTGCAGGTGGACTACCAACCTTTGCCTCAACCACAACAGTGCTAATTTGGGAATGTTCAATTAAGTCCACACTGTGAGTTCATAGCCAGGACACTGACAAATAGTCCATTTTGCCAACACAGCTACATGAGAGGAGTTTCAGTGCAGAGACAGAACACGGGCAAGTACAGCTGCAAAACTTAAAAGTGTGTCTCTCAACATCCTCAAAACTAAGGAAGGAGCTGCCTGCTCCGCTTTGAATTCATGCCTGTGGACTCTCTTTTGTTAGATGCCCAAGGGGGCCCTCTTTACACAGGATGTGCATATTTAAGACTAGGAGAAACCACCTTGTCCTTTTCCTATAGTTTGGTGATTAGAACCCCCAAATTTCAGCATGTAGGGGACCTCAGTTTCATTTCATCCTCAGTGTGTGAACTTATAAATTAATATTTTCCCCACACACATGGGGTGCGCTATAACCATGATATGGTTATTACAGGTTCATTAATCCTGTCCACTGAAACAGTTTAATTGACTGTCTAGGCTGGACTTTTAGGAGTAGAATTTGCCTGCTGGGATGTATATGTGAAAGTGATGTATGATCAGAGATGTTTTAGGAACCTTACTGAAATAAGGATTTATGGAATGTAGGCAGCTCCACAGATGGAAAGCAAGTGGATGAGAATTTTTAAGCCAGTCATTTTGAATTTAAGGTTCACAAGTGTTCATTTTCAGCATCTGAGTCCTCTTATTGGTGTAGCCACCTAGACTTGTCTCTGGTGACAAAAGCAAATCAGTGACAGAGCTGGGGTGAGGCTTCAGCATACAGACAAATACGTCAGACTGTGGAAAAATCAACATGGGGTTTGTAGATAGAGAAGCGTTGTCATAATTATGAAGTTCTTTGCTGAAATCAACAAACTGATAAACCAGGGTGATACCTTCATTGTAGCAATTTCAAAAGAGCCTTTATCACAGCCCGTTGATAGTGCTGCTAAAGAACGTTAACTGTCACAGGTTAGGAAGGAAGCCTGTCTCATGATTTAGTAACTAGCTGAAAGAGAAGGGTTAATGGGATAGCAATGAATAGTCATTTTTTACACTGTGGGAGAGTTAGATTGGACTCCCACAGGGATTCATGCTGGGACCTGCACTAGTTAGCATACTAGTCTTGGAAATGGTCTTGGAAAGAGACTGAGTAAGGGAAGCAGCACAGTTTGCTGCTTATGCAAAATCCTGTGCAATAGTGCCCTATGAAGCTGACAGCAAGGAGTTTCAAAAGGATCTTGTTCTGCTGATCCGCATGGCTGTTAAACTAGAAATGGAAATTCAGTCTCAATAACTAAAAAGTAATGCATGCAAGCAAGACCAATATTAATTACATGTGCCTAGTGATAAGTTCTACGTATGCTGTTATTGCTGAAGATTGAGTTCTTAGAGTCTCTATGTGTAATGCAGTTCCAACTCAAAAATACCAGGAATTATTAGGAAAGAAAGAATGGAGCAAAAAATGTTGTGATAATTTGTCAATAGTGGTAAGCTCTGGTTTCCCAGGTCAGAAAGAAGGTAAAGGTAGAAGAGAATAAAAAACATAAGAGAATTATTTCTGTTTAAAACATGACCACCAACACTTGGACTTTTGTTTGAAAAAGACAAAAGTGACAATGCTTGGCAACTGAGAGAAGATGACTGAACTACATAAAATGGTGTCTTGTGGAGGGAAGATAAGTAACTCTCATTCACTTATTTGTAGTAAGTGGGCATACAGGAGAAATAACAGAGAGCAAGTTTAAAACAACTAAAAGGTAGTCTTTTTTTCAGATGCTGCAGAACTAAAGTATGAAGCTCACTGCTTCCAGAAATGTGAAAGATAAAACTGTCAATTACTTTCAAAAAGGAAATAAACTCAAAAGGGAAGTAGGGCAGTGGCAGCTAGTAAATTGAATGCAATACAGTGGCCTTTGGTTCTAGTTTTGCCTAGTCAGTGATTTACTGAAAACTGAATATATACTGAGAAGCATTGCGCTATACCTGACCTGTTATTTATACTCTCTTCCTGGCTGTTTAGTCCTGGTCATTACATTCAGAGTAAGGGAGTTAGGGATACTTGTGTAGTCTGATACAGTATGGCCATTTCACAGCTCGTGTAGGAGACACCAAGACGGTCAGGGGCCTGGAAAAGTGGTGTATTGGAGAAGACTGAGAGAACTGATATTGTTCAGCCTTAAGGAGGTGGCTAAGGGAAGATCTTACTGCATGGAAAACCAAGCCAGATTATTCTCAGAGGTGCACAGTGACAAGTTGAGAGGGAATGCACACAAGTTGAAACATGGTAAATTCTCCTTAGATACAGAGATTTCTTTCTTTTTCTCTCTTTCTCTCTCTTTCGGTCTTTCTTTCTATCATGAAGGTGGTCAAATATCTTAAGAAGTTGCCCAGAAAGGAGCGACCTCTTTCCAGGGAGATACTCAAAAGTTTGACTATACATGATCCTGAGCAGTCTCCACTGACTGGCCCCACTTTGAACAGTAGGCTGTCCTAGGTGGGTTCCTGAGGCCCATTGCAACCCATGTGGTTCTAGCTTTTTAAGATGGGGTCTTACCATGTGCTTGTGCCCTAAGTGTACATTATTTCCTATGGCATATTCATGACAGAAGTGGAATATATTTGGTCTGGGTTAACTATTACGTATTAAAACTCAGCACAAGAACATAGAGGGGATAAGACACTTTGGATTTGGCATAAAGAAAGCAAGAGTCAGCTATGGTCCTGTCTACTGGCTTGTCTACAGTAGTCATTAAAATATTTTGTAAAAATATGTATGTCAAGAAAAGGAGTTGTCAGAGTGCAGATATAGCAGGATTCAGTAAATGGTACTGTCATCCATGCTCACAGTTTCTAGTTTTTTACTTCCAGTGTCTTTTTTAAACAAATGACGTATAATTCGTTTGTCAGACACTAAATGATGGGAAAGAGTATACCTGGCATAGCATGTTCTGCCATGTCACATGATGTGATTGCATAAATACATATTCTCTGCATCTGTATCAAACCTGTCTCCAACAAGAAAGTCAGTAAAGAGATGTTCTTCACCCTCATGTCTCTCACTAGGGTCAGTCCTTAGTACTTGGATTAAGATTTTTGAAAGATAAGATAGCGTTTGTGGCTGACTGCACCTGGCATGCATGGCACGAATGAACAGTTCAGACTACAGAGACACTCACAGCTGCCTATCACTGTTTTTTCCTGTAATAAGAACTTTTATTTGTAGGCTGAAGACCCTGCAACAGCTAAGCAACTTAACAACAGTGTATTCACCAGCAATACTTATGGAATAAGCTGAGTCCCGTAGTTTTAAAGAACAAATGCACTTCAACTTAATTACAGTCAGGCCTGCATAAAAATTAAAGGGTTTGCATGTCTGTTAGTGTGTATGTGGGTAGAAAGGCAGTGAGGTTAAGATAATAGGTTCAAAATGTATTCTCAGAAAACATTTAAAACCACAGCAGGGTGTGATTGTATGCAAATAAGTATTTTTGCAATAGCAGATTAAACACCTCATGGAATTTGTATGGAAAACTGCATGCTTGTACATGATGCAAAGTATGATTAAGCACCAGTGTGTGGAGTTTTTGCCATTAGTCAAAAAATCAAGGGAGATTTAAATCAATCATTTTCTCAGTCTTTTCACAGTATATGTTGTAAGTTATGAATGGTGACTGCTAGAGAGATGTTAAAAATAATACTACTTTTTCCTTGGGGCTTTATCATTGCAATAATATGTCCTGCTATGGTTTCCGGCCAAGAAAAGAATGGCAGTAGCAGAAACTCTGGTGATAGCATGGCAACATATGGGATCTGAGACAGTGAGGGAAGAAAAATGGGTGCAAACTTTTACTAGAACAACTGTTCCTGTATGTATTTTGCCATTATCTTACAAAATGCTTTTCACGAATGAATGAACTAATCATTCCACGTTCCAGGACTACCTTTAAATAAACTTCTTTTCCATGCACAAAGATTGTTAAAATGATTCTGAGGGGACACGGTGCCTATAGGGGCAGCAGGTACCTTCTCAAAAATGTAAGTTAGCAATAGTGGAAAATCCTGCATTGTCACAGGCAGATAATCACTGCCCTACATTGTCATTTGCATAACTAAGGGACATTGTGATTGGCAGAATAACTGAACTGTCTTTGGAAAATGGCTTTCAATGTCAAATTCTAATCTACATTACATACCAGAGTTATGTATCTACCTTTCTGAAACTCCTTTATCTTACTTGTTACTGTGTCCTGTGCAATGAGAATGATACCCTGACTTTTTCTAGAAAATTGCCTTTTGGTATGCTCAGGAAGAACATTTAAAATTGCAACCTGGATTTTTTCCCCTATCAATGACAGACCTGATTTAGCAAAATCAGATACAATAGTGTTTGGTTTAATCCAGTGTTTTTTCTGTCTGGAGTACAAAAGATAAAATACGTTACTTCATATGAACTTTGATATAAATAGTAAAGTAAACTGAACTCATGGTGATGTTGTGCAGTTACTCTGGCGTGGATATATTACTTCATGCAAAAAATAAAAGCTTCTCTGGAGAAGACAAATTGTCATGGTGAGAAACAGAAACACACTCTCTGTCATCCAAAACAACTCTGCCTACTCAGCAGTAAATCTGCAGAGAAAACCCAAGCTCAGGCTCACACTGGCAGGATTACTCTTCTGCCTCTTAATCATAATTTGTTAGTGAAAGCAGTGGTCAAAGAAAGTGCAAGATCAGCTGTTCTGAACACTGGTAGAGCAGGCTTTGCTCTCCTTCATTCATGTGCCTTTGTCCCACATACTCCAAAATCACATCTGGACATGAGTGGATAACTGAACATTGCAATTTATACAGACAGATGAAAATTGGAAGACTGTGTAAAATATCATCTACCTTCCTCTTGAAGGATTTCACCCCCGCTTGAGGGAAGGCTCATTTATGAAGCTGCTGAAGTACTGATCATAACCTGACATTTTAAGAGAAGAAAAGCATAATGCCAGGGGTTTTAAATTTTTTTTCCCAGTATATAAGGAATGGGCTTCTTCGGGAAAGCAAGAACTTTATTACCATGTGGGTAGAGACCACCAAGTGAGGGTAACTGGCCATACGAAGTAAGCAACCACTCCATCCCTTGAAAAAATAACTTAAAGTTAGTTGAGACAACAGACATAGAAGTGTGCGAGATAACTTTGGGCATGTTCCCTCAGAAGAGGCAAAGAAAAAGAAAAGATGAAATACGGCAAAGCAGAATTATTGGTAATGGAATGTAAAACTGCTTTTACACTGCCTCATTTTGCAGCTCACTTTCAGGACTGCCTGAATTCACACATAAAGCCAGGAGAAGCAAACTACATAATTGGTTGAAACAAGGGAAATAAAAGCAGACTTGTTAATGTAATGATACTTTAAGCAGCAATTATTTTAAGCAGAAATAGTTAGATTTCCCTTTAGTAGCATATAATAGCATACATTTTAAGCTAATTTAGGGACAAATTAGAAATATATATCAACATGATTCCCTCATGCAGAAACAAGTATGGGGAAGAGTCTGAAGAAAGGAGATCAGGGAAGTTCTGCTCATGGAACTTTTCCCAAAGCAGCTTGATTTAAGTGGGACTAGCTAACTCTGTTATAGAGAGAGATTTTTCCCAAATGCATTTGTTATTCCATATTTCTTCTTACCAGGAGGAAGGAAAGATGATAGAACAGTTTTTGCTTTAATGAAGCATTTTTTACAAATGACTTGTGTTTACATTAAAGAACCCTAAAGAAACAGACCTTCAAGATGAAGTGAGAAAAGTTGACGTTTATGAGTCTGATGTGGGGAAGTTCATTCCACTGCTAAGAAAGCTTCAATCCTCTCGTAGCAGAGAGCTTCTTTATGAAAGAACAACTAAACTGGTAACTGCAGACCATGGATGATCTTTCTTCGTTTTTCCTTCTCTTTGTTGTACTCTTGGCCTTTTCTGAGATGTTCTTTGTGTCAGAGCTAAGGGCAGACTATATGTCCTGGTCTTAAATAAGATCCACAGGTCAGTGCAAACTTCTGTGAAGCAGCCTGAAGTATCTGGGTTTTTGGTTCTGCATTCAAAACCAGAAGGAACGGGCTTATTTGGTCAAAGTAATGAAGCAAGATCCTTAGAGTTTTTATTCTTAAGCTTTCTTCCTAAGGCTATTTAGTTCTGTAGCAAACAACTGCATGCCCACTCCAACCCTCAAATCAAAGCCTTTTGGCTACAAATGAGAGATTTTCAGAAAATTTTCACTGATTTCCATCTCTTCTTTTTTAAAATCATAGGAACCATTGCAAGTGATTTCCTGGAATACTATTTTTTTATACAAGTCTAGTTTGTTAAAGATGGTGAAACTCGTAGACAGCAGTTGCTTCACTTATCCACTCGTCTCAATGAGTTGTGTTGCCATAGGATGAGAACTGTACTGTGCTTCTTCAGATCAAAGTGGATGAAGTGTATAATTTTAGAGCTGAAAGACATTGCTTACAGTTGAAGTAAAGAACTGCAATTTATTATACCACCCATCCTATATTGCCTGTTTGGATTACAGGCCTTCAGGCCTGGAACTCTGCCTGTGCATTTTGCATGTGCAGTATTCTCAGGATGCAATATAAATAATAATATATCATCAGTGAAGGGAATAGCCCAGTGGAGCAATCCACAACTGAGTAAACCTCTCAGATATTATGGAAAAAAGCCAGCATTACTTCAAAAACATTTTTTTTTAAAGCCAGTCAAATGCCTAAATTAAAATCCCACTCAATTGCTTTGGTCTTATCAGATTAAGTATCTGTGTGTCCATTTAATGTGCCTCTCATGCATTTTATCTTTATGCTTCATTTAAATATGAGAAGCAAACACATTTTATATAGTTGTTATTCTCCAATTACTACAAAAGCTTCTTGGAATCTTTGATCATGAGAATGTTATTTCAAATCCAGTTCTGCTTCTCAATTACAAAGTGTCTTTACTGAACTTAGTTTGGATGCAATTCTAATCCAAGCAGAGTAAACCACAGTCAGTCCTCAAAAAACCAGGTATGACTACAGAGCAGTAAATAGATCAGAATGAACCCAAGTACTTGATNTAAACCACAGTCAGTCCTCAAAAAACCAGGTATGACTACAGAGCAGTAAATAGATCAGAATTTTTAGACAGAAATTCCAACCAAAGCTGTAATGGTAACAAGCATCTGTGCAAAACATCAACAATTTAGCATTAGATGGTGTTTACAAAATGCTGTTATTATTAAATACAGTAGATCAGCAAATTTTATTTTTTGTATAAGGGACACTATGATAGAGGTTCAGCCACCGGGTTTTGGTTTTTTGAGGTATTCGACACAAGACCACAGGGAAGTGACACAGGTCACTACCAAGTTCAACATGCTTGAGTACGGACAGCTGTTAGATGATGACAAAATATATTCAGAGTTGTCATATCAACTGTCTCTAGACAGCTCTGAAGCTTGCACTCTACAGCATCAGTCTCAGATAAAGCTTGGGAAGTAAGAGCAGCAGCAAAAATAAGTTTTAAGTTTCTTTTTGGCTTACAGATCATTTCTCTCTAGTCTTTGTTGAGAGGGGAAGGAGCTGTAGCACAGAACTGAGAAGAGCGATGGAACATATGAAGGGCAAATGTGCAAAATATGCTACCAGAAAATAATTTTACTGCAAAGTCAACAAGAGGACATGCAGTAGCAATGGCTAGGTGACAAATCGAAGAAGGGGTTTGTTTAAATTTCTGCATAGGGTATTTTCAGACTTCCAAAAGCCTTAGCTGTAAAGGAATGCTGTAGTCTCAACTATCAAGAAGTACAAAACTTTACTAAGTGCCCCTTTTACCAAGAAAATGTGGCTTCTTCATTTACTGATGTATTACCATCATTCACCAGAGGTCTTATTGAAACCCACTCACTTCACCAGGATTGAAGGTAAAGTTTATTTAGTGAAGTACTGAGTGTTTCCAGCTCCAAATGCAGAGGCTGGGCACTTGCAAGCATTTAGTACCATATGAGGTCAGATTAAACTATGAGGAAACTCTTTTCAAACAATGAATCCATGAAAAGTTTTACTGCTTTTCCATTTTAAAATACTCATACTGTGCCAGCATGTTCCAAAAAAGTAATTTGTTTCTGGCTTTTATTCTTGAGGGGAAAAGGATACTAGAAATAAATCAGTCTTAGAAATGTACCTTCGCTATTGTCAGCAAATGCACGAGGACTAATTTTTTTGTTTATTAATAAAAAATACACAAAACTCAACATAGTTTATTTTAAAATCAGCTAGACTGTGTTTGCCATTTGAAATTGTAGACTGCTGGCTGTTATATTAAATAATGTAGAATGAATCTGTGGGGACACAGGACTAGCAGACTTATCAATGATGAGATTCTCAAAGAACACAAACTCCTACCTGAGAGGAGAAGCCAAATGGTGACTTGCAGGCCTGGCAGTCGAGTGCATATCAACTAATTTTTTCCCTCTGATATTGGCCACAATGTTTTGTCATAATCCAGAGCAATGCCCATGCTCATCTAATACTGCAACTCCTGGCTATTGCTGATAAGGACTACAAAAGGAAGGTTCAGAGCAACCACAAAGCTTTGCAAAGCAGCGGATGCTTTGATCACTTTAAACACTATGTAGTAGGGTGCTGGAATTCAGTCTGCCTAGTTTAATCCTATGTCCTGTCTCACCATGCAAACGTGCTTAATCTGTAGCAAGGAAAAAAATCAGTTCCAATTTCTCCAATATATACATTTATTCTACAATCACTAAAAAGTTGTGTAATTTCTGAAGGTAATGGGAAAATGTCTAATTTAGTAACTTTGTTCACTAAGGATGCAACCCTTTTCTGAGATGGTGGCCTTATTAATCTTGAAAAAACACACCTCACTTGTTTATTCCAATGGCCTAATCACTGAGGTTATGGTTTTCCTTTGCCTGTTCCCTGTCCAGTCCTAGAGAAGTCTTGCAAAGCTGACTGCTGCCCACAGTGAGCTGCATCGCTGGAATGCTCCCATGATTTCATGGTTAAGAACTTCTAAAACTGTGTGATGCACATTCAGTTTTCCTTGGGAATATTTATCTTACTGAGTAAATGGTTACACTACTACATAAATTTCCATACAGAAACCAGGAAATAACACCAAAAGTTAACTGCAATCTCCTCAAACCTAACTTCTCAACATTCTCCCTATCACCTACTCAGAGTTCAGGTGGCTTAGACCTGAATGGAGCTTTAAGTGGGACATAGTTATCCCTCTAATCAGGACAGTGATTAAAACAAAAATTACCTGGATTAATTTTTGCCTTAATAAGCATAGAGAGGAAAAAGGAGCCACATGCTGGCCCTGCTACATTTAACAGACTTGGTGCATGGAACAATACAGTGGTGCAGCACTATTCATTCTCCAAATTTTGAGTCCAAAAGTAGTCACCCTCATTACATGCATGAGACATAAACGTTGTTGGTTTTGCCAGCTCTAAACAACTCTACCCAGCGTGCTAGTGCTTAAAATACAAGGTTAGAAACTGTGATTTAACTGTGAAATGATTCTACGATCTTTTGTTTGGAATCACTTAAACTGAAGTGGAGTTCTGTCTGACCAACGGTGCAGGTGAAGACTGTCTTAGTCATATGTCCTGTTTCTTGATCTTAAGAGTGAAGATAACAATGTTTCACTGAGAAACTTAGAAGCATGTTCAAATAAAACCATTTTATTAACATTCTAGGTCAGAGGTTAAATAAAATGTGCTATTCAAAATAAGGCTGATTTGTAGATTTAAGCAACTGTGCAATTTGCGAGACATTGCGCAATTAAGACACTGAAGAAAAAAAGCTGTTGATCACTTCAGGTGAAAGTATTAGCAAAGAAGTCAGTAGTAGATCAGATAAAATTTGTTTCTGTTCTGAAGTACGGAATTCTCCACAACAGTGGGAATAAAAAAGACCAGCCTCTTCTTTAACAAAGGAACACTTTAAAAGGGATAGTAATTATTAGGGGGGTAGTAGGACAACTACTGCATATTGCAATGCTAGCAAATTCTTTTTATGGCCTAATCACCTGGCATTCTTGAGGGTTTTCCTATGAAAATCTAATTGTACATTTTCATTTTGGATGTGTATTAGCTATTGCATAGGCAAGACTTTCACTAGAAACTGATTTCATGTTCTGGCTTAAAACATTTTAAAATGGAAATAGTATAAATATATCATAAATGAATGTTAAATAAATTCCAACCAAATATATAACAGGAATTTTTCATTGTTGCTGTTCTTTTCTACCATCCTAATTCTCTTTTCTTTCCCTTCCTTAAGTTATTCTTCCCTGCTATATTCAGGAAAATTAAGCAGTAAGTAGTCAAAGAACCTTATTACCTCTATCAACATTAAGTTTAAAAGATTAATTACTTTTACTTGTGCAAAATATTACTATTTTGGATGTGCAATTGAGGTGCAAACAATTGAATGCAAGCAAAATATGCCATCCAGTAGACAGCTTAAATTATGTTTTGTACATCCATATTGTCACACAATCTTGGCCTGAAAAAGCAAAAAAACCACAAAACCTAAAAACAGCCCCTCAGATTTGAATTTTAAAAGCTGCTTTCCTTGACAAATGAACAAACATGGTTTATCAAACATTCACACTTTTTTTGTGCTTCCTGGCACAGCACATTCAGTTTGCTGACAAGGCTGCTGAATTGTTTCATAACATGCAAGAGGTAATTTGGTCATCTCTACAGAAACAAATACAAGTTGTCTAATCAGATTACCAAGTCGCAAAACAAATGAGATCAATCGAAGACATCACAGATCTGCCAGAATCCCGGGAATTAAACTGCTGTTGAGACTAGACAATATTTTGGACATACCTGCCACCTGGTGTTTGGAAAACAACATGAAATTTTCTTTAATGTGTATCCCCATTAAGAAGCAAACAAACACTGATATTTATTAATTAAATGCATAAGCAGCAAAGGGTTGGTGTTATTACCAGCACCTGTCTAGAAAGAAAACAAAAAGGGTGAGTTACTATTCCTTCTAGCCCCATCTCTACTAACTACATAAATTCTCAAGTAAATCTTTGACTTAACTGGATCTACACATCTCCTGTCAGACAATGGCACTTCTCATGAGAAACTTCCTGGGCAAAAGCCTATACAACTTCACAGTCTTACTGTCAACTACAGTGTGCCAAACCCAAAGGAAAGAACTAAATTGTACGAGATGGAGATGGGCAAGAAAAAGACTAGCGATACATAGTCCCCTGGGTAGTGAGTAACCAGTCAGTGCCTGAAATTACAGTGATGAGTGTTAATTTGTCTTAGCTAAAGCATTCAAAGTCTCTGCAGTGGAAGCAGTGATGACACTACTAGTTTTGCACATTTGATGCCTAAAGTAAATATTCCTCATTGGTAAAATTTGTAACAGTAAGTATGTAAACCATGCTTACCCCTGAGATAAACCATTTGGGTTTTTTTTACCTACCAATGGATTACTTCAAGTGGAGCCTAAAGCTTCAGTGCACAAAACAGAGGTTTCTTCCTTTCCTTTGCAAAGCAAGATTCAAATACATCTGTGTTTCACAATTTTAACTCAGGATGAAACCACAGCCTGAAGTCAGTCTCAGCCATATAAATAGCTAGCATTTAAGTTAGCGCCCTGGCAAGTACAAACCATAACTATTTGTCTGGAATCACATCTTTGCAGAACTGCCAACAGTAAAGCAGAATGCAGCATTTGGGTTTTTCTTTTTCTTCAAGGCAATGGATGTCAAATGCAACTGTGTCCTTGAGGTACCCCACTCTATTTAAGTTCTACTAACTCTGAAAATAATATGCACTAGAAGGTCAGTACTTACTGTAAACTTACTGTGTACAGACACCATCTCTGGTGTTTGCAGCAACAATTCTTTTATAGGCAAGCACATAGGCCCAAACATAACCTATCTATTAGGCTGAGATCCCTGCAGTTCTTAGGGTGATCTGTGCAGGACCAGGAGTTGGACTTAATGATCCTTGCGAGTCTCATCAAACTCAGGATATTCTATGACTCTGTGGTTCTATGATTAATTCTCATTAACTTTTCTCAGAATTTAATTATGGTCTAATAAAGTGCTTAATTGTTTTCTCAGCATCTAAAGAAAACATCTTCTAATGAAAACATAGAACATAAGAAAGAACTTTGTAAAGCAGAAGGTAGCTTCCCCGTTGTTTATCAACAGGAAGTGCTCAGCACAGACAGCAGTTCGGACTATTTTGTTGCCTTACTATTGACAGAGGAGCCTAATGATGCCTCTGTGATCTTTGCCAACAGTACAAAGGAGAGGAAAAAGAAATACAAAAAGTTGAAAGTGAAAAAAAAAGAACACTGCAAATTGCATCCCTGGTCTATAATGCTGATGGCTACTAATATTACTTCTGTAAAGTTGGATACAAGGCTGTTTATTGGATGTTACTAAAGATGTAAACAAAAAGAATACTTTAGGCTCCTACAAAAGAAGTTGGATTCAAAAGATACATCTCTACTCCTTTTTTGTCTGTTCAAGTCTGTTTCAGCAGACCTGTTCACGTTAATCACAGTTCTTGCAGAACCTCTTTAATATTCTGAGTTAGTCCGAGTTAGTAGTAATTTAACTGATGATTATGAAGATAGTAACATTGCATACGAATCCGGTATCACCAAAATTGTGCTTTCCATTACCATTTTTGTTTCAGCATGCACAACATACTTTTGCCCATGCAAGTCTTTATTTTCAATGCCCAGCTCTGAAAATGGCATTCTATTGAACTGAAATTCTGACGTTCTTCTTCAGCTGCTGCTTAAGAGGAAATTGGCTACTGAATCAATAAACCAAGCCACTTAGCTAGCCAGAAAAATTTGGATGTGCTACCAGCTGTTACGTAACCTAAGTGTGTGTCCATACCATAAACCAAATATGCCAAGTTTTAACAGTAACTATTCTTAACGAAAAAGTCCACTTATTGAGTAATGAAACTGTTTCAGTTCTGAATCTTTACCAAGCTCTAGTAAGAGCCTCATAACTTTTTTCAAATATGAAGAAATGACTGTGTTGTTCTCAAAACACTGGTAAGATCATGTACTGATTTTTCAGGGGGAACACGTGTGAGTGATGTAAAAATATCTACTGGGTTTGCATGGCAAGATTTTGATAGCGGGGGGGGCTACAGAGGTGGCTTCTGTGAGAAGCTGCCCAAAGCTCTCCCACCCCGTGTCCAAGACAGACCTGCTGCTGGCCAAGGCTGAGACCACCAGCCACAGTGGTAATGCTTCTGAGGTAAGAGATTTAAGAAGAGGGGAAAAAAGAAACCTGCTGGGGGGTAACAGGAGTGGAGAGAAGTGAGAGTATGTGAGAGGAACACTTGTTCAGACGCTGAAGTCACTGGAGTAGGAATGGGAGGAGCTGCTCCAAGCAGCTGAGCTGAGGTTCCCCTGTGGCCTGTGGTGAAGACCATGGTGTGGCAGCTGTTCCCCTGCACCACATGGATGTCCATGGAAGAGCAATTTACCTGTGGGCTGTGGAGGACCCCATCCTGACTCTGTGGGAAGCCCACACTGGAGCAGGGTCCTGTCAGGAACTGTACCCCCGTGGAGACAGGAGCCCATGCTGGATCAGGTTTGCTGGCAGGACCCACACTGGAGCAGTTCATGAAGAGCTGTAGCCCATAGGACGGACTGATGTTGGAGAAGTTCATGAAGGACTGTCTTCCAGGGGAGGGACCCACACTGGAGCAGAGGAAGAGTGGTAGAAGGAAGGAGGAGCAGAGACAATGAGGAAGTAACCATAATACAAGCATTAAACAAACTCCAACAAATCAGGACTGGAAAAACCTGCTTCTATGCACAGCTTGTAGAGTCGATGCACTTGTATGTGCTAAAGCAGCTTTGGTGCTAGAAACTCTTACCTGTAGATACACAAGTTATTTAAAATCCTGTTTTCAGAAAGTGTTTTCACTGTGCTGTTAACAGACACGCTGAAATCACTGTAACCAGACTTAAGCAACTTGCATACCATTGTATTTCAACCTCTGCCTTAAATCAGGCTATGCTATTTACAATTACACAGCTGGATGGAGACAAAAAATATTAAAATAAAAAACCTGTATATTTTATTTTTAGCTCTAAAGTTGCATCTCTAAACAATCTGTAGAAAAAAAAAGGTAAAAAAAAGTAAATACCAGCATTTTGTAAAATCACATGGAACTAATAGAAGACAATAAAAAGTTTTCATATACAACTCAAATGCAGTTTAAAAAAAAAAACTAGTCTGGTCTCTGAGACCCCTTCTCCTTGAAATAAGTTGTGATGTACCCACAGATTTTAACTATAAAACAAGGATACATTCTTTCTTTTTTCTTCCATTTACGAAGTTGATTGCCACAAACTTCAATCACTTGCCAGTGAAATTCTCATAGTCTGTTACAGAACTAAACTCATACAGTTCCATGATTGAAGTCTTCCCATTTTCATTACAGCCTCTTTATCAAGTCAATACTCATCACATGTCTTTAGACTGATCATCTTCTTCAAGTTTTCTGATTTCACTCTTTAAACAGTTGATGGTTTCACGACTTGCTTTTAGTCTTTCTTTAAGCTCAGCAATTTCAAAACTAGTCTTCTTTTTGGCAGCTTCCAGCTTTTCCCTGGTTTTCACTTCAAGATCTGCAACTGTGGTGGTCATGAAGAAAAATAAACATTCTAACTACCATGGAAAATTGTAATTTTTTTTAAATTGAAACAGTAATTTGGATGGCATGTGTCTGAAAAAAATCTATTACTGTTAGCCTTAGAGAGTCAATGACTGTAATCCAAATGGTATCTCAATACAAACCTGGATTCTAAAAAAAATTAAAAAGCTTGTTTTGGGGCTTCATTCAGCCCTCAGCCCATCAGTTCGGTGGATGGAGTTATACAGTTCATGAAATCACTTTCCAGAGTTTTTTTTAAGATTCAATAAAACCTGACAGGGTGACAGCAAATGGGAAATTACAGAGAGATACGAATACGTGGTGCCTAGTGACAGCACTTGAGGCCACAGGCACAAACTGAAACATGGGAGGTTCCTCTGAACATCCAGAAACCTTCACTGTGAAAGTGACCGAGTGCTGGCACAGGTTGTCCAAAGGGGCCGTGTGGAATCTCCACCCTCAGAGACATTTAGAAGCCATCTGGACCCCGTCCTCGGGAATCAGCTGCAGGTGACCCTGCCTGAGTAGGGCGTGGACAAGATGGCATCCAGAGTTCCCTTTAAAACCCCACCATTTTGTGGTTCCTTTTCCATGTACTGCAACCACCTTCCGCTCTTTGTCTCACTGGAGTTTAATTTTATATATCTAAATGTTTTAGTGGTGCTGCCTTTACTTTTACAAATCCCTGGCATCAAGTATCTTTTTTTTATTATTTTTTCATGTACAAGTTTCTGGACAAAACTATGAAGGCAATGGAGACCCCTTCATATCCAATGCATTATATAATGGTAGGCAGTAGCAAATTTTTTCTGATTTAGTAGCACATTTTAAGGAAATATACAAACAAAAAACATACTAAAAGCTTCTATCTACTCTCAGGAGAAGCATACAAGAATCTTAAGTGAGAAAAGTTTAAATTTGGACAAGACTTTTATGAATTGTACTCAAACATTTTCTAAATTAAAACCATAACAACATGCAATATAACAAAAATCCACCTCAAGACTGGCTAAACTGAGGTAGAAAATACACAGAGCTCACACATCCACACAGCCAAGGAGACATAAGGCTAGTCAGTACCCAAATTTTGAAGAGTTTCAAACTCATAATCACTCTCCACGCTTTAACTCTAGGTATTTGCTGTCCAAAATATACTTGACATTTGTTGTCAGGTGAACACAAGGCCAGGTGAGCTGGACTATGATTTGAGTTTGTAATTAACAAGGCAGGATTTGGGCTCAATAAATATTACATTTGTTTTCTGATAGTAGGTAAGCGATGAAATTCAAAAGATCAGAACAGAAACCATCACTAAATGCACTGATTTATGAATCAATGGATCTTTAACTTCTCTAATTCCCTTAATATTTTTGTTTATATTTGGAGACAAACTAGATAAAAAGGACACAAAAAACATTAGGCTGTACTGAAGAAGTATGTTATGAAACTACCTACAGCTGAAGAACTAGAAGGGAAAGAGACAGGAAGAGCTTTCAGACACTACTCTTTATTCCCAAAGGGCTGCTCCTTTGACTTAAACATCACTAACTGTTCTTATTTCAGTGCTTCAAGTGTGACCTTTGCTTGCAGTGCTCAACAGAACCATACCACAGAGTGGCCTTCGTTTATTCTGTTTTAACTCATTTCAAAGATGTCAGACTAGGTGTAGATCATGCTGTCAGTCTTCCTACTGAGCAATTTCTAATTCTATACATACATATCAGAAAATCTTAAAAGTTTTCAAATAAATATTAATATTTTTGCAAAAGCTGAAGTTAAATTGAATGTAAAAATATCACTTTTTATCAGCATCCAAATCCATTGTGCTGTTACAGCACAGGAAAAGAAAAGCAATAAAAGCAAAACGAACTACTGTTTATTTCTAAAATTAAAATATTTTCATTTTCAATAGAATATTTTCATTTTCAACTTACATTCTGTTTCATGCTTATAAGCGCCTAGTGTTAGTTGACGAGATGTTGTTAACAGCTGCTGCATCATTGCAGTAGGATCTTGAAATATCTAATGAAGGAGATAAATACATGGTATTACTAATACTCTTCAAAATAAAGGGAGGATAACATTAAAAATGTTCATACCATTTCATCATAGAATTCAGAAACTACAGTTTTCTTCCCCAGGATGGCATTCGTATCTGACTGAAAAAGCTTCAGCAAGTGATATAAGGTTACCTATGCAAGAACAGAATTTTATTAGTTTGACAGCTGTAGGGAAATAGAAATCTTGTTCTAGATATCAACAAGTAGCATTTGTTCCTACAAAACAGTTGTATGGGATTTAAAAATCTTTTAGAAATGTAAAAATAAATGTCATATACCTTCAGCAAAATTACTTAAATTCAGTATTAGTTGTTGAAACATGCCAACTAGCCAAAGGCTTCTTGATACTTCAAAAACGTCTGGGCAAATGGCTTAGGCCTGTTCTATAAAAACTACTAATACTACCTTCTCTCAAACATTTTCGAATAAATGATTTAATTCAAACTGACTTTCCCAATTCATCTGTCAGGAAGTGCTTTCCATGACCTTATATTCCCTTCTTGTGAAAGAGAAACACTAGGGGGGCTGTGAATAGCTTTTCACTGAAATCTCTCTTTATGAAGTTACTCTTCCATTACTGCAATGAACATGGCAAGGAGGAGAGAGGAATGGAAGCACTCTGTCCAGCCCTGAGGAACCACAAACCACTTGGACCATGGCCTGGGCAGAGGACACACAGCTCACAGTTCTCCCCTTCCACAAACAGGCCCATGAGTGGGCAATACCTCACTCCACCTGATACTTCCTGCAAAGAAAGTACTCAACAAGCTCTGAAACAGCCTTCCAAAAACAACCCAACCAACTCTAGGACAGCTTGATCAAGCTGTGAACAGAATTTACATGACAAGTCAGGACGCTACTGAGCACAACAGCACAGGAAGCCCTTTCTATCGACTGTCACGTAATCAAGAAAAACATGAAATTTAGTTTTGCTCCCATTTAGCAAAAAACTGACAAAGGATTGCTGCAGTTCATGCAACAGAAGTAACTCAGTCCTTCAGAAATAAACATCCCCTTCCCCTAAAAGAGGGTAATCAAGTTTCCTACCTACACCTGGATATACAAACTACAAGATACGTCTAAAACACATGAAGGGAAGAAGGAAATTAATCCCAGTGCTTTATGCACCTACAGGAATTTCTCAACCTGGTTTTCTTAGGGCAGAGACTAATGCTAGTATAGTACCTTTACTGCTTTTTGACTGACTCTGATCTGACAAACAAAAAAAAAAAACACTCAAAATATCCCAGAGCTTGGAAGCGACATGGAAGAGAAAGCCTCAGCATGTGCTTAAATCAAGTAAGGTGCAACACGTGGTCATGTATTAGTAAATTTCAGAGAAGCCAAATGCAGCAAAAGAAGTCATGAACGCCAGTAGTAAAGCACAGAAACAGGAAAATGCGGCCAATCATTAAATTCATTTTGTTCAAGAACAGCCTTTATTACTTCCATGGGCAATGGGACTTAATTTGACCAGCAATATCCTAGAGCAAAGCTTTAGGCCACCATAATTAATTACTTCAGTGTTGTTAAAAATTCATTGTACTTACAGGTCTTTCGTTTGGATCAATGAAAAATATCTTGATGATTATTTCGAATTCACCCCAGCCTGTTTCAGTGATTTCATATGGTGGTTTGGTAACAACTGCAGTAGGAAACACAGAAGTGTTAAACCAACGATCACACTTCAGTGGAACAAAAAGGGAATAAAAAACTGGAACAAATGCCGAACCCACCTCTTAAAGGATTACCGTAGCTTTCATGCAACTTGAATTGAATTTTCTTCACGTAGGCAGACATGTCCTAAAACAGAAGCATTGTTATTTCTGACTATTCACACGGCACACCAAGCTACTCTTTAGCCACCTATCCTACGTGCCTATTATTCCTTCTGACTGTAAACACAGGCGGAAAGCACAATGGTGAATCCAAAAGTTAGTACCAGCCCACAGGTCTGTCCGTGTTTTGTCCCCATGAATGCTCTCCAGTCTCCCCCCTAACCTGGAAAGCTTACTCCAAAACCTCAGGAAGCCCCGCGTGTCCCGCCCTTCCCCTCCCGGCCACCCCC